>JAIUSX010000230.1:1427500-2027500 GCA_026573805.1 Hesperophylax magnus | reverse complement strand
ATAACCGGATTCGTTAGTTTTAGTTAGAGCGTTGGAGTTTAAAAAAATGGAACCAATTTTTTCGCTATTATAATATGTCATTGTTGGTTTCTCTCTTCGGTGGCATCCACCCTTTGAAAGTAGAGATCACCAGAATATTGAGGTCTCAAAACATGTCTCAATTTGCCATTAAACGTAATGAAGTATCATAATTATATTTAGCTCATATTGGTGCAGGTAAACTTGTCCAGTCGGAGTCGTCAAAGCGTATTTACTTGCCATGAGTTGACAAAGTATATTTTTTCAATTTATTGAATAAATGATATTAATTGCTGTAGCTGAAAAAGGCGTATGTATTACCTACTTTATCCACTGGAGTGATTTTTTGGCATATTTTTCCATTTTGTAAGATCGCTTGTCATAATGTATTTATAGAACCTAAAAATATTTATTTATTTATTAACGCCCTTTTTCGGAGCTTTTACATGATAATATTAAGAAATATACATTATTTATTGTACATTGTACATAATTGCTTCATTAATAACATTTTATATTTATTTAAGGCGAAGCTTAATGCTAAATCACTATTTTGATTAATCTTTATAACGAATCGGTGTACATTATGAATACCAAAAAATATGCTTTAGATAAATTGAAGGTTTTCCTATCGTTTCGCTTGAATAGAATACAAATAAAAAAAATAAATTACTCAATAAAAAATATAAATGTAAGCTACTAAAAAAAATATTTTTTAAATAGAAATGTATGAATGCGTAAAGGAAACAACTTTTTAAAAACACAGTATTATAGCTAAGATTATCTGTGACAGTTTCACTTGATTAACTTTTTTGCTTTCTTATAAAATTATTTACAAAATAAATAAAAAACAGTTTTTTGCTTGAACTCGAACGTTTCTAGACAGAATGCCTATTACCTACGGTATAAGGTATACCAAAAATATACACATTTTTGGCTTGTAGCTTCCTCTTCAAGATAAATTGAAGATGTCCACTGACTTGGTATAATTGTTTCCCTCCATTAGTATTCTGGATAAAGAGGAATACATATGGCAGTTAGTCCCAGAATTTCTGCACTGTATTACGTTGTGGAATCCGGAAGCTTATGAATTCTAGCAATACCGGACTATCAACTAAATCATTTAGAATTTTATATAGAAATACCAAGTTAGTGAAAATTCTTCTGTCTGACAATTTGAACATATTCATATAATTTAACAGAGTGTTGCAGTTAATATGACATAAATGAAGAAATCTAGGTGGATTCATTCGCAGAAAGCAGTATTTTTTTTAGTTTCATATTTTTATTATTTAAGTTCATTACATTATTGTAGTTATTAATACCTAAGTAATTAAAAATATGATAGGTATTACGTGTTGTATGTGTTTTCATCTTAATATTTCGAGGAATGCCAGATATTAATTAAATAATATGGTAAATGTATATATGTATATTACACCAATCACTCCAGTGGTTTATAAGACACAATATATTTATATATTTCTGTCCCTATCAGAATATGTGCGGACGCAATTAATACCTAATCAAAACATTATTAATAGTTTAAACAACTCTATTAAAAATCTACACTTATTTACATTCACCTCACAAATTATTTAAGTTACCAATCACCAAATAGTTTCCTGTTAGAAATAACCTCATCGGAATTAATGTTTATAAGTTCCAATCATGGCTGATTATGTATATAAGGGATCGAATCGACAATGTAGTCTCCTTCAACGAAAGCCATCTTCCCAATAGACCTTCCATTGATAAGTTTGGTGTAATTGGTGACAGATTACGCTATAAGTCCAAAGCTATTTATATAACTCAATATTGCTCGCCACACAATCCCATACAGACCTGTCACACCTAAAAATATGATGTGCTACAAGTGTGGGCTTGGCGACGATATGCGCTGTGATCTGCTAGCCAGGCTACATTTGAAAGTGATGCTACCCCCTCTCCTACCATAGGCAGAACAATTCACAGAGCGCCGTAATTACGCGGCTGTCATCGGTCAAAGTGACAGATCCTATAAAAACCCTCTCTCCTCAGGAAGATTATAGTATAGTGTGTCACCCCAACATATAATACGTATATTAATAAGTAATCTTTCTTAGGCTTTAATGAAAGTATCTGAAGACCCTGCGCTATAAGTGTGGGCGTGGCGACGATATGCGCTGTGATCTACTAGCCAGGCTATTTTTGAAAATTATGCAACCCCCTCTCGTACCTACGGCAGGAGAAGGCGTCAGAACAATTTACGGTGCCCTGTAATTACGCGACTGTCATCTATCAAAGTGACAGCACCCATACAAAGAAATGATATTCCGCGGCAGTCCCCCACTTGATCTGACCTCCTCTCCTCAGGAAGATTGTAGCGTAGTGTGTCAGCCCAACATATAATACGTACCTACATGCAATTTATGCTCGCATAATATAGCATAATGTGTCTAAGACCTTAACCTCTTTTGTGCTTTTGTCAAATTTGTCACATGAGAACTGGTAGCTTCTATAACTTGTCTTCGCTTTCAACAGATCGGCTATGGATTGATTTGCTTCCTCCTAAAAGACATTGATTATGTAAAAATATTTCAGGAACGTCAAAACCACAAAAGTAAATCACGTATTCTTTCATAGTCTATATATCCGTACGTATAATTAATTTTACTAGCCAAATAAACTGCTTTCACTTATATAATGTGTTTGTACACCGCGTCGGGGTTGTCCTAGATATCCGCGTAAGGTGATACACCTCCACAAACACAACAAGATTTTTAAAGAAAATATACATTTCTGCCGAGACGAAGCATTACCTAAATTTCAATCGTAACTTTATAGATTACTTACTCAGCGCCCCGGAGATCCATTCAATTAAAATAACAATTATTCTCAATTATTAATACATACGTAATTTCGTTTTTAATGACTTTATATCACTTTTTAAAAGTGTGTTGAATAGTCAATGTGTTGAGTTAGCATGGAACCGTGTCACGGTAATCTAATAATCATACATTTTGTTCGTAGGATTTTTACCCTCGGTACAGGAAGCCCTGAGGAAAAAATATTCCTCAGGGCTCATGTCATCTTTGAGGATGCTGTGTGAAGCGTAATGAAAGGAAGGAGAGGAAGATCTGGGAGGGAAAAGGTTTGAGGGGTGTTTAGAAATTTGGGGGTCTGTGTGTCCAGGAGTGACGGACGTTTGAATTCATCCTGTTCACTGCGGTGCAATGCGATGGGTCGAGAGAGTCCTGCTGGAGAGGTAAATAGATCTCAATCAACCAGTCTCTCCAAATCTGACTTGCCACAGAGATCCAGAGCTATTAAAATACGCATCCACCGCAAAGGCCTAGACAATTATCACCCTATGAACACGGGCACCCCTGCCAAAACACCAAACGTAATCTGTCGACAAATGCTTTAGTTGCATTTAAAGATACACTGTGAATTTTTTCATGCCTATAACATATTAAATAACAGAACAAAACGTGTCTTTAATAATTTTAAGAGTTTACTTTGCAATTTTTTTCTACCGAGAGAATTTCATATAATTAATGTTTCGGCATAACATATGTACAGATATTATCTTAAAAAATTTAAATATTTAATGAGAAACTTGTTAAGTGCAGTTTACGACCACTGAACTAGTGGAACCAGGCCAGAACTATAAGACAAGTTTCATCTAAAATCTGAATCAACATCAGCTTGGAGAGGCCGTTGTTCTGTTGCATTAGCTGAATTTATCCAATATCTCCAATAACGTGTTAGCCGATATCATAAAGAAATTCATTTTATTTAATATAACTATGATTATAGTTCTGCGGAGAATGCAGCGTTGTTATGAGCCACAGTATAAAACTTCTGAAAAAAATCTGACTGGTTGTGTGCTTGACACTGAAGTTAAGCCACCGCATTCTGAATTTTTGCCGACTTATAACATATTTCTCTTGAACACTTATGTTATTTTTTAAGATATTATAGCCGTAACGGTAAGTATATGAAATTTCCTCCATAGACAAAAAATTAAAAACACATTTTGAAAATATCTCTGGCGGGTTGGGAATAAGCCTACGTAGCTCAGTGGTCCAGAGCACCTGACCGGACATCAGAAGGTGCGGGTTCAATTCCCGTTGGCGTCATTTATTTTTACTCGGGAGATATTTTCAATTTGTATGGATATTTCAGGCGACTAATTAAAGCTTATAATAATTTGTTTTCCTTTGTGCTATGCATAAAAACCTCATCTTATAAATATTAGTTTATCATAAAAAAAAAATTTTTGTCCAGTTATTTAACATGTTATAGGTATGAAAAAATTCACAGTATATCCTTAAATGCAACTTAGGCATTTTTCGAGAGATTTTTATCAAATGAATATTTTCACAATTTTCGAACAATTACTATAGCTTTTTTAATATTAGCGCGCTTCCTCTAGCATTCGTATTTACATATCTCCCTTTCAAACCATCTTCTTCTTCTTTTGAACGCTTACTACCGAAGCCTTAATATGTACTAGTAGTTCTGTGAACAGTCCTCGCGATCAAAAATAAATTGCTTGTAATTTTCTATCATTTCATAAATGAAAACCAAAATTTTGTCTGAATATTTTTATTTCAAAAATGCGTGATGTCACTAAAACTTATTGTCATCTTCAACGAGTTTATCTGCCGAGTTTCAGCTCTATCGGATATCGGGAAGTGGGTTAATTTCCTCTTCCTAGATTTGCATTCGTGAAATTTTGTGTAGAAATTCGGAACGCGTGGTTTTAAATGCTGGAAGTGTGATTTTAAATGCTGGAAGTGTGATTTTAAATGCTGGAAGTGTGATTTTAAATGCTGGAAGTGTGATTTTAAATGCTGGAAGTGTGATTTTAAATGCTGGAAGTGTGATTTTAAATGCTGGAAGTGTGATTTTAAATGCTGGAAGTGTGATTTTAAATGCTGGAAGTGTGATTTTAAATGCTGGAAGTGTGATTTTAAATGCTGGAAGTGTGATTTTAAATGCTGGAAGTGTGATTTTAAATGCTGGAAGTGTGATTTTAAATGCTGGAAGTGTGATTTTATTACCTATCCTCTAATTATCTTTCTCCGTCAATTTCTCAATAGCTTTTCAATGTCAAACAGAATTGCTGACCGACTTAACTATTAAAAAAATACATAAAAAACGTGCAGCGCGCTTAGCATTAAAATACTTGGCCGACCTTGAAATATATAAAATTCTAAATACCAAACATTTGTATTCTAACTCAAAACAAATATCGTAGCATTTTTATATTCTCTTTCGGAATACCTGTCATAGTTATTAGTCTGCCGGAGTATATCGGGACTGCAGGCCTTTAACGAAGAAATTGACAGATTTCCCAACAAACTATCAGTAAAACTCGAATGTGTTATGAGGACGTGAAACACGACATTATATTTATAAGAAACGAACTCTAAGCAGAATTCTTGCCTGAACAGACTATGCAATAATTTTAATAGCGTATTATCCAAGGTTGATATTTTCAGTTGCGAATTTACCAAATACAAGAGGTTTGTAAATAATGTTATTTTTCTATTGTTTATATTTCTATTATAATTTGATTTATATGTACAACCTCTCTCCATGGCTATAAATGAATTAATAAATGTTTTGTTTTGTAAATTTTTCGTTTTATATAATCTTCTGTTTTGTGTAAATTTTTGAATTCATATTCCTTTCTTACAAATTTAATTTATTTATTCCTTATTATGCTGTCTCAGTAGAGGTAAAGTCACGAGGAGGAAATCCATAATTGATTTTATTTTGGCTATATAATACTTATGTACAAACTGAAATAAATATTAACTGTCTATTTCCTGAAAATAAATAAATAAATAAAAGAAACAGGGTCGTTAGGTATTTTGGCACAAATCCATAATTATTTTTTTGTATGAAAAAGGTAGCGCAGCCGTTCCTCTTTTATTCTTTGAAAGAGAATAACGGCATAGTTATGTTCAAACTCTGCTTTACAATGCGGTGATTAATCGACTAACCTACGAGCTTTGAACGTTAATTAAGGCACAATGAAAGCTGGGAATGAATGCAAGACCTTTGAGTTGACAAAGCAGTTTAGTGAACAGATATACAAATGACAAGGAGAAAAATTATACTTGTCACAAGTTGGCATTCAGGAAGGAATCTGAAATTAGACATGCCACAAAGCCAGTAAAGGTTTTCTTTTGAAAATAGACCATAGCACAAAAACTGTCCGTATTGGGTAAACTGAGGTAACTATTGATAAAAACAAATAATAGAAAATATCAAGAATTTTCTTTTTGTATAACATACATAATATGCGAAAATCAATTATTTTTCGTTCTCAAGTATATGAAGGAATCCTAAAATGTGTGTTAGGTTACAGGGTGTGTTTGCAGATTAAAATGCTGGTTAAAAATGAGGAAACCTAAAAATATTAACGTTTGAGCTGCGCAGTCCTTAAATTTCGGTCAATCTAAAAATAATAATTACCAACCAAAAAAAATCAAAATAAATAACAATAATAACCGTAATATTAAGTTAAATTCAACCGAAAATGTCGCCTGAGAATACGCGCAGAGCGTGAATTATTGTATTGAATTCTCCGAGACATAATTGGCGCTCATTAATGCCATGGAACTGTTCGGGGATGCGGAAATGCCCGAAAACCCGATACACTTATTTGTCGCGCCGAGGTGGCACCACTTTAGTTCAAGCCGCCAGTCGATGTGAGGTAACTTGGTGATAGACTAGCTGTAACTTTGGTGAATGATTTTTATTTCAGGAAATAATTACACAAATCAGTATATTTTATAAAGAGCTTTCAGCTATTTTTCTAAAAATATTAACAGGAATATGAGTCATAGAAAGAAAAGAAAATCATAACCTCCTGATGTGATACACTTATTTTACTCGTGAATAATTATTATTGACTTATTCTTAACTTCAATTTTACCATATTTTGTCAATAAAAACATTAAATATTTACCAAACAACGTTAGCATAAATTAACTAAGGTATTTCTTTAAAAAACATTGAAACAATCATAATACACGGATTCCCTCTGGCGCTCATTAGTGTGATTTCGTATGAATGGCATTAAAACCAAATCTAGGGTGAGGTGAAATTGCCTGGCAGCCATCTTGTATGACTAACTTTTCAAATTATTTGTTTTCAAAGTGGTACATAATGAACTATTATCATTTTACTTTCATGGTGTTGATGTTAATAACGGCTTGTGATTTTTTGGGTATTTGAGGCAAGGAATGTGATAAGTCAATAAAAAATATGTGGGTTTTGGCATTTTTCATACATCTTCCCCCTCTCCCCATGGCTTATCAAGCATAGAGCTTACTTCGTTTTAGACAATCAAAGTATTATCAAGCATAGAGCTTACTTCGTTTTAGTCAATCAACGCATTATCAAGCATAGAGCTTACTTCGTTTTAGACAATCAACGCATTATCAAGCATAGAGCTTACTTCGCTTTAGACAATCAACGCATTATCAACCATAGAACTTACTTCGTTTTAGACAATCAACAAACTATCGACAAGTTATCACAGTTTACCCTACTTTGGTAATTAATTAATATACTTTGTGAGAGATAATAATTGATGCATGAAAAGAATTGAACTCTGCCTGACCGTGTGCCCAAAAATGCTCAAACATTATTAAATATAGAACATATTCCTTGAACAGATTATCTATTTGGATTGTCTGGGAGCTAGAAGTCGAACGGTCTTATGTAAATCAATGTCAATTCGTTTTAGATCACCCCTCTAGAGTTTTGTCAGTTCAGTGTTCAGTGTGTCATTTCCGAAGCATTGCTAGAATTATAACAACGCGTGGACAAGAACGAAACTTGCACAAGAATAAAGAATAAATATTAGATTATTTAAATAGCGCCGTTTTCATGGTAAAATTACCTCAAGGACGCTTTACAGATTTAACACTATTTAACCTGTAACTTTTCACTTAGATTTATAACTAATAACTTACAGTTAAGATTAATTGCTAGCGACTTAGGTACATTTGATTTATAACTAGCGACTTACAAATAAGATTTATTTATGGCAGTACTGAGACTTTTAACCATTGACTGGATCTAATAATAAATATTTATGACCATATTGAGAAGAACCTCCTCTAAAATTTCACCATAAAACAAATGGTAAATCAAAGGTTTAAAGAAATGCTTGCTCACATAATTTAGGGATTTGGTTTACAGAGGAGGTGTGTTAATTATTTTTAAAGCGTTTGGGTAAACTACAAGGAGTCCCAAAAGTTGTCACTCAATTTTGCAAGGCAGCAACTTTATTTGTAAATACAAATTATTATTACAAACACAATTATTTGGCGTTCTTGAGGAGTGCTCGTTGATCTATCAACGTGAATGCTGCTTCTGTTTTCTTTACAAAAGTCATGATGGAATTAGATGATATTTGCAAAAATTACAGCATTTGCCGATGGGATGATGATTATCGCGCCAACTTTTTATAAAGCAAAAAAATTGTTAGAGTGGCATCTAAATCCGCAAAAACTCTCGAAGAGTGTACTTTGGGACCATGAAAAGATATCTACAGCTTTTTCTATATATATTATGCGGCTTAGATAAGACAATATAATGTGTGTCAAATTATCGCTTTAATATATAAAAATTCTAATATCGCTGAAAATATCAACGTTCGTTCTTATTAGTGCCAGGATTGTTTTAATTATAGAATACTTAAGGCGATGCCATACGTAGTAATGCAAAATCATGTGTTTTTGGTTTGAAAATTTGGTCGCATAGAAATGTTACAGATGCTTTAATTAAATACTGCGAGTAGAATACACCTAGGCCTTTGAAATAATCAAGTATTTTTTAGATAAGTCTTTTTATAAGCCCAGAAAAAAAAATGTATAAGGCCTTTGAAAACTTCTTTAAAGTTCAAAATCTCCTACTTACGAACCCATTTTCGGTTATGATTTTATTGTATAATGTGAGAAATTAAGTTATTTATAAAATGATCGAAAAAAAATTAAACATTTATGCCTGAACATCCACAAAATAAAATAAAAGGCACTTTTTAGCCATGTTTTTTTCTTGCATAAATCAAAACAGGCGGATGGTGTTAAGCGGGAATTTAAACCTTATCGCCATCTACGTAAGGGTTGTTATTGATAGCGGCTCAATTAAAAATATTACACGACGTAGTGCATCGCCTTAACGCAATATCTCTGCACTGGAATGAGATAACGAGTCGAATGGAAGTCGATATAATGTACTTTTTTAATCATAATAATGTGGTGTACAGTAGTGAATAGTGAACGGCAGAAAGCGTCGGGGACACCCGAGGAGACATAACGCAATATCTTCGCACTGTAATGAAATACAAATTCGAATCCATGTCGATGTAAAGTAGATTTTTAACAGTAACATTGTAGTATACGGTAGTGAATGGTGGAAAAAGTCAGAGACGTCAGAGAAAGATAAAGTAAATAGGTAGGTAATTTATAAATTAGAATTATCTTACTTCTTAAACTGGCCATGAATTAATATTTTTTCGATGACCCCACATTAAATTTGAAAGCATTCTGCATTTACAAACCTTCAAGTATTGTGGCGTGGTTGGTTTTTGTTTTAACCTTCGGACGCGCCATTGAAAAACTGGAACTGACCTGCTACTACTATTTATGTTAATATTTTTACCTTCCGTGTTTAACGAGTTACTTTTTAATACTAAGGAATTTTTAAAGGACACCTTATGTCCACTTACCTTCTAGAGTAATAATAGTTTAAAATAATAAAAGTAAGTGTTATTTATTCATATAAAAGTACGTATTATTTATTCATACAAAAGTTCCTATTATTTACTCATATAAAAGTACCTATTATTTATTCATTTAAAAATACGAATTATTTATTCATATAGAATACTTATTATTTATTCATATAAAAGTAAGTATTATTTATTAATTTAAAATACTACCTTTTAGTATATATTATTGTGTTTAAACTAAGAACTGTGAATTGATAAATTCATTTAACTGTTTTTTAAAGTAAATAAAATAAAATATTTTTATTATAGTTCTGCAAGTATTTCATCACTAACTCTATTAACTAAAATAAAATCGCTATCCGCGACTGTTTGTTTGTGCGCTTAGTTATTCTAAGCTTCTCAACAGATTTTGATAGCGTTTTCACCATAAGATTGTCTTTCACGGAATTTGAACAATTCATAAAATTTCAAAGTTGATT
Organism: Hesperophylax magnus; assembly: GCA_026573805.1. Classification (NCBI taxonomy): domain Eukaryota; kingdom Metazoa; phylum Arthropoda; class Insecta; order Trichoptera; family Limnephilidae; genus Hesperophylax; species Hesperophylax magnus. Next base: position 2,017,258 of record JAIUSX010000230.1, on the reverse strand, counting down.
TTCAAATTCTGTGAAGGTTCTATTCAAGTTATATTATTACATAATCATTAGCCAAGGGCTTCGCAAGACTGAAATAATAACAGAACTTGAAAATCATCTTTGATTTTTGATAAATGTTCAAATTTATTATTATTATCACAATCTGCCCTGACGATGAATACTGTAACGGTGTCCAAAACCTTCGCTAAATAAGAAGGAAGAGCAACACGGCATAATAACCTAAAAATCACGACAAAGTACCTACTTAATTTATTCAATTTAAAAAAAACAACCATTTTATTAACATGAATGCTTTACAGCGTTGCAAAAATATTCGACCTTGATCAAAAATAGTTGTTTCAATTCAAAACATTGTGAAAGCGCATTTTTATTTCATGCCTTTTTAAATTAAAGAATAAATCTTCATTTTTTCGCACTAGCGAAAAGTTTTGTAAGAAAGAAGACATTATTAAATTTATCGTCTCCAATTTTGGAATTTTCACCATCTTACTATAGAATAATGTGGCGTTCAGACTGACAAATACTTTAAACAAGAGGTGAACAACTTTAATAATATATTCTTCAGTTTGGTAACACTAAAAATTGGCACATTATGGCCTGATATATCAGTTGATTTTAAGCTTGGCTTGGTTGGAATGTCGAGTTTAGCGCGGCATGGAACGTAACTAGGATTGTATCAGTAATATTACACGCGTTGTCTATGAATTTATTAGAGTAATGTGCTTAATTTTTCTATGTGAAACCAAATTGCTGTCTACGTAAGTGGGTGATCTGTGCTCTCTACTGTCGTCCAAAGATCGAGAGCTTTTAAAACGTTTTTTTTTTAAGCGGGATTAATTAGCGAGTTGGTTTTTTAATAAAGTTCCCCACTTCAATCAGCATTGTGCTCATTGAATTTAAAATCGTATTTATTTGCTATAGTCAATGGACAATTCGTGAAAATATGACGAACAAACCGCTGAAAACACCGTCAGAATGTTGAAAATTCGTGTTATAATAATATCTTACCAGACAATTTGTCTATTTTAGATTGTAATCAATTAAGAACATCAATATCCCTCATCGCTCGATAAATATAATAGCCCATTCTGATGAAATCAGGCAATTTACGTGCATTTCGGTGCGATGCAAGTATGTAATTAATCACGTAAAAGTCATATTTGAAAATTGCTACTGCTAGCGCCTCGACGTCGAAAATATAAACTAGTAGGTGATTTGTACCCGGCGCGGGCGTTGCTCGGGGACGTTTAAATGGTTTGGTGTAAAGTTTTGAGCCCTTTTTGGATATACGATTCCGTAGTACATTATTTTGTTGTACGTTTCTCATAAGGTTTAGCCATTGTTAGAAATGTAAGCCGCCGAAAAAATATTTTTTACAACTTGATTATAAATCATCGGCTTTTCTCTACCTACTTTATATAAATATTATATGCATGTAATACATATGTAAACCTTCTGGAAGAAAGTTTCTAAATGATAGTGATAACCTTATCAAAATCCATTGCGTAGTTTAGAAGAACAGCGCACAAACAGACACACTCAGATAACGACTTTTTTTTATACTACAGGGTTTTCCAATAAGAAGTGTTATTTTGATATTCAATCGTAAAAGATCAATAGTTTTGTTGCTTGTGTGGCACGTAGCGCCAACTTGTTAAAAATAAACATTGTTTAGATCAATACCATCCAATTCCGGCCATAAAAAATCATTAATCATCTCTAGATAGTGCAATCCATTCACCGTAACTGTTGCTCCAGCCTCATTTTCGAAAAAGTAAGGTCCAATGACTCCGCCAGACCATAAACCGCACCAAAAAGTCACACGTTGAGGAAAAAGAGGCTTTTCAACAATAATTCTTGGGTTTTCCGACCCCCAGATGCGACAATTTTACTTGTTGACGAAGCCACCGAGGTGGAAATGGGCCTCATCACTCAAGATGACTTGCATTTGATTCACTCAAGTGAATTTTAATAATTTCAATGCGTTGTTGAAGCGTGTATCGTTCCATTTTTATTAATGGCGTAGTTTTTACTTGTCAAACGTCAAAAAATGACAGCGTCAAAAGTAACATCTACCGAAATAGCGGGCTATTCAAAATAACACCTCTTATTGGAAAACCCTGTGTTTAGAGATTCTGGGACTTACTAAGGCTTAAGCGGCCAATTTAGCCCGCTTAAATTTGAGTCAGGAATGTGGCACTTAGCGAGGAAACGGACCGACTGATATACCAAGCCTATGAAAGTTGTTCATCTATAAGTGCATGTTTTTTTAAGGATGTTGCCCTTGTACAGAAAAAAAATCATTTTAATCATTTCAAAATGATACTTATTAAATATAAAAAGTTTTACAACACATGCAGGTAGGTAGCTATAATTTGTGCAAATGTATGCAAATAATGTCTCAAAGTTTTAATTTATAATAATTGGGAAATTTGATGTAAGTAGGCATACGAATTTAAACGATGATTATTTCAAAATAGCTTTTTTTATAATTTTAAATTAAATTATTTTTAATGCAACTTGGTGTCCAAACTCGAAAAGGCCTTCGCGTAAACATTTAATTAGCATTTAAAAAAATTACTGCTAAATACGTTTTTTGTTTTTATTTAAGAAATGTATTTTTATTTCTTTCATTTGACTGAGGAAAAAACTTTCCTCACAAAGTACTGGAGTCAACCGCGCTAGTAACTAGGCCAAATTCTGCTTGGGTAAGACCGACATTTTTTTTTTTTTTTTTGTTATTTGTTTTTGGGGTGTTATGCCGTGTTGCGCTAACTCCTTCTTTAGCCAACGTTTCGGACAGCATTGCAAAGAAGGAGTTAGCGCAACACGGCATAACACCCCAAAAACAAATAACAAAAATACTTTTGGCCGTGAAAATCTTAAATCATATTTGACATTTATTTCGTATAATAATTACTGTAATCCGATAATCCAATTTCAGAAATTAATGTAAATGCCACCAAAATCGCAAAAAAATCGCATTGTAATCGACAACGAGTCTCTCTGCCGAGTTTCAGCTCGATCGAATGACAGGATGTGGTTCAATTTCCACTTCGAAGATTTGCTTTAATTCATTCACGAGAAGAAAATCGAAATTAAAAAAAGTATTTAAAAAAATACATCTACACACTTTGAAATGTATTTTAAAAATTAAAAAGACAAAATCAAAAAATTTTGTCTGATGATTGAACCTTCCTTACTCAGGAACTGTAGTCGACACCTCTACCAACCTCGCCAAATAACAATTGGGAAGGACCGACAAATATTAATATTTTTAATTTAAATTTACGTCTATCAAAATGCTTTGTTTAATCATTTTTATTTTATACTAACTGTACCCCCCCGCCACGCGTTGCTATGGCTCAGTCTTCCTATGCAGATAAGTCTAACAGATGGCGCTGTTTTAAAAAAAGCATGTTTTTACCTGTCACAGGTGACATCTATATAATATAGGTATATAAAAATACACGCGTATTCAAATGCAACGTTGTATCAAAATTTCAAAGCAATCGGTGAATAACTTTCGGAGATTTAAGATTTTTAACAAACGAAAACTTACGTTTTCATTTATACAGGGTGTATCGGCAAGTACCCGACAAACTTTAACCAGCTATTCCTCAGCACATTTGGAGTAAAAAATGTTATGGGCGCTTTGCTGTCCGGTAACATTTTTTTTCCATTAAAAACAAAAAATAAATAAAAAATCCACACTCCGTCACTGTCATTTGCATTGTTTCTCGTGTTCAACAGCTGTTATTAGCAAGTGTGTCAAAAAGTGTCCTCGCTCTTTTGTACACACTAAATAATAATAGTTAAAAATGAGACGAATGGTGCCGTGCCATTTCGTTGTGATTGTAAAAGCGCGCCAATATAGGTACGTACGTACATTATTCAACGAAACTCGAAAAAAATATTGCCAGATGGGTTTTCAAACTTTGACAAATGATAAAACATTGATGACATGTGGTGAAAATATGATTAATAAATTTTTTATTAAAAAAAAAATGTTACCGTACAGCAAAGTGCCTATAACATTTTTTACTCCAAATGTGCTAAGGAATAGCTGGTTAAAGTTTGTCGGGTACGTGCCGATACACCCTGTATAGATTTTATCATATCTATGCAATAAATAGAGCAAAAATATTTTTTGTAATAATCATCATTATCCCAAAAATACCTCTAAAATCATGCAAAATAAATAAAATAAAATAGGCATTATGATGTTATAGCCTTTTTGTAGGTACTTAGTTTCCTTGCGGTTAAATACATCAGCCACGTCAACGTACGCATTACGACCGCATGCAATATAGGTGGAATATAAGCGAGTATCTGGGTGATATTATTGTTACATGTACAGTATTTAAGAGAGTATTCTGTAAATTCACCGATCACAATATTTCACCGCGGGGAAAGTTCACCGCGGAACATTCACCACATGTAAAGTTATTTGCCGTTATTTGGAAGTGTGTTTCATTGCAAATATAGGTTTCAGGTTTTAGTCTTGTCCGCACGTTGGTATAATTATAGATTTCCATTGTATACACGAAAAGAAGTACTGAAGCGATGAAGCAATTATTACTGGCAAACAAATTCTATTAAAAATTTCTTCATTTATTGGTAATCCGGTTAAAAACGGGACTGCAGGCCTTTAACGAATAACTTGATAGGTTTCCTGTCAAATGTTCAGTAAAAAATCATTATTGAAGTGAAACTTCTTTACGCGCGTCATGCATTTCCGAGGACCGGAGTAAAACCGACTCATGACCGTCACGAAAAACCGTGATCATTTGGTGGTGGGGGTACGGAACCCCCACCACCGCTCACCGTTCACTATCGCTCTCTCACCGTAGTAGCTTACTGAGGTGAGGGAGCCACTGACGAACGTTCTCTCTCTCTCTTCTCTCTTTTCCTCTCTCTCTAGCCAACGACGCCACGCCAGGCATCAGCTGCTTGCTTCGTGTACTGCGCGGTGAGTGTAATACGAGTGAAATACGTAATTGATTGTAGTTTATTCGATTTGGAACAGAGTTTTAGTGTCAAAAATGAGTAGTGACGAGATAGAAGTGAGAAAAAAGAGAGAATGAAATGAAAAGAGAGAGAGAAGAATACTAAAAGTTTCACTTCCGTCGTGCGTAGGCTTGCCACACACTGTATTTTTATTTTCGCATTTCGTCATAATATATTATAAAGACAAATGCATGAACACGTGTTTTTTAAATTTTAATGTATCCCAACTGCTTTCAACCGTCTGAAGCCTGTGAGTCTACGAAATCCCCAATTGGAGTATTTTGTGAGTCTGAAGGTAATGAGAAGGGGAAAGAGATGGGAAAGAGGAAGGTGGGGAATTATCTGGCTGTTCAGATCTGGTCACCAAACACGGACAAAGCCATTTCAAGCAAAGTTTCAATTCTGAACGGTGATATTACACCAAGATGATACTGATAGTATCTTCCACAACGTGCCGAAAATATATTTTGTATTATTTTAAATGAGTTCATTGTGAAATGACACAAATTAATCAAATAAAATTTACTTGCGCACACCGGGATTCGAATCCGCGACCTTTGGCTTGCTAGTCGAGAGCCTTACCCCATCGACCACGGAGGCTGTCAAATGAATGTACTACAAGTTTAACAGGAAACAGCCTGCAATCACATCTTATCGAATTTTAATAATACGGCAATACCATTGTTTATCCGTCTAGTCTTTTTAGGGTTTCGTTTATTGTTTACTAGCTGACATGTATCCGGCGTTGCTAGGAGTTATCCTTAGGAGATAGACATATACTATCACAGACTTTTTTGTAGGCCTTTTAAAGATATACAATTCCGTAGTACATTATTTTGATGTATTTCACAAGGTTTAGCCAGCGTTAACAATGTAAGCGTACGAAAATATTTTATTTGCGACTTGATTACAAAACATCGACTTTTCTCTACTTTCTATAAATAATATATGCATTTATTATATACATAAACCTTCCGGAAAAAAAATTCTAAATGATAGTGAAAACCCTATCAAAATCCGTCACGTAGTTTAGAAGAACTAAGCGCACAAACAGACAGACGCGGTTGGTGACTTTATTTTATACTATTTACAGATTAAATTCATATTATGACCATTGTAACGTATGGTACATGTTTTTCTATTGTTTTTACAGCTTCATCTGGTTAAGGTATTGGTCCCCAATCTAATTGATTTATTTCGAACAATGTACCATTAATGGTAGGACTGAATGTGCCCAGAAAAAAATTCAAAATATTTCGCAAAAACGTCCTGAATAATTCAATGCAGAATCTACCTACTGTTTTGAAACAATTTACTGTGACCGGTTAATTTATTAAATTGTATTTAAAACTGAAAACCATAATAAACATTCGAACAATACGTACAGGGTTTTCCAATAAGAGGTGTTATTTTGAATAGCCCGCTATTTCGGTAGATGTTACTTTTGAAGCTGTCATTTTTTGACATTTGACAAGAAGAAACTACGCCATTAATAAAAATGTAACGATACACGCTTCAACAACGCATTGAAATTATTAAAATTCACTTGAGTGAATCAAATGCAAATCGTCTTGAATGATGAGGCCCATTTCCACCTCGGTGGCTTCGTCAACAAGCAAAATTGTCGCATCTGGGGCTCGGAAAACCCAAGAGTTATTGTTGAAAAGCCTATCTATCCTCAACGTGTTATGCTGCTGCCACACGCAAAGCTCACATCAACAGATAATATAAAGCACAATAGCGCTCGCCATACAATCCCATACAGACCCGACACACGTAAAAAGATAACGCGCTATAAGTGTGGTTCTGAACTTCGCTAACCGAATTTATTTTACGTAACCGCTCCCGACGCGATATTTGAAAAGTTATGCGTCCCCCTCTCCGCCGTAAAAAGGAGAGGGGGTCATTTTAAATTACGGAGCTACCAACTATGTTCCGTGTTCCCTTTGACAGCCATGACATAAGCAGCCTAATAATGCATTTCTTATTTATTATGTTAGCTCATATCGTCATGTGTGCTAGTAAATTTAGAAACATAAAAAAAAAACTTTATTTGGCAAACATACTTAACATATAGTTAAAATATAAATATAATCAATATTTGAATTTGAAGTAAACAAATTTTCGCCCTTTCAAAATTAATCATATTTTTAATCTCAGTATGTTTATATGCTAATATCATTCGGTTTTTTGATAAAGTTGGACGGCTTGGACGAAAGTTGAGCTTATTTTACAATAATTTATTATATGTCGCTTTCGTCGATCGGCCGCGGCGTGCGAACTGCGAATTTCCTGATTCGACGGAGAGGTTATGTCAGGTTATGTGAAAATGCGCTATTTACGCGCAGATTGTTTAAAATCTAAAAAGTTTATAAATGGCATTTATAATTAAATAGTTGGCGGCATCATCATCTGAGGATGAGCTGTCCAACAGATCCAGCAATAGGCGACAAGTATCATCCTTTTCGAAAACGTGCTCAAGCTGTCAGTAAGTAAAGTTGTCACTTTGACAGATGAAATTATGTTCCTCGGCCGCTCTCGAATTCAACTGACCCCCTCTCCTACCATAGGAAGAAATATTTGATAGCGTCGTGTGTCGGTAGAAAAGATGATGCGCTGTACATTAACTTTTGATGTGAGCTTTGCGTGTGGCAGCAGCTTTACTGTTTGGTGCGGTTTATGGTCCGGCGAAGTCATTGGACCTTACTTTTTCGAAAATGAGGCTGGAGCAACAGTTACGGTGAATGGATTGCGCTATCGAGAGATGATCAATGATTTTTTATGGCCCGAATTGGATGGTATTGATCTGGACAACGTTTACTTTCAACAAGACGGCGCTACGTGCCACACAAGCAACGAAACCATTGATCTTTTACGATTGAATATCAAAATAACACCTCTTATTGGAAAACCCTGTATTATATTATGTAGATAGTAGCTGGTAATTGATGCGAAATATTTAAGAACGTTATAAAGGAAAAGGAGAGAACGAAAATGAGATGCAGTCACGCAGATCGAATGATCCTGTTAAAAAAGTGATAGCATGCCAATTTGTTGATAAAATATTAGTCATTCAGAATATATCGAGAACACGTGTTCACATTGTCATTATAAAACATTAGTTTTTAACTGATACTCATTAGGAACTCTGTCAAACCAATCGTATCTGCAGTCTCGTTTTTAACAGGAATGCGAATAATTTGATCAGGTTCTTAATAAATTAACAGTATTTTTTATCAGTAAGTTTTCTCCGTGCGTGATTCATGTTGAAGATATAATAACACTTGGACACATTGAATTAAAATAAACTAAAACGAATTGTGTACGATATAAAAAAAAATCTTGCTCTAGAGTTGCGGCAGAGAGAAAATATACTGAATGCGTGATTGATTGATTGCGCGATGAATGTGTGATTACTTATGGTCGTGGATTATTAGGGCCGGCCCTAAGCAAATTATTAGGTATTATCAGCGCCTTGGCAAGTCGGCGCCCGGAGCGGACTGCTCCAATTGTGCCTGCACAGAACCGGCCCTGCTCGTACTGAAAATGCAATACAAGTGTAATGAGAAAGATTAAGAAACGGACCCTCAAAGTTTTTGTACTTTGATGTTGTTTGTTTCATGTTAGTAATACCACGCTGTCATGTTTGTAATGATGTTTTCAATTGGATTACCCACAATATTGTACCAATCCATTTGATTATGAAATATCTATGATGTTATCATTGTTCAAAAGGTCACACGGTTCAAATAACTCCACAATAAAGAATCCCACTTAAATGAATTACAGGTAGGTACCAACAGCTTGGCATAATATGGAAGAAATTTATTCAATTGGTACTAAGTTTTTTCGTTACAATGACAACACCAAGCTACTTTGTCTTGAAATTTGTTTTTCATATCCACTCAGTCATTCGCATTCCGGTTTAACAGTACCAAACAGTACAAATATGGAAAAACAACGTAATTTTTAAGTCTTTAAATTATAATTTTGATTTGTGAATATTTTCTAAGCATTCCTTTCAAAGCATAATAATTTTCATATTACAAATCAACCAAAAGCCATAATAAAAACCAGGTCCTCAACAAATAAAACACTGAACATTCCGTTGACACACCACACACGGACAAAGACACTTTCAATACTACGCAACCAAACTTTTTAACAGTACGCCCATTACTTTGAAACAATTATTGACTACAAACACATCTACAAACTTTCTCAAAAAACATATCGTAGCCTGGATAAAAAAATCAAGATATTCACTTTAATCAAAAGATTATAATTCCAAACCAAACATAATAAAAATGTAATAAGTAAAATTAAATATTATACACGTTCTTCAAGAATTTTCCAAAAGTACATACACTCACATATAAAGGTGTGTTTTCATTTTTCAATATGACTGTGAAAAAAAATAAATAATAACTTTCTACCACAACATATAAATACCTGTCACCCTTAATCACAAACACGTTAACACCTCAGCACAGGTTCTCCTAATGAGGTGTTCACGTAACATACAATATCACCCACACACAGTTTGACAACCTATGTTCTTTATTTTTTATACCTTTTTTCTGTACTTTTTCTCTATACTACAATATAAACCACTGTAATCATTAATTGTAGAATGTGTATTCAAGAATAGACATAAATAAATAAAAAAAGCGTTCAATAATAAAAACAGTTAAATATCAAAAGGTCTTAGAAAGCGGGTAAAACGGTTTGGTTAAATTTAAAAAAAAAATAAGAATATTCATTTGGGCCATTGTGCTTTTTAAACTTACTTTAATTTTCCTATGAGCCATATTGGTGTTGTCATTTAAAACCTTTAAACGATCGCAGCACAATCATTTTTTTTTGCCTACTAGTAAATGTCATACTTGTAATGCTTCTAAGGTTTGTTGATTGAGTAGGTACTTACTACGTATTTATAATAGCGCAACCGAACCTCTTTAACGAGGAACAATAATAAATTGAGCAACCATAGAAATAGGCCTTCTATAGACTAACAACAATATTGACCGTGTCCTTAATTTGAATGTTAGAATTAAATAGTGATGGCTTTATCAAGATTGTATCCATTTCGAAATGATTGGCATTTTTTAAAATTACAAATGAAATTTGTGAGAAACAAATAGCTTTTGTAATACGAATATAAATATGATATAATATAACAACCCACAAGATATATTGCAGTTAGGAAACTGCCCGGAACCAGAGGAATTATGGCAGACACAATTGGGATATGTTGTGAGACTGAAGGGAATAATGAGATAAAGGAAATGGGGGAGAAGAAGGAGTCTAAGAAATAGAATGGAAACGTTAAAAAAAAAATTTTAAAATGATTTCAAGATTTGTGAACTTATTGATTGTAAACATATTAGGGAAGGTACCTTTCAGACCTGAATTAAATCTGGCAGTGGTAAAACATAAATATGTTTGATTGCCTTTTTATTTGAAAAATAACCTTCCAAAATTTAAAAATCAAGCCGTTAAAAAAACTTTTTTTTTTGGTTTGACTGAGGATTGAACCTTCCTCCCCAGGGACTGTATTCAACCTCGCTAACAACTGAACCAATTCCCAATTGGGTAGGAACGACATTCATTTGTTTATTAAATGCTATTATTTCATCAAATTTTAGAGACATGGGTATATGTCCTTGTTTGTTTGCGTGGTTACCACCAAAAGTTGAAAGAATACATTGTCATCGACAAAGAGTCTATCTGCCGAATTTCAGCTAGATCGGATATCGGGAAAGTGGTTAATTTCCTCTTCCAAGATTCCATATCATTCATTCAAGAAATCAAAAGTGAAATTCTAATAGATATATTTAAAAATAGCTACCGCCCGAAATAGTAGCTAATATCCAATAAAAATGGGTGCAAAGCCAGTTATACCAGCAATTTGCTATTGAAAAGCTCCAATTTTAAAAGCTCTGATTCACTAACTAATGATAAATTTATTGCGAGAATAATTTTTACAGAGGATTCACACGGAACTCGCGGTGTAACGACGGTGGGGAGTACTCAACCGTGGGGTAAGGGCGGTAAATATAGAATGAATTATGCCAGTCACGGTTAGCAGCGACTTGTCTAGCAGTGATACCAGTGGTATAAAATATTGTCAAGGAAAAATAATCGTAATACAAATTATAGCAGTCTTTCTACATTATCTTAATATTTAAACACGGTCTGAAAGGGGTAAGAGAATTATGAATACTGCCATAATCAACGGAAATATGCATATTGAAAAAATTGACAAGGCATTAGACATGGCCGATTTGAAACTTGGTTCCTCGGTACCTAATCATTTATTTAGAAACATGATTCTATTATACACATCACTAGTCATAAAACTCATAAACTTTCAAAGGATGAGTCGCAAAATAATAAGGTAGAAAGACATTTCATTTATTTGAAGTAGGTAACTACTTTATAGTCCCATTTACACCAATCTTTTGATTACTGCTATTTGTAAATATCTAAGATCAACTAATAATTGTAAACACTTATTCAAATCGTTTTGATCAAATGTCATTGGTTTTTAATTAATTAATTCACACTTATTATTTCAAAACGTGTAGAATTGACATTCAAGAGCATTCTCTTGAATGCTGACGAGTGATATTAAAAGGTGTTTTGTTTTGGTAAGCAAACATATTATTTGTGATCAGCTAAATTCTGGATTTTTTAAAATGTGAATAACGCGTAAGAGTTCAAACTATCAGAAGCCAATGGGGTAAATAATAACTTAATACACACATTTTGTCAGTTAGATAATGGAAAATTGTACATTTTAATAGCTCTTTCGTTAAAAAATCGATAATTTGACGTCTTTTCTTAACGCCATGTGACATAAAAATATTAAAATAAACTTTTTAGGCTTGTTTAAAAAAATAAATTATTAATTAAAACCAAACTAAGAACTTATTTAAAAGTCATAGGTTCATATTTTGACAAATAAAATTTAAAAAAATTAACTTTAAAAAATTGGCATCAATAATAGTGACCGTCAAGTGAATAATCGATTGTAATTTTAACAAAATAACTACATACTTTTCCTTTTTCCTTAGTATATGCATATTTTTTTTAGTAAATACAAATATTTTTTTTTATAAAAGAGTGCGTTTTAAACGTGTCGCCAATCGGACTATGTCATCCCCAATCGGACTATGTCATCCCCAATCGGACTATGTCATCCCCAACCGGACTATGTCATCCCCAATCGGACTATGTCATCCCCAATCGGACTATGTCATCCCCAATCGTACTATGTCATCCCCAATCGGACTATGTCATCCCCAATCGGACTATGTCATCCTCAATCGGACTATGTCATCCCCAATCGGACTATGTCATCCCCAATCGGACTATGTCATCCCCAATCGGTGTTTAAGTTGAGGTTGAAAGTAGTGGGGAGAGGAAGGAGATAGGAAGAGGAAGGTGGGGAAGCACAAGTATTCGGCTATTCACATCTGGTCACCAACACAGCTAAAGCAATTTCAAGCTGCGTTTCTATACCCCGAATGAATATTATTTTATATTAAATAAATGTGAAATATCGCCTTTGAAATTAAATAAAAAATGCGTTCGTCGGGTTTTAAACCCACGACCTCTTGATTATATTTTACCTACTTGAAAGTAAAATGATGTCAATAATTACATTTAAACTTTTCGACTCCTATGCCCCAGAGAGGTCAATGAAATATATGGTCTATTCGGCTCGACAAAAAATTCGATGTTACTTCGGACATGCGCAATGCGAATATGCCCACAACAAACTATTGGTATATTCTTTAATTGGAATATTTTCATGCTATAAAAAAAACTCTATATATAATATAACAATGAATGTTTTTTTGTTTGTCCCTTATAGACTAAAAAACTACTGCGTCGATTTCACTGAAAATTTCAAAGTTTGCACTATCAGGAGTGTTTAGAGAGAGGTTTGAATTATAGAAGTAGTAGAGGAAGACATAACGCATTATCTTTGCACTGGAATGAGATAAAGAGTCAAATAGAATGTAGTTTTTTCGGTAAAAATGTGAATTTCATGATACTACATGAAGTAAATGGTAGAAAAAGTAGGAAAATATGAATCAAATAATTATTTGTGGTAAAATGAGATGTAAATGATGAGCAAAGAAAGATGTGTTATAAGAATGTATGACGTATATGTCAATAGTGAAGATCACAATTCGATAGAATTCACAACTACTAAACTTTATTCCAAACCATAAATAACCCCGAACAACGCCGTGTTAAGTATATTATAAAAATTGAATTCTTTAAGAAAAACGGGAAAAAAATAACAATTATTTTACAAGCAATAATTGTTCGCCTGAAACACTCATCCACATTGAAAAATCTCCTGATAAAAGATACATGACGCCAACGGGACTCGAACCCGTGTTACCGTGTTAGTTTACCAAAAAAATAATGGGAAAAAAATAATTTGAATTTGAGGCCAAAATACAACCGGGTTACGAATAACTGACAATATTAGAAAATCTCCTACTACCATCACAGTAAGCGGAAAATGTTACTTGTGTTATGATGAAGGACTTAGCCAGCTGAGGAATTGAACATACTACTCCAGGGTATAAAAACAAACAGGAACAACTGTTACCAGTAGAGTCAATTTTTTCGCTTTTCGGAACAGCTCATATATGGTCTCATAGAAATCGTTGTATCTCCCTTACCGTTATGATGAGATATATGATTTTAACGGTGTTAGAAAGAGAAAATACTACGCTTTATATTCAAATCTAGAATTTGACTACAGAATGTGCACCTCCATGAAACCGGAGGCATATTGAGAAAAATATATGATTTTTTTACTAATTACTTTTATATTAAAATACAAAAAAGTGACAGTAATGTTTATAATACATTTGTCTAATAAAAGTGAGGTGACAGTAAAGTTTATAATACATTTGTCTAATAAAAGTGAGGTGACAGTAATGTTTTTAATACATTTGTCTAATAAAAGTGAGGTGACAGTAATGTTTATAATATATTTGTCTAATAAAAGTGAGGTGACAGTAATGTTTATAATATATTTGTCTAATAAAATTGAGGTAACAGTAATGTTTATAATACATTTGTCTAATAAAATGTGTATTTGTTTCGTTATCTTTAATTTTACTTCAGTGTTTAGACGATAAAACGAGAGATGAGTTTTTTTTTTAAACTTTTTTAAGTTTTCATTAAAAAAAATAATATTTCGAAAATTATTTATTTTAAAGCTCAATTCATCACCTTTCTAAAACAGTTTATATTTTTCGGATAAGTTAAGAAATGTTCCATTTATTTGGATTTTACTGCAAAGAGGAAATGCCCCCGAATTCTTCGAACTTCTGACAGTGTGTTTAAGAATTATAATGGTCAATATACGGAGCCTTAAAATTAAATGAATTGAAGAATATATCAAATAAGATTGTGAAAAGGGGACTTCTGTGGATTTTAATGCCGGTGGCCTTGTGGCTTTGAAGAATGGTTTGCGCGTTTTCCGTTGCTGGTGATTTGCGTATACTGCTGGAATACTTTCGCCTTCAAACAGAGTTGGGCAGAGTCGAAGGGGGATGAAAAGGAAATACCTTATTTATTATATTTTATATTACAGTCTGACAAATAAATGTGGGCGAAACAACCGTATACATTACTTTAAAAATCACCGGTGTCTGGTAACTAGTTGTATCAGCAGGAAACTGGTTAAGGCGATGCACTACGTCGTGTAATATATTAAATCGAGCCGCTATCAATAACACCCCTTACGTAGATGGCGATAAGGTTTCAATTCCCGCTTGGTCAAAAAGTGCCTTTTATTTTATTTTGTGGATGTTCAGGCATAAATATTAAATTTTTTTCCGATCATTTTGTAAATAACTTAATTTGCCACATAATACAATAAAATCATATTCGTATATGGGTTCTTAAGTAGGAGATTTTGAACTTTAAAGCAGTTTTCATAGGCCTTATACATTATTTTTTTCTGGGCTTATAAAAAGACTTATCAAAAAATACTCGATTATTTTAAAGGCCAAGATGTATTCTACTCGCAGTATTTAATTAAAGCATCTGAATCATTTCCAGGCGACCAAATTTTCAAACCAAAAACACATGATTTTGCATTACTATGTAGTGCATCGCCTTAATCTCTACCAAATTTGCAGTCAATTTTGTAGTACAACTTTTTAGATTTTAGCTTTCGTTTCCGAATAAATCAAGTCAAATTTGTTTATCATCTTTTAAAAATGCGTCGAAGCGTATACCGTGATCCAAGTCAGTTAGTTGCCTGTGAGACAATTAAGTCAAGTGCTTGACTCTGTCAGTGTAGAGCGAGACAGATGTATCATAGTTGTATAAAAGACCATGTTTTAGTTTGATCTCTCTCTCTCACATATCGGCTTGCAACTAGCAAGCACGTACCGTAATCTTTGTATAGGATTAACAATAAATATATTAATCAATCTCGGAGTATCATTATATGAAAAATCCCGAACCTTCTCTCATCTCTAAATAGTATAAAATAAAGTCGCTATCCGCATCTGTCTGTTTGTGTGCTTAGTTCTTCTAAACTAGGCAACGGATTTTGATAAAGTTTTTACTATCATTTGAACAATTTCTTTCTGAAGGTTTGCATATATAATACATGCATATTATATTTATAGAAAGTAGAGAAAAATCGATGTTTATCCTAGAATTCACAACCTAAAAACTTTACTCCAAATCATCCACTATCCCGAACAACGCCGGGTACACTTCATCTAGAATACTAACAGTGGTACAGCTTACAACTTACAGCCATAATATAACAGTATAACAGTGGCGCAGTCGATATTTTTTTTGGTTTGTGTATGTGTTGGAGATTCGTCAGTTTCCCGCATGTACCTCAATTCGAAAGTAACAATATTTTTTTACAGGCTTAAGTTTTCTTTATAAATAACTAGCTAACTTGTACCCGGCGTTGGTGTGGGTTATCTTTAGGAGGTAGACATATACTATGTTGAACTTTTTTATAGGCCTTTTTAAGATATACAATTCCGTAATACATTATTATGATGCATCTCATAAGGTTTAACCAGCGTTGCAATGTAAGTCCCCGAAAATATTTTTTTACGACTTGATTCAAAAACATTTAGGTACTTTTCTCTACTTTCTTTAAACAAAATATTCATGTATTATATATATTAACCTTCCGGAAAAAAAATCTAAATGATAGTGAAAACCCTATCCAAATCCGTTGCGTAGTTTAGAAGAACTAAGCGCACAAACAAACCGACGCGGATAGCGACTTTGTTTTATACTATTTTGAGATATAATTTTACAATTATTATTTTTAGCTAGCAATTTTTTATTATTATTGTATCTATACTTATTTTTAGCACCTACTTTATCGCTTGTTGGAATAATTTCCACAACCAATTTCAGTTAAATTTCATTGAACCTGAGTTAGACATAAATTATTATTTTTCATTGTTTTACTTTTGTGATTACCTATTTTATTCATGACATTGAAAACATTATAGAAGAGAATAAAACTTTTTTATATAAAGAAGAGTGTCTGTGGCGGGAGGGCGGTGTGGATTTTATCTTTATAGATATCTACGGTTTTATTTCGAAGTTGATGAAATTTTACACAATTCACCTTCAAAACAAGAGGTTGGTCACTGTGTACATGATATTTTGAAAAACTCTACCCAAAGCCTGGGCAACGCTGGGAATTCAGCTAGGAATGCATAATAAATAAGCGTACTGTTAATATCGCCCTTCAAAATCAAAACATTGTGTTGCTTGAGGTACTTCCTCACCTTCCTCTTACGCATCTCCTTCCCATATGCATAGTCATAATGGCTTCGGCCAATTTTTGGGACTTATGCGACAATCACAAACAAAAAAACGACATTTGAAAAATTTACTTTAATTCTGGCACACAGACACCCCCGCAGCACACTTCTTTCAGATTAACTCTCCATTGGGCAGAACCAAGAAAACCGTGTCAAGTTTGGTTACACGTACCTGTCACATTATTACACAAGTTTCTGGATTTTTGGTGTTATTTAATAAATGATTATCGTTGAAGAGGCAAATAACCTATTGAAGAATATATTGCTCAACCACTGATCAAAGCGAAGAAAACTATTCAACTCATATTACGAAGGTCAGCAAATCTATTAAAAAAATTACGGCGGTACCTACCCACCAAATTAATCTATTATAACGGGTTCCGACGTTTCAATTTTAGTTGATCAACTCTACACTTGAAAGCATGTTGACAAGATGACTAGTGTGAACCTTTTTTTATAGTGTGAAAGTTTTTAGTTCGAAATAAAATTGAAACGCATGAACCCGCTTGTGGTTCTATGACCTCGCATTCAAATAAGAATGTTTCGAATTTTCTCATTAATAAATAAATCAAAATTTTACTCTGAAATTACTAAATGTCTAGGTACTTAAATACCAACCTATTTAATTATAATGCATAATTTATTGTATGTAACATTTTTTTATTTCAAATAAAGAAAAACAATTTGTGAAGAAGCAACGTCACTTTATCAATTATAATTCTTTATCCAAACTTTCTTTAGGAAGGTAGGTACCAAAGATATTAGAAGAACGTAGGTACCATAATATTGAAAAAAATTTAGTAAGAAATTCAAAATAAACACAAAAATTTCACATTTAAAAATTAAATCTTAAAACGGCCACCAGTTTGAACTGGACACGGAACTTACAAACAAATTTACAGGAAGACTAAATGCAAAACGGTTGAGTTAAAATATTACGTCAATTAAACAATATTGTACCTACGTACCCGGAGCGGGCTGCTCCAATTGCGCCCGCATATGGCCAGCCCTGCGCGTTCCAGAATGGTAGATACTCTAGATACGTCAGTACGGCCCTGGTGAAAGATCACCGTTCAGAAACGAAATGTTGCTTGAGATGGATTTAGCCGTGTTTGATGATTTATTTATTTATTTGGTACAATATTTTTTACGAAAGTGAGGTATCTTGTGCAATATTCACTTAAAAAGCAAAGTACCTACCCATAAAAGAGGATGTGCGTGATTTCAATTAGTTATTCCACAAATTTGCTTTGAATTTAAGTATAACTTTAAAAATCGTAATTGATTAGAGAAGTACCTACTTACAATATAATATTTTAACAGAAATTTTATTTTAATTGTCTTTTCTATATTGTACGTATAATATCCCGTGATTTTTCACTTGTCTTCGTTAGATTTTAACAAATTGTGTAATATTATTTTGTGATCATGTAGAAACTTGAAACAAAATTACTCAGTTTTCATGTTGGCGAGTTAGGTTAGGTTATGTTTATCACAGGTAAGAACTACTAACTTGTTATTAAATAATTAAGTCCGGCCCTCATTGCTACGGTGGCCATGTTATGGGAATCAGGTTATGGCGGTAAATATGCATTCTGTTTTTAAAGGCTAAGATCATCTCAGTTCGCGTTCAGTTGTTGTTTACGTCGCGCGCCAAAGAAGCTTTATCGACATTTACGCGCTTTATTGTCTGTGGTTCGAATTTCCAAAATAAGTACTTACACAAACCTAAAATTTCGGTTCACAAATTGCTCGCAATTTAATACTTGTGAGATTTTCCCACATATGCTTACTGTGAATTATTGATATTGGAATTATTATGTTATGAAACAGTGTTTTATTTTTCCCAAATAAGCGTAGTGTGGATTGTAATTTGTGAAAGGAATTTTCGAATAATAAGCAAAGGTAATTTATTTTGATTTATTTTGGTACAATATTTAACATTTCATAGTAAAATCCAGTAATGTTAGCCTCACTGGGTGGCTTACCCGTGCTGAAGCTTCCATTTTATAATACAAAAATATATACATAATACATTTAAAGACAATATATATAATGTTGGTTAAGAAAAAAAAAGATATTAATATTATTCGATTGTGTAATTTTTTGTTTATAATTGGTTAAGATGAGTTATTATTATTTTTTTAAATAGTACGGATTGTTGATTTTTGTTGGATTCGTATTACGAATTCGCAGAAAGGTATTTCACTAGAATTTTTATTCTTATTGTGTTACATATTTCTTTAGAAACGTTTCGGTTCTAAATGGTGGTCTTTCATCAGAGCGATACTGAGAGTATCTTCTACTCTTCTATAGTAATTTAAGTTTTTAATTAATATTTTACTTTCTTTTACTAGTATGTTTATTCATCAATTTGCTTGAAATTTTTCGTGTTTATAAATTCCATAAAAATATAATACTATCGTTTGATATTTTTTTAAATAAGCAAATTTAGTTTTGTAAATATTTTTTTAGTACACACAAATAATTGGGGTCTCATTTAGATGTTCTTTTTTGTTTTCCAATACATTCTTGTTACTTTTATGAAAGAATTGAGAAAAACGGAAATTTTCTGAATTTCATTTTTCAAAACTCAGATAAACATAACTATTACAAAAAATTTCAAAAATCTACGCAGTCTAAAGATACCTGCATAATACATTCAGATTACGAAAATATATGTTTTTTAAATTCAAATAACACATTATACAAAGAGAGGTACAAGTGGCACATACTACAATATAATAATTTGAATTACAATGCCTTCTGCCAATCAATAATACAATATGGCATTATATGATGGGGTTGAACTTATAAAAAATACACAACCGCTTAAAAAATTATATTAAAAACAATTACATTTCAACCATAGGTATACGTATTCATCAGAAATTCTGTTTAAAGAATTTAAAGTCAGAAAACTGAATGCATTATACATCTACCATGCAACATTACAAATTTACGAAGATAATATTCTAAATAAAAATGAACCATTTTCAAAAAATAGAAAATTCAGACATACGTCAATTCTCTCAACTCCAAAATGTTAGCCAAAAAATCTCTTGTAAATTTTTTTTTACTTATTACAAGAAAGTATCCGAAATATAATTAACAATAAAGATTTTAAGTTTCACCTTTTTTATTTTTTATAACTTTTATTTCTTGCCAGAGCAATCCCGATGAGTTAAAAAACTCATTGTAGGACTAGAGGAACTTACTTTAGTTAATAGGTACAATTTTACATTGGTATTTTGGTGTCAAAATTATAAGTTTCACATACGAAACAGTAAAAAAATAGAAATATATCATAATTACAAGTGTCGCATATAAAACATTACGCAAATAGAAAAAGGGAGGTTAAGTAGAACAAAAGAGAAGAAACAAAAAATGAAACAGTCAGGGATATACACATAAGCACAGAGCCAAGGTAGGAATTTAGAAGAAGTACTTACCCACTAATACATTGGTAAAAATAGATTATGCTCGATTACAAATACAGGGGATAGAAAGGGGGAGAGAAAGAAACAACACAAAGTACAACACATCAAAAAACACACTGAGAATATAAATTGAATACTTAGACATATAAACAAATAAAAAAACTAAAAAAACCACAACCATACAAACAAGCCTAGCTTTATTATGGTGGTACGAGATCTTATGTATAAAATTATGTGAAATGATTACTATATTTTCTGTAAATTTTGTAAAATAATTTTTTGAATAAAGATAATAAAATAATGTTTTATGATGCACCATAAATATTAAAATTAGCTAAACTATTTAAACATTTTTTATTACTGTATAAATTTTGGATGAAAATGTCTACTTCAGCACACTCTATCTTATTATATAGTAGATACATTTGGGTTAGAGGACTAAAGTGGGCTTTTTTAATGTATTTAGGTGAAACATGCTTTGGCGTCTTTAACAATAGTAATTAGTAGACATAATCTAGCATCGAGATGGTCTTGAATTTATTAAAGTTAAAATATTAAATCAATCAATTCGCTTCTTTTGCAATTGTATTAAAGTATTCAAGGTGTACGGCGTATGATCTAAATATGTAGACCATATTTAAAAGATAACCAACAGTCTTTTCATTTTTTTCAACTGAATCTATATTTGCAACAATGTGGATTCCAAATAAAGCATCCTTATTTCAGTTTATTTCTGATTCGGGCGTTGTAATTGGTTTGGAATTGATTTAGGGTCACGGTTTACATATCAATATGAAGTTGAATTTTGTTTTTCCAGATGATCATGAACATGTCGCGGAAGAGGTCACCGAGGAAGAAGCGGTTTGAATTCTGTCACCGTCCAAGATTCGAGTGGTGGTCCATTCCTTCTGTTCTTGCAACAATCATAATACTGACAGAGTCAAACGCCGCCTCTCTGGCTCTCCAAAACAACACAGAAAATTGGGAAAACTCCGTACGGGACATAACAAAATTACAACACGAACACAAAAAGGAAATGCCGACAATTAATGTATTATTTAATGACTCAAAAATTAATTATACGGTGCTGCCGGAACCTAAAACACATCATAATAATGTTTTAAGTGAAATAATTAACAAATTGGTAAACGTAGAACCTAACCCAGTTCGCTTTCCCGCCGTAATCACAACTACGAATGTCATTGGGGACAAGATGGCGGCCTCCGAACGCATTATCAAGGACAAAAACAAACACTCAACTGATAACACCGCCAACGACTCCATTGTTGTGTTTAAAGACGGAGTAAGCAGCGTGGGATATGTACAATTAAGTAACGTTACACAATTGAATGAGAATTCCACAAATAGCGTTGAAAAGTTACAAAATACAACAGAGTTTGTTAAAAAACAAACATTTTCAATGGCCGCCATTAGTGTACCTTGTCCTTATAAAATGCTTGGTTCGAACACTCAAAACTGTGACGATATTGTAATGAATTTTAATAATACAAGTGAAAAAGCAAAAACTCAAAAGAGAAGATTAATAGACGATTTGAATAGCAAAGATTATGTGGTGAATGACATTGATTATGTGAAAAACGGTGTGAAGGTCAATTTGAACTATAATAAAGAAGGTAGAATCAATGTAAACGTTGCGCAAAAAAATTCAGAAGTGCTAAATATGAACGTTCATAATGATCTTAAGAATTCTTCTGAGGGTCAAGAAAATAATGTAAATAACTTCGTTAAACTTTATGAAGGTCACAATGCTAAAAGCTCTCTAGAGAACTCAAAAGGCCGAAATAACAGCGTTGGTTATTCTGGTGATAAAAACATTGGTGTAAATAACTCTGTCCAGACTTTTGATAACCAAACTGAAAACAGTGGTAATAGCATTGTAAACAATGTTCGTGGAAGAACCAATTTGTATTTATATGGTGGACAGAATAGTAATAAAAACTTAAGAGAAAATAATAGTGTTAATGACTTTGTTGCAAGTTCTGCTGGACAAAATAACAGTGTTAATCACTTTGTTACCAGTTCTGGAGGAAATAACACCAGTGTGAATGACTTCGTTACCAGTTCTGGTGGTAATAACAGCAGTTTTATTGATTTTGTTACGAGTTCTGGTGTTCAGAACGACAGTGTTAAAAACTTGGATACTAGTTCTGATGGCCAGAATAAAAGTACAAATAAAACATTTGTTTGGAGTTCTGGAAGTCATAATAGCAGAAATAGTGACTTTTTTGCAAGTTCTGTCGGACAGAATAACAGTGTTGATAACTTTGTTATCAGTTCTGGAGGTAATAACCTCAGTGTAAATGACTTTGTTACCAGTTCTGGCAGTAATAACATCAGTTTTAATGACGTTGTTACAAGTTCTGGTGATCAAAACAGCAGTGTTAATAACTCTGTCCAGAATGTTGGTAGCCAAAATAACAGTGCTAATAACTTTTTAAACAATTACACTATTCGTGGAAGAACCAATGTGTATTTATATGGAGGGCAGGGTAGTGTTAAAAACCTTGTTACAAATTCTGGTACTCATAATACCAGTATTAATAACTTAGTTACCAATTCTAGTGGTCATAATAGTAGTGTTAATAACTCTGTAACCAGTAGTTCTAGAAGACAAAACAATACTGTTAATAACATTGTTACCAGTTCTGATAATCATAATAACAGTTCTAATAACATTGTTACTAGTTCTGCTCGTCAGAAAAACAGTGTCCAGAGCATATTTACGAGTTCTGGCGGACAGAATAAGAGTGCTGTGATAAACACGAGAGTGAAGACTTTTAAAGGACATAAAAATGAAACCCACGTGAAAGCGGGACAAGGTTACGTCCTTTTGGAGGACGAAAAGTACGAATACGAAGCCAGTAGAGACCACGACTTGGATGAATATGACAGGACCACCATTCGCACTAAGTCGGTTTGTAAGCTGTATTCATAGTAATTTTGTTAATACATCATTTAATTATAGAAAGTCATTCAAAACGTTTCACATCTCTAACAAGTCTAATGGACGTTTTACAAAACAATTTTTTTTCGGTCGGTTTTCATGCAGATGTGTAATCTAATAAGATTACACATCTGCCCTGATGATGGACACTGCAATACTGTCCAAAACGTTGGTTAAAGAAGGAGTTAGCGCAACACGGCATAATACCCCAAAAACAAATCACTATAATACTTTGAAAATCTCAAATCATACCAAAGAGAAATATTAACATTTATGAAAACAAAAAATTTTCTTGAAGCGATCATCTCTATACATGTATTTAGTTCTATAGTAAAATTATTTCTATCTTTCAAAGTACTTACCTAACCTATATGTTAAAAAAATCATAATAAAAAAATAATACCTACCGTTGATAGGTATAGATGCATACAAAAATGCGTGAGTAATAATACCTAGACAAAAATGTTGCTAGGAAATCAGAATTTTTATTATTTTATACTAGCTGTACCCCACCACGCGTTGTTTTGGCTCAGTCTGTCAGAAAGTAGCACGTGTTGCGTTTACGTCCAACAGATGGCGTTGTTTTAAAAAATACATGTTTTTACCTTTTACAGGTGACATATACTAAAGATAGGTACAAAAAAACACACGCGTATTCGAATGCAACGTTGTGTCAAAATTTCAAAGCAATCGGTGATGAACTTACGGAGATTTAAAATTTTAAACAAACAAACATTTACATTTTCATTTATATTAGATATATTGAAATAAGATAATAATGGATCATTTACATTACATAACTACCTAGTTATTTCACTTTTATAAAGGTGTAGGTATTTAGATGTTTCACTTTATAAAAATGTATAATTTTCTAATGTGAATTGGCTATTTCGTAGACAGCTACATAGAGAATGAGAATATAAAAAAACATTTGCGGTAAATATTTCTCTTAGTGGAAACACCCCTCCATTTGTGCTATCAATAGCGCAGATTTCATTCTTGTCCACGCGTTGTAATCAAATTGTTATAAAAAAAATCAACTAACATACAAAATGTTAACGAACGTTCTTGACTTATTTTATGTTGGTATAACTATGCTATAATCTTACTCCGGAGAAGGGGTCAGATCAATTGGGCAACTTCCGCCGAATTTAATTTCTTTGTATGGGATCTGTCACTTTGACAGATAACACCCGTGTAATTACGGCGCTTTGTTCTGACCCCTTCTCTTGCCGCATAATTTTCAAATATAGCCTGGCTAGCAGATCACAACGCATATCGTCGCCACGCCCACACTTATAACACATCATCTTTTTAGGTGTGACAGGTCTGTATGGGATTGTATGCCAAGCAATATGGAGTTATATAAAACGCTTTGAACAGAAATTGGACAGCTAGGTTCGATGTGAGAGGTCGGGCGGTCTCTCAGCTAGGTGACTAGTGTCGACATGTAGAAGAATTTAAAAAAAAACATTTTTACTCCAAATAATGTCAGGGATTAATAGGTTAATGAAAGTCAAGTACGTCCCTTAACACACTGTTAACTAACTTGTCTTTTCAGACGGTATTATGCATTTATTTATTCAAATACAAACGGCACGTCATTAACATAAATATAAAAAATATAGTTAAAAAGTACAAGGTATAAAGTATACAACATAAAGTTTAAAGTATAATATACGGTGTAAGGAGTAAAGTTTAAATATAAAGTTAAGTAAAAATTTACGGTGTAAAGTGTAAGGTTAAATATAAAGTTAAGTTAATTATAAAGAATAAATTATAAAAAACAAGTACAAAGGGTAAGAAAAAAAATTGTTAAATAATTACTTAGAAGAAGTCAATTTGTCAAGTATGCCAAATATAAATGCTTAATTACTTATCTATTGATTCTTGCATCCGTAAAAAATATATTTTTATGCATTTTTTATATGACAACAGAGTTCCTTCATCATTGATATCAAAGTATTCATTTGCATTGAAGATAAGTGTGTTGTATCCGAGTTTATGTCCGTGTTCCTGAAGATTAGCTCAATTCTTCGTTAGTTCTACTAGAATTGATAATGTCAAAATGTTGTATTGAACAGATAGGTAATCATTTTCACTTTGCCTGTCTTGGGCCTGCAAGTCGAAAATCGAGAGAATGTAATTTTGTACAACAGTTTTCTTTAAATTGACTGTAATTTCTAAGGATTATATTTTCAGTATTCATTATATGCTGTCGTACGCTGCACTTTTACATTTGATAACATAATAGTACAGATTGGTTCAGAATTAAAATAAAACAATATTAATTTTAAAGCATGACAGAAAATAACTGCGCTCGGTGTACTATTTGAACGTTGTAATACATTTCTACCAGTATATCTTTTCAATGGTCTTGAATGTTTCCGACACAGAATAAAAAAGTCATATGCGTGTTTGGTGATTCAAAAGTCATGATTAAGACAATTAAATGGGATTACAGTACACGATTCAGGCCAGTGTAAGAGAAAGATAGCTCGTGCTAAATGGGATAGAACCAAAATGTATCTACTTAGCCAGCTGTGACATCCTTTCCATTCAAATCTTCACTGAAGGCATTTTAGTGTGTATTATATCGATTAATTCGGTATTTTCGACATATTTGGCTATTTTCAATACGAAACACAAGTTTATTACACAAAGTAATTGAGGTAGAATCGTGTGAGAAATGTGGAGATCCGCAAAGAGTGCAAGGCTGATGTAAGCGTAACGAGTAAGATTAAGAAATGGACGCTTAGATGGTTTGGGCATGTAGAGCGAATGAACGAAGAAATGAGTGTAATGAGAATATATAACGCTAATGCGAAATAATAATAAGTCGGTCACACCCGAGGAAGACATGGCACGATCAGGTAAATCAAAGTGTGGTCATTTGATATACATATTATTTGTAAATATTTATTATTTTTTTAATGATAAACTAATGTTTATAAGACAAGGTTTTTTATTCATAGCACAAAGGATAAAAAATTATTATAAGCAATAACTAATTATTTTATTATTGTTATGTGCCTGATGTATCCATACAAATCGAAAATATCTTTCCGTCGGAGGCATTTATTTTTACTCGGGAAATATTTTCAATTTGTATGGATATTTCAGGTGAATAATAACATAACAATAACAATAATAACATAATTAATTATTGCTTCTAATAATTTGTTGTAAATATCTATGTCAAATATTTAGTAAATTGCACGCTTGACTTTCAAAACAAAAGGAAGGTGATTGTCTAGATGAGATTTTGAAAAACTGCTCCATCCCATTTTCCCACCTAAAGAATGTTGTACTTCTTGATGAAATTTTGCAACACTTGCCGTTAAAAATAAGAGGAAAATTACTTAATTGTCTTCATCTAAGTACACATAAAGCCAGGGCAGCTAGTTAATTATATAACACGAGATGTCCATGGTAATTCACTCCACTAGTCCGGTAATTGTAAAGCGCATCACCTCGCAATTAGCGAATTTTATTTAGCCGCCATTAGCCACTAATTACGGATATAATAATTAAGTATTCACGCATAATAAAAGACACAACACACGTTGCGACATTCTCGTTTGGTTAATACCTTCCTTTCATTATGTCAGAGAGCAGGGCCGCCGCGAGGGATAGAATTAGGACTAGTTATGGCCCAGTGTAAACAAATTATTATAGGCAATAATTAGTCGCCTGAAATATCCGTACAAATTGAAAATATCTCCCGAGTAAAAATAAATGCCGCCGATGGGAATTGAACCAGCACCTTCTGATGTCCGGTCAGGTGCTCTGGACCACTGAGCTACGTCGGCTTATTTCCAACACGCCAAACAATTCAATATGTACTAGTACTTCAATCAACAATTACTGCTTATTATATTTTTTCACCTGTAAAAAAACAACTTTATTTTGTAGGAAAGGCTTTGTTAGTGGTAAATTTCATTTCTACTCGGGAGATATTTTCAATTTGTATAGATATTTA
The DNA here is from genome assembly GCA_026573805.1 of Hesperophylax magnus. Lineage (NCBI taxonomy): Eukaryota > Metazoa > Arthropoda > Insecta > Trichoptera > Limnephilidae > Hesperophylax > Hesperophylax magnus. Next base: position 1,990,006 of record JAIUSX010000230.1, on the reverse strand, counting down.
TGCTATGTATAAAAAACCTTGTTTTCTAAACATTAGTTTATCATTAAAAAAATAATACCAGTGTAAACGTTCAAAGATGGTTTGAAAGGAAGATACCTACGTAAATACGAATGTTAGAGAGTTACCCTAACTCCTTGTGGCATTATTGCTAAAAAAATGTGTGTAATACGATATTTTCATAATATGGCCGATTTCCACGTAAGACGTCTGCTTATGAGTGATTTATTATAACTTTGTTATACGGCCGTATATCTCTCTACGTACATTAGCAGGAATAATCTTTCGGGGAATTAAGTGTCCAAGGGATCAACTCCCTATAATTTACCCTACAGTTAGATTGTTTTCTTTCAAAACTATATAGATCACACTTCTAAAAATTATCTGTTCATTGATCGAAATGATCAGTGGCCAGTGCAGGGAGTCAAATTATTGAAGATGTCCCTTGGTTCGACCGCCCGTGTGCACAATACACACTGGTCATAACAATGCGGCGCCCCTGTTAAAAATAAAATTTAAAAAACATTTCGTAAGCTGTGGCGAAATATAGGCACTTTGTACATTGATTTAAAATATTAACAATGTATAATCTACGAATTTTGATTGCTCTTGAATATTTTAATCTATTGTTCATTCTCGTGATTGCGAGATTGTTTCTTGTACGATGGCAAAGGTTGATTACTTTGATTTGCTTTGTTTATAGATGTGAGATATAGCTTGACAAAGCATGAAGTAACTAACGAACAACTTATTGTTCATTCCTGTGATTGCGAGATTGTTTCTTGTAAGATGGCAAAGGTTGATTACTTTGATTTGCTTTGTTTATAGATGTGAGATATAGCTTGACAAAGCATGAAGTAACTAACGAACAACTTATTGTTCATTCCTGTGATTGTGAGATTGTTTCTTGTACGATGGCAAAGGTTGATTACTTTGATTTGCTTTGTTTATAGATGTGAGATATAGCTTGACAAAGCATGAAGTAACTAACGAACAACTTATTGTTCATTCCTGTGATTGTGAGATTGTTTCTTGTAAGATGGCAAAGGTTGATTACTTTGATTTGCTTTGTTTATAGATGTGAGATATAGCTTGACAAAGCATGAAGTAACTAACGAACAACTTATTGTTCATTCCTGTGATTGCGAGATTGTTTCTTGTAAGATGGCAAAGGTTGATTACTTTGATTTGCTTTGTTTATAGATGTGAGATATAGCTTGACAAAGCATGAAGTAACTAACGAACAACTTATTGTTCATTCCTGTGATTGTGAGATTGTTTCTTGTACGATGGCAAAGGTTGATTACTTTGATTTGCTTTGTTTATAGATGTGAGATATAGCTTGACAAAGCATGAAGTAACTAACGAACAACTTATTGTTCATTCCTGTGATTGTGAGATTGTTTCTTGTAAGATGGCAAAGGTTGATTACTTTGATTTGCTTTGTTTATAGATGTGAGATATAGCTTGACAAAGCATGAAGTAACTAACGAACAACTTATTGTTCATTCCTGTGATTGTGAGATTGTTTCTTGTAAGATGGCAAAGGTTGATTACTTTGATTTGCTTTGTTTATAGATGTGAGATATAGCTTGACAAAGCATGAAGTAACTAACGAACAACTTATTGTTCATTCCTGTGATTGTGAGATTGTTTCTTGTAAGATGGCAAAGGTTGATTACTTTGATTTGCTTTGTTTATAGATGTGAGATATAGCTTGACAAAGCATGAAGTAACTAACGAACAACTTATTGTTCATTCCTGTGATTGTGAGATTGTTTCTTGTAAGATGGCAAAGGTTGATTACTTTGATTTGCTTTGTTTATAGATGTGAGATATAGCTTGACAAAGCATGAAGTAACTAACGAACAACTTATTGTTCATTCCTGTGATTGCGAGATTGTTTCTTGTAAGATGGCAAAGGTTGATTACTTTGATTTGCTTTGTTTATAGATGTGAGATATAGCTTGACAAAGCATGAAGTAACTAACGAACAACTTATTGTTCATTCCTGTGATTGTGAGATTGTTTCTTGTAAGATGGCAAAGGTTGATTACTTTGATTTGCTTTGTTTATAGATGTGAGATATAGCTTGACAAAGCATGAAGTAACTAACGAACAACTTATTGTTCATTCCTGTGATTGCGAGATTGTTTCTTGTAAGATGGCAAAGGTTGATTACTTTGATTTGCTTTGTTTATAGATGTGAGATATAGCTTGACAAAGCATGAAGTAACTAACGAACAACTTATTGTTCATTCCTGTGATTGTGAGATTGTTTCTTGTAAGATGGCAAAGGTTGATTACTTTGATTTGCTTTGTTTATAGATGTGAGATATAGCTTGACAAAGCATGAAGTAACTAACGAACAACTTATTGTTCATTCCTGTGATTGTGAGATTGTTTCTTGTAAGATGGCAAAGGTTGATTACTTTGATTTGCTTTGTTTATAGATGTGAGATATAGCTTGACAAAGCATGAAGTAACTAACGAACAACTTATTGTTCATTCCTGTGATTGCGAGATTGTTTCTTGTAAGATGGCAAAGGTTGATTACTTTGATTTGCTTTGTTTATAGATGTGAGATATAGCTTGACAAAGCATGAAGTAACTAACGAACAACTTATTGTTCATTCCTGTGATTGCGAGATTGTTTCTTGTAAGATGGCAAAGGTTGATTACTTTGATTTGCTTTGTTTATAGATGTGAGATATAGCTTGACAAAGCATGAAGTAACTAACGAACAACTTATTGTTCATTCCTGTGATTGTGAGATTGTTTCTTGTAAGATGGCAAAGGTTGATTACTTTGATTTGCTTTGTTTATAGATGTGAGATATAGCTTGACAAAGCATGAAGTAACTAACGAACAACTTATTGTTCATTCCTGTGATTGTGAGATTGTTTCTTGTAAGATGGCAAAGGTTGATTACTTTGATTTGCTTTGTTTATAGATGTGAGATATAGCTTGACAAAGCATGAAGTAACTAACGAACAACTTATTGTTCATTCCTGTGATTGTGAGATTGTTTCTTGTAAGATGGCAAAGGTTGATTACTTTGATTTGCTTTGTTTATAGATGTGAGATATAGCTTGACAAAGCATGAAGTAACTAACGAACAACTTATTGTTCATTCCTGTGATTGTGAGATTGTTTCTTGTAAGATGGCAAAGGTTGATTACTTTGATTTGCTTTGTTTATAGATGTGAGATATAGCTTGACAAAGCATGAAGTAACTAACGAACAACTTATTGTTCATTCCTGTGATTGTGAGATTGTTTCTTGTAAGATGGCAAAGGTTGATTACTTTGATTTGCTTTGTTTATAGATGTGAGATATAGCTTGACAAAGCATGAAGTAACTAACGAACAACTTATTGTTCATTCCTGTGATTGTGAGATTGTTTCTTGTAAGATGGCAAAGGTTGATTACTTTGATTTGCTTTGTTTATAGATGTGAGATATAGCTTGACAAAGCATGAAGTAACTAACGAACAACTTATTGTTCATTCCTGTGATTGCGAGATTGTTTCTTGTAAGATGGCAAAGGTTGATTACTTTGATTTGCTTTGTTTATAGATGTGAGATATAGCTTGACAAAGCATGAAGTAACTAACGAACAACTAATTTTTTTAACCCAAATATTTCTTTTATAAAATTGCTTTGTTAGGTTGTTCTTGACGGTATGTGGATTTTATAAGAATTATGGCGACTCCAGTCTGTTTGTGCGCTTAGTTCTTCTAAACTAAGTAACCGATTTTGATTTTGGTTTTCATTATCAAATAGAAAAATTTCTTCCAGAAAGTTTTCATATTATATTTATACATATTATATTTATAGAAAGTAGAGGAAAGTCGATGTTTTGTAATCAATTGATAAAAAAATATTTTCTGGCGCTTACATTGCTCTCGCTCAAAATAATGTACTACGAAATTGTATATCTTCAAAAGGCCTACAGAAAAATCCGCGAAGGTATATTTCTTTCTCCTAAGGATAACCTCCAGCTTAGGTCCCTTCCTTCCCCAGGTTTTAATTATTAGGATTTGTTCAAAAATTCAACGACATGTTGAGAGTTCAACCGAGAGTTTCTACTCAAACCTTTTCAAGTATTATAGTCCTGGTGTTTTATATGTTCTAGCCTGAGCCCGAAGCCAACATTGGGTTCTTTGGATCCATCCAGAAGCTAACGGAAGGGGTCCTGGAGTCCCTAGCTGAAAGGATCATCCCCAAGGGTCTGAGAGACATCCTCAAACGGATGCAGGACCAGAGCACCGCCCTGGAGACCATCAGGCTGAGGAGCAAAGAAGAAAACGGAGGACTTGGTAGGTGTTTTTATTCGTTACCCACCTTATTTATATTTTTTTAGGTCATTTGTTTTACAAAACTTCATATTTGACATGGTTACAATCAACATAAACCACTATTAAATTTTTTTGACATTTGATCTTTCCTCAAAGGAAGAGGAAGCTACAAGCCAAAAATGTGTATATTCTCGGTATACCTTATATTGCAGGTAATAGGCATTAAAATCTTTTGACAAACGGAGTCTAGAAACGTTCGATTTCAAGCACAAAACTGGTTTTTATTTATTTTGTAAATAATTTTATAAGAAACCAAAAAAGTTAATCAAGTGAAACTGTCACAGATAATCTTAGCTATAGGTAATACTGTATTATTTTAAAGTTGTTTCCTTTACGCGTTGAAAAAATATTTTTTTTAGTAGTTTACATTTATATTTTTTATTGCGTAATTTACTATTTTATTTGTATTCTACTCAATTTATCTAAAGCATATTTTTTTGTATTCATAATATACACCAATTCGTTATAAAGATTAATCAAAATAGTGATTTAGCTTTAAGCTTCCCCTTAAGCGTCGATTCTTCGTTCGACAGCGGTATAATAATAATAATATTTGGATGATTTGTATAGCGCCGTTTTTGTGTAAAATCACCTCAAAATCACCGCTGTACAAAAATATAATACATTTCTACAATGATCTATATTATTACTAATTATATATGGAGATAGTTAATTTTTGTTGTTTTTATAATTGATTAACCTTCCCGCACCGGAGGGGGGTAATTTACTCTCCCATACAAAAGTTTTGTGTGATACCCAAGTTGTTTTTACATCATAAACTCTATAATTATTTAAATAACCCTTGAAAAACTATTGGTTAATCCATATTTACCAAAAATATCCCATCACTTACTATTTAAAAAAATATTACATATTATTAGTTCGTATAAGGTACCTTATCGATATTAAAAAAATATTACTGCAAATAAGCCACGAGCGGGGTCCTAAAGGGTGCATTTTGGTGGAAACGGTTATAATAATTATTATATGTACCGTCCTTTACCGTTTGCATTACTGATGTTGTTTTTAAACCTGTTTATCTCAAAGGAAATTATATAACTTTTAGCATTATTGATGGTTTTCTGGCCAAAAGATTTATTTATTATTGAAATGTTAAGTGTAATTGAGATTTTTGCCCTTGTTGTGTAAGTTTGTTTGTTTTAAAGAAAAACATCTATTTGATTATTGAAGATAATTTTAGCGATTCTTATACAGAAAGATACTGTCACATCTAGGATATGATCCCAGGACCCTCGCCTTGCCAAGGCGCCGCTCTACCAACTGAGCTAATGGGACCCTATCTCCTTCGGTCATATTTAAGTATCCCGCAGCCAAGTAAGCTCACATTTCACCACAACCTCAGATACCAAATCTGCCCTGATGATGGACACTGCAATGCTGTCCGAAACTTTGGCTAAATAAGGAGTTAGCGCAACACGGAATAACACCCCAAAAACAAATAGCAAAAATACTTTTGGCCGTGAAAATCTTAAATCATTTGGGATTTCTATAGTTTAAAAGCCCATAAGACAAATGCATGGGGTCTTCGGAAGACCCACTTGGTTACAGACGTTTTGTTTAGCATCTTGGCCTGTCAAGAGTTAACTGTACTTCGCATAAGAACTACCAACATTATGTCCATTTTCTCACCGCACATTTTTATTGGCTGCTATCTTTATGTATGATCACAAGATTCAACTAAATGCAATCTAGACATTGTCTTGGATAAACATATCCTATTTTTACTTGAATGAATGTAAGAATTATGTGGAATCTTGGAAATAAAAATTAACCTACTTCCCGATATTTGACCGAGCTGATACTCGGCAAATAGACTCGATTTCGATGAGAATGCATTCTGTGAACTTTTGGTGACGATCACGTATGCGCACGTGGAAATGTACGCATATCTCTGAAATTGAATGACGTTACAGCAGTTAACATACGAAATGAAATGTTGGTTCTACCCAATTGGGATTTGGCTCAGTTGTTAGCGCTGTTGACCACAGTCCCTGGAAAGGAAGGTTCAGTCCTCAGTCAAACCAATATTAAATATATCTATTAATAAAAATAGATGTACTGTAGTAAACAAACATTTTTTATCACAGATTGATTTTTTTCCTTTCAAATTGAGTTTTATGATAGCGAAAACATAAAGTTTTTCAATTTTCTTTTGATGGTTTGTATTTTGACTGATTGTTGATCGTGTGTGTTTTCACAGGAGCCTTCGGGCGAAGTCTCTTGAAGGGTCTGACGGACCCCCTGACGCAGTGGGTGGGAGGCACAGGAGACAGGGGCTCGCTAGACTCGGACCGGGGCTTCCTGACCGGCCTGCTGTCGGGGGTCGCGGACTCTATGGGGGACGCCTTCAAGATTAAGGTCACCGCCATCTACCCAGGTCAGCCAGTTTCTAAGTATGATGGAGGTATAGAATATATAAATTTGTTAGCTTTTCGGAACTGCTCATATGGTTTCATAGAAATCATTGTGTCTCCCATAAGGGTATCGTCATAGTTAAAAATATGAACCAAACGGTGTCGGAAAGAAAAAAATATCAAGCTTTATATTCAAATACAGAAGTTATCGGCAACATAAATAAAATGTACACCTCAATGAAACCAAAGGTTCCAACAGAAATTTGAGAAAAGCTTGTGAAACTTTGCGAATTTTTTATTAATTATTTTTATATGAAAAACAGAAAAGTGAGCTGACAGTAATGAATATTATACATTCGTCTATTGAAATATGTGTTTTTTCCTTATCAGTAATTTTTATTCAGTGTTTAGGGGAAAAAAATAAGTTGCGCCGTTTTAAAAAGTTTTTATGTTTGATTGTATTTCAGAATATATTACATGTTTATCTCTAATATTAAAATCGTATTTTATCAGCTTTCAAAAACAGTTTTTAGTTTTCGGATACGTTCAGAAATATCCCATTTATTTGGATTTTATTACTAATTTATTTATTTATTTATTCATTTTCGGGAAATCGACAGTTTACATTTAATCAGTTTGTACATAAGTATTATACAGTAAAATAAAACCAATTAAGGATTTCCTCCTTGTGACTTCAACTGAGACAGCATAATATGGAATAAGTTATTTAAATAAATTATACAAAACAAAGATTATATAAAACGAAAAATTTACAAAACAATACATTTATAGCCATGGAGAGAGGTTGTAAATATAAATCAAATTATAATAGAGATATAAACAATAGAGACATAAACATTTTTCACAAACCATCAGAGAAATATTCTTTTATGGACCTCTTGTATTTGGTAAGTTTGGAACTGAAAATATCAAACTGGGATAATACGCTATTGTAATTATTGCACAGTCTGTTCAGGCAAGAATTTTGCTTAGGGTTCGTTTTGCTTTGATCAACCCTGTAATGATCTGCCCTTTTTAAACTTTTCCTTCTCTTCTTTCTACGATAAATTTTCTTTAAGTCCCATAGGTAACTTTTCCGTAAGGCTTTGGTTATGTATATATCCGGGGTAGGAATATCCTCCCTGCCGTCTCTACAAGCCTTTGCTCCTCTCTTTATTACACACCCCTTCAAGTGTGTACATCCTAGTTTGTCCACGTGATGTACGACCTTGAACGTACTCATTTCACGTGACGGTTCAGTATAAAAAGGTTTCACCGAACGTTGTGTTGGCTTTTTTGTTTCTCGGTATAGAAACCTAGTTATCTTTGTATGTGTGTGGTACCCCTCGGTTCTTTTGAGATAGAGTGAGTTGAATCCATTACCGCTGTGTTTTAAAGCCATTTCATAAACCTTATTTTTCTGAGTCGCCTGCTCTTCAAACTAGCTACGTGATTCTACCTGTCATAGGGTTATGTGAGTATAATAAAGTGTTAGATTTTATATGTGTGATAAACATACGATAAATTTATGGTGTTAGTTGTCGGCGCCATCCATGTATATATTTTGGGAGGGGAAGGAGAGGAAAGGAAATGAATTTGTTTGATTCTCTGGTTTACTGTCTCCGTGGTTAGAACGCCATCTCGCCAATCGTTAATTCTTCCTTAATCCGATCAAACACTTCCTGCCTTTAAATACGTTCACTCTGTTTTAAACGCAATCATTATCATTATTATTTCCATGTTTTTAAGACAAGCAATCTAGTCCGAACTGTATATGAAATCACGCTTAAATCAACACAACTTTATAACACAATCGCGATCGCACAACACCTAGCGCCCCTGAGGTGATTTTTTCACAAAACGGCGCTCTACAAATTATCCAATTATTATTATTATTAATTGTATTCTCACTGAGTCCAACCACTTTCGCTTCACACAAACACCGGTTCAATAATATTTCACTTTAATTCAATATTCCACAATACTCTCTAACACCATTTGAATTCACTAATTAACTGTAATTTCACATATCACTTCTGACTTGTATTGATTTCTCGGAGCTGTCAACGTATCCACGTTCAAAAACCGACTGTCCCAGCGATCTCTTCTTTCCACCTTCCCGTGGGAACGTGTTTACTCATAAAACCTGCCTGTCAATAAATCTTATGTTCTTATCTCAAACAAAAAATTTTTTGGAGCACGTTCGTTTCGTTTTATCGTTTGTTTATTTATCTGAGTATTCAAACCATCACAACCCTGAACAGGACACGAGAGCGTGTTGAACGCGCAGGTACATTGAATGGAATCTGGTTTAGCAACTCTGGGCAATGAATATTATTGTTTACTACTTTATACAGGAATAGTGCATCCTTATGATACCTCCGTACACTCAGTGAATCAATTTTAAAGTATGAAGCTGCCTCTGCATTATTATTAAATCTTATAAATGACTTGTGAATGACTTGTAACAAAGATATTTTAGGAATTTGAAATAATGCACACATATTCACCGACTTTCTGACAGCATCTTTAAGAAATGTATTGGTCAATACGCCTGAGGCCTGAAATGGAAGGGCTTCTCAGCCCTGAACGGCTGGGCGCTTTGGCACGCTTTGCCAGTATTTCTAACAGGTATATATACAGACCATAGAATAAAGATGAATACAAGAAAACAGACGAACTAAAATTGACCGGTCGGTGGCTGAGTTGACATCACGTTTGGGTCCCACCCAGGCTTAGTGTGTTCAATTCCTCCGCTGGCTAATTCCTCCATCACAAAACAAGCAACATTTTCCGCTTACTGTGGTGGTAGTAGGAGATTTTCAAATATTGTCAGGTTATTCGTAACCCGGGAATGTTTGTCAATTTCAATTCCACTTGCAGACACAGCTTAGGTAACCATTATCCACAAGTAGCAGATATTTGTGTACCTAGTATATTTTTATTTGATTGGTTTGATCGAGGATGTATGTTCCCAGGTACCCTGTGGTGCGGAGATGGCCACGTGGCGGAAGCTCAGTCAGCGGAGGTCGGCCTGTTCTTTATGACAGACAACTGCTGTCGGAGACACGACTCCTGCCGGCTCTACATCCTGGCGGGGGAGTCCGACTACGGCCTGACCAACACCGGACTGTTCACCAGGTAAACAAACGTCCCCTTTAACTTGGGTTATAGATCCAATTTGGGATGCGGGTATATGTGCCGCCACCCCCGGGAACCGTTCATTGGATAACTAACTGGACTGGAGAAAAAGGAATCATGTTGAGTTCACTAAATGTCTCGTTCTTTCTTTCACAAGGTTTTGCCAGTATGCTATGATCGTCCGAAGCTTATTCCAATCTCACTGTGAAGGATATTTCATGCTCACATTGAAATGACCTGTAGTAGGTACTTCTTTGAGAAAGCTGAGTTTACAATACTGTACAACGCATTGGTTGGGAGTAGGCTTGAGAGTAGGAGCCGGCATTAGGTTAACACCTGTGTCAAAGATCACCCCAAGTTGTTCGCTTGGCGACTTAGCAGAGGTCCAGCAGATATGTTGTTGCATAAAGGATTTGTAACAAGGTGTGTGGATCCTTCTACATTTCGGTGTTGGTGTGTGGCACTCTTCCAGCATTGATGGATTTACCATTGCGTATCGGCCACTTCGCCAACCCTATATTTTTGGGTCTCTGCAATTGTCAATTTGAAACAGAGCAACAAGCATTGATGTATTATACTCAGTGGCAACAAGCCATTCTTTGTTCAATAACCCAGAGATGGCCCAGAGCATTGGGCTTTCCTCTAGGCTGAGGACTGGCGAATCCACTCGTCTTCATCTTGGATTTTCAGTCTTTTGTATTGGAGACAGCATTGACAAGGCCATTCTAGAACTGACAATAAGATTATTTTTTTGAGATCAAGCTGAGATGATTGCTGCAGGACAAGCTATTCACCAACTACCCACGCTTCAAGAATCAAGCGTATTACACCATTATATCAACTAAGCAAGCACTTTTTGACAGACTTTTCAATATAAGTCTTGAATTTGTAACACTTCTTTCATTCTGTTAACAAGAATGGGTTCTTACAGAAAATTTGCTGGTATTTTCAATATTAATCTTTATAAATAAAAATGTAAATGTTTGTTCAAAATCTTAAATCTCCGAAAGTTCTTCACCGATTGCTTTGAAATTGTGACACAACGTTGCATTCGAATACGCATGTGTTTTTATATACCTGTATTGTATAAATGTCACCTTTTACAGGTAAAAACATGTTTTTTTAAAACAGCCTCAACTGTCGGACGTAAAAGCAACCCGCGCTACTGTCTGCACGGACAGACCGAGCCACAGCAATGCCTGGTGGGGTAGAGCTAGTTTTATATAACTTGTTTCCACCTAACCCCTCGGTAACAATGCATATCATGTCTGTAGGTGAATACTAGGCTTTTATTCTAAGCGATTGCCTTATAACTGATACTATAGGTATATCCTTCCATAAATGTTTGTCTTAGGTCCCATTGCTCCTGTGACAGCGCCTTCTACCGCTGCCTGAAGAGGACCAATACCCTCGTATCCTCGCAGATCGGCGCCACCTTTTTCTCCATCCTCGGGCCGCAGTGCTTCAGGAGGGAGCACCCCATCGTCAAGTGCATCAGGCGTACCAGGTAAACAAACCAACTTCTGACATCCAACTATCAATCTTACCGAGTCTTTGCCACTTGCTGAGGACCGTGAACCACCATATGATGATCAATCAATGCTTCTCCACTCTTCTACGATCCTGCGCTGCATATCTGATTTCTGATCTCCCTGCGTTTTGTATCCAGTTTTTCTACGAGTTTTAAATGTTATAATGTTGTTATGACTTTTGAATGAGAGTCGGACTCTGTTGTAGAGTTTAGTTCCATAGAATAAGGAGATTTTTATGTCCAAATGTTGTATTCACAGTTGGTTTCATGGGTTGCGTCTTCGACTCGTTTTGTATAAGTCGGCTCGTATGTGGAACAAGCTATCGTCGTCTGTTTTTCATCCTTCATATAATCCGGGTCTTTTCAAGACTAGCGTTAATAAATCGTTTCCTACAGCCTCTACCTTAACGCACTTTCTGCACACAATTCTGCTCAACTGGGTGGCGATGTAGTTCCCTTGTCTGTGTACATGTACAAGGTCTTATATAAATAAAAACAACAAAAACGTATCAGTTATGTTTGCTAGAAAATATTATAAATATCTGCTTTATATTTTTTTAAATATAGTGTTCTCCTAATTCTTTATTTATTAACATTTTGTCCTTCGACTTGGCTAACTTCTTTAAAAATTCTTCTATAAAGAGACTGTTTCCTGTCCTAATTTTTAATGTTTGTTATTTGGAAATTACAGGATCACTGGACAAAAGTGCGAAGAGTACGAAGTGGACAAAACGCAACCGAAAATATGGCAATGGTTTGACAGCCCTACATTTTGATTCTGAAATACATGTTATATTTCTGAGGCATTTAAAAATACACACTTTTTGAACGGTGATTAGTGCAATACCTAAAAGATAATTTTAGTATCTAATTAATAGCTTTGTATGACAATTAGATTTAAGTAGTTTTTCTTGTAAATAATGTATTCAATGTAATAACTCATTCTAGTAAATCTATCCACTCTATTCCATCTATTTTTTATCGATAAACAGGTGACCGGGTACCTATGTCATCAAAATGACAATTCAACACACTTACGGAAAGTGATATAAAGTCTTGAAAATTGATGAAACAAAAACTAGGTTAAATAGGTTACATAGGTAACTATCAAACGTAGTTTTTGTTTCATCACTTTTAATGACTACATCACTTTATTTAAAGGTGTGTTGAATTTTCATTTTGATGAAATATCATGGAACCATAATCTGTATAGGCCACTCTCAAAACCTGCATCTATTTTTAAATGTATTTTGAAAATAAAATAAAATGGTTTTACTGAGAAATGAACCTTTCAACCCAGGAGCTGAAGTCGACAACGCTAACAACTGAACTAATCCCGAATGGATAAGACTGACATTTATTGCGTATGTTGTAATGTCATCGAATTTCAGAGAAATGCGTACATGTCCGCGTGTATATACGTGATTGCCAGTTGGTATAATGCATTGTCATCGACAAGGAGTCTATCTGCCGAGTTTCAGCTCGATCGGATGCCGGGAAGTGGGTTGATTTCCACATCCAAGATTTCGCGAAAAAAAAGTGAAATGCAAAAATATGTATTTTTAAAAGCTTTTGAAGCCGGGTCCACTCTTTGATGCATTAAGACAGGTGATAATAACAAATAGTAATTATCTGATTGAATCTAAAAAAAATTAACTTCGTACTCGAATTACTCGAAAACGAAAGCTCAAATCAAAAAAGTTTCCCCACAAAATCGGCTCGAAATGTAATGTAGATTTATCAGATTCTCGTTTACATAACATGCAAGTCATACCCGACAGAACGCACGAACTGTGAGTGGGTCCATGAGGTGACTATTTTTATTTTACTAATAATGTCCGATAATAAAATATTTGTTACCAAACACAATATATATTTAGTGCCCATATTTGTGTACACCAGTGCTTGTAAATAATAAATAAAGTAATGAATAATGACAATGTTTTTATTACCTGTTTGAAAAAAATTGATACATAATTCGTTCACAACAAAATATTACGATTTTTAAATTAATTTGTCAAACAAATCCTCTGGTATCTATTCTGCACAGATAAATCATTTGAGAGATCCTTGTTGGGATGTAGTGCTGTATGTACTGGATGGTTAAAAATAATATTATTTGAAAATCATTTTGTTTTTATTAGGAAGCTGAATAATCGAAGGGTTCCGTGGCAACTCGTGAGAGTGGCAATTCAAGACAATAGAAGAGATTAAAACAAAAAAGGCATTAGTTAATAAATTAATTAAAGACTAATTATTTTCCTAACCGCCGCACTTTTGAGGCAGATTATGAAAATATCATTTTGTTTCAACAATTACCACAAGAAACAACTATTTATATTCACAAAACATGTCATTAGGTTCTTAGTTTGGGTTAATGAAGCAATTTATGAGTATTTAGATTGAATTTAAGCATTCGCAAGTGTCACTATATAAAAAAAGTCCAAAATGGCGGCAAAGGGATTGTTTTAAGAGGAAAATTTAGAAACTTTGATTGAATAAAAATTATAATGCATTTTTTATTATCTAACCCGGCTGTTAGCGAATTTTTTACCAAAAGGCCTATAAACCCAAACTATTTAACCTAGTTATTTTTCTATCACTTATAAAAGTGTTTTGGATTTCCCGGTTACCGTACGAAGCTATTCAGTTACCGGTAGGTACCGTACAGACTTGATTACACCTGACGTGATTGTACCATCCCCAACCATCCCTAATAAAAGCGTTCATTGGCAACACGAGTGGTTTATTTATGACAACATTGCTGGGTTTGGCATTTAGCTTGTTTTGGCGCCATTTTCGTGCGTGACAGTTTGTCAAAACAGAATCTAGATGTGTTGCGAATTATTAGTATTTCGCCAAGAAAACGTGATGAAATTGTACATTTCATGTCTAAATTTATAAGGTTTGCATTAAATTCTGCATACCGAAACTATTCGGCAAGTAAAATTTTGTTTATACAAACATAACCTAAACGCTTCTAGTTCGACGATATTGAGCACTTTTATTTCGTTACATTTCCTATAATTTTCTGAAATATGAATCAAGGAAGCTTTGGACTGATAAGTAATGATATTTATTACTAAATCTTAGTTGAAAACGGTCGTTACGATAGTTTAACATATATATTTTGTTATTTATTTTCAGGTTCCTTTGTTTTCTATTTGTGAAAGAAGTCCGAGATTACTTTTGAATCCAATCATGGCTCAAAAAAGTATCACGTCGTTCTTTTCCAAGACTCCGATCAAGCCTGTTATTATTCCTGTAAAAGAAAAGGTTTCTGAAGACAAACGACTGACACCAAAAAGGGAAGTTAAACTGGAAAATGAAGATAGTTGTTCTCCATTGAAAATAAAAGGGGTAATCTTGTTTTACATCGAATTATATAGAATTGTGAAGAATTAATTAATTGGGTAAACAACAAAAAACAACACTTGATTTCAACTTAAATATCGAATAGACCACTATTTTAGTCGGGGGTTTGAGTAAAACATGTGCAAAATAGATTTTCTAGGGTTTAGTTTGTGTTATTTTAATAATTTGTGTGTATTTCATAACCTTCAAACTTAACTTTGATTGAGAAAAAATGGAACATTAATACTTCTTTTACTATCTCCCACCGCTTATTTCTTGTAGTAATTAAGTTGAAACCATATGCTATTAATATTTTAGCGGAAATCAACAAGTTCATCATTAATTGTTTACAAATATCTGATTATAGCGAATGAATGGAGAATATATGACGCAAAAGTTAGTGTAAAGTCAAGGAGGTAAAATTTCCGTACTCTGTTTACTTCTTAATACGCACAAAAATTATTTAAATAACACTTAATTTTAATTTAATTAGTACAAGAATGAATTATTTACGTCAGGGGAGGTGGAAAAAGATGAACTACATACAGTTCCATGATATTTGATCAAAATGAAAATTCAACACACCTTTAAAAAGTGATATAGAGTTATTAAAATTGACGAAACAAAAACTAAGTTTAACAGTTACCTATTTAACCTAGTTCTTGTTTCATCACTTTTCATAACTTTATATCACTTTTTGTAGGTGTGTTGAATTGTCATTTTGATGACATACTCGGTCACCTTCCAATTTAAGCAGTTCCATTGATAGATTCCTCTATCTTAACAAACCGATTGCATTCTTTAGAGCTCATGCGTCAGGTGGGAATACTGTCCTTGTTCTACTGGTATTTCAATGGAAGATGCTCGGAGGAACTGGCAACTTTGGCATGGTCGGGAAACACGCCACACATGCGCCCAATATTTGTACACAGTTGAAATTTGTCACATGAGAATGGGTCGTTTCCTACAATATGGGTCTCTTCAAGACCCATGTTCACTCTTTCCTCTTCTTAAATTGGCCCTGCACCCATCCCCAACGATGGTATAAGCCCAACGGAAATTATTTTCTTCAGGGCCTCCGGCGTGGAGTTGTAAAAAAAAATCATACAACTGTGCAATATTTTCAGACAGCTAAGTAGGCAGCCCTTGAGGTGATTTTTCACAAAAACGGTGTTATATTATTATTATTATTAGTAGACAATCAATGCAAATACAATCAATTGTTAATATATATAATTTTTTTAAATAAACCCAAATTAACTAATGACCTATTTTGTTTTTAGTTTCTTTATTTAGATTATTTAAATAATTTGTGCTTGTTTAGATTGAAGCGGAATATTCCGGCTAACTAACATGGCGATTATTCTAACGACAAAATTAATTAAGCTTGTAAAATTTTTTACCAAATATGAATTAAAATTAATGTTTTTCCGTCTGCCCCAACAGTAAAAATAGTTATTTTTAGTACTAATTATCTTGAAACAAGGTGTTATTTCATTAATTGGGGTGAATTTGAGGTGGGAATGATCAAGTAAATCTAATAGTTGTGTCGGGTCACATGAAGACTTAATATAATAGAAGAGTGCGAGATATGAATTAATCATCTCAATTTATCCCCAGTATTTATTATAGTCGTAAATATGGTTCTTTTTGTTTATTTTTAGAGAGGTTCAAAGAGACTCAGAATCGACAGCAGCGATAGCGATTCTAACCCACCTCCAGAGAAAAGAGCATCAACGGATGTACGAGAAACAGAAGAAACCGACGCAGAAGTTAAAAAAGAATCGCAGGATTCCTCGAAAGAGAACATTGAAGAAGCCATTAGCGAGGACGAACTTGAAAAGTCTCCAGTCGCAAAGAAAACAAAAGAAAGCGAGAAACAAGTGAAGTCTGCAGATAAAAAGACACCGAAGAATTCAAAAAAAGAATCTAATGTAAAAAAAAAATCTGCTGAAAAGAAGACACCAAAAAGTTCGAAAAAAGAACTGACATCAAAAAGTTTAAAAAAAGAACAAACAGTTGTAACAAAATCTGCCGAAAACAAGACTGAAAAAGATTTGAATATAAATAACGCAATCTCTCCCAAAGAAGAAAAAGTTACTTCATCGAGTGACAATGAAGAAGACGATGGTGTTAGCAAGAAAAAAAAATCTAACGCTAAAAAGAGTGCAATTTCTAGTAGTGATGAAGAAGATATTGATGTTAGCAAGAAAAAAATATCTAATGCTAAAAAGAATGCAATTTCTAGTAGCGATGAAGAAAGTGCAGAGAAAATGGACTGCTCTGAAGAAAAAGGTGAGGGCTCTGATAAAGATAGTTCAATAGAGGAGAAAAAGGATACGAAATCACCTAAAGATGAAAAGAACGTAAAAGAATCACCTAAAGATAAAAAGAATGTTAAAGAATCACCTAAAGATAAAAAGAATGTTAAAGAATCACCTAAAAATAAAAATAATGTAAAAGAATCACCATCACAGCAAAAAAAGGCATTTAATTCTTTCTTTACTAGCGTGAAGAAAACTGATGAACAGAAAGATGGTAGCGAAACCAAAAATGAAACTAAAACTTCCGGCAATGATTATGATCCAGCGAAGCTAAAATACCATCCGATTGACGATGCAATCTGGTCCAGGGATGAGAAGGTGCCTTACCTGGCTCTGTCCAAGACTTTGGAGAAAATCGAGGCCATATCAGCTAGGTTGAAAATAGTGGAGATTTTGAGCAACTTCCTGCGTTCAGTTTTGGTGCTCACTCCGTGTGATTTTCTGCCCAGTGTGTACCTATGTTTGAATCGATTGGCGCCGGCCTACGAAAGCGTTGAATTAGGTAAGATACTGTTTTATTAAATTCTCTCTCACCTTTCGGCTGGAGACCCAAAATACCTGATGAATCTACTCGATTCTGTGTAAAAGAGTTGAAAAAATTTTGAAACAGTTCACCTGATTGACAATCCGTTGTTAACAGACCAATGTAGGCATGCTGAGTCTGTTCTTTAGGTATTTTAATGGAGCCTGCTCGAAGGAAATATCAGCACTGATCCCCTGTGAAACTCGAGACTCTAGCAAAATATCCGCTCGACTCGTTTTTTGTATACATCAGCTCGCATGTGAAACGAACTATCGGCCTCTGTTTTTCCTCCTTATAATCCCCTCTAAGACCCGCATTAATACATCCCCTGCCTTAACACACCTCTCAACGCTGCCCAACCGGGTGATGATATGTTCCCCAGTCTACACTGTGCAGAGAGGGGCGCTCTTGTGAGATGTAACATGAAAATAAATCTTTCTGACCCCTTTGTTGATCATATTTATTGCATTACAAAATTTCGACGTTTTCAAAAATTTACTTAAAAATTACTCCGTCAGTTGTGTTTACATAATAAATATAAACAACATAACAAAACCGGTTAGTAACCGAGTGGACAAATGCATTGAGTTCACACTGCGGCATCGTGGGTTCATTCCTCTGCCAAGCCAAGTTCTCCTTCATTGCTCTCAAGCATCCAGTAGAAGGAATTTAAATATTGTCTTGTTATTCGTAATGTGTTGGTTAACTTCCAGGCATCGCGGAGACAACCCTGATGAAGGCCATCGCCCAGTGCACGGGACGCACCATGGCGCAGGTGAAGGCCGACTGCAACTCCATGGGAGACCTGGGCCTGGTTGCCGAGCAATCCAAGTCCAACCAGCGGGTCATGTTCCAGCCCGCCCCGCTGACCATCCGGGGTGTCTTCGATAAGCTCAAGGACATTGCGCAGATGTCAGGTATGATATTACATGATGCAACATCTAGGTAACCGAGTTAAGACCGGATCAATGACGGCCTCTCAGAAGCTGGGTGTACTGTACAGGGCCTGCAGACACTTTAACAGTACATGTGATATCTTCTGTATTATGATATTATCGATATTTTTTAGTTCTGTGAAACGCAGAGGGCATTATTAGCATTTAGAACTATTGATATCGTAAAGATATGCAATATCCCGTTTATTCCCGGAGATTGCATTTTGAAGAGCTATCAGATTCCGAGAGTTACAACAGTACACAACTACTGACCTTCTAATAATCTCAAGTGCGCACCACTGTTGAATTTGAAAGTCACCTCTGATCTGAAGCCCCAGAATAACTGAAAACATCCTCAACTCTGCTGTAATGGGTGATCCATTTGATAGATTCCCCTGTATTAATAAGCCGAATACGGGCATCGGTGGGAATGCTGTCCTTGTTCTTCCAGAATTTCAATTTAGGATACTTCGAGGAACTAGCGTCATTGATTCCTTCGGCATCGGTGCACAGTCGGGAAACACATTTGTCACACGAGAATGGGTCGCTTCTATCTTTCTGTGATTCCTCCCTCCCACAATATGGGCCTCTTCAAGACTCAGGTTCATTCCTTCCTTTTAATGATGACAATGATCATGTGATTGTGGAGTTCATTAAAATAAAATAAAAACTGAGATAGCTGGTATATTTGGCAAATTCACTCACTGTCTAATAATCTTAGATTAATTAAAAGAGAAGATAGGTTACTGAAACAACACGCCTGGATTCACTAAACTAGGTCCAGTGGGCATACTTGAAATTTACTGCATTTAGTATCGCACATAAGTGCATCGGTCGTTTCGATGGAGTTTCTTTCCATTCTTATGTATTCAAAAATCACTTATTATTTCAGTAAATATAATTATTCACAATGCTTTTTGCTACCCGACAAGTTAAACGTTGAAAAAAATAAAGTAAGACAGCAAACGCAGAAACACCTAAGTGTATGAAGGACAACATAGTGACAGTACGTCGTATTTTACTATTCTGCTCGCTCGTTTAGTCGTCGAGAAGTAGGGGAAAATTGGCTTAAAACGACCCACTGACAGGCGAGCATGTCCGCAGGTGAGCAGTTTGAGCATGACATCACGCGATTTATCTGGCAAACATCATTACAAAAATGCTCATTACTCCCTGCTTGCCGCAGACTTGCTCGCCCGTCAATGGTCCGCTTAAGCTCGCAATTGGAATCTTTGAATGGCTATCTCTTTCTAATACATTCCGTTGCATTTAGCTATGAATGATGTTATTTGTAGCCATTTCATTCATTCACATATATTCGCTGTGGCTA
Organism: Hesperophylax magnus; assembly: GCA_026573805.1. Taxonomy (NCBI): domain Eukaryota; kingdom Metazoa; phylum Arthropoda; class Insecta; order Trichoptera; family Limnephilidae; genus Hesperophylax; species Hesperophylax magnus. The sequence continues at coordinate 1,970,136 of JAIUSX010000230.1, read as the reverse complement.
TTTTTTTCTTATGTGTCAGTAAAGGGCTCTTTTTATGTTTGATTAGTACGAACATAACTTTTGAAAGAACAACATCTTTGTATTTATGCCAATACTAATAATGAATAAATTGAAACATTTGTATATTTTGCAGGTCACTCTTCAATGGCCAAGAAAGTGGACAAGATACAAGCCATGTTGGTGGCATGTCGACATTCTGAGTCCAGATATCTCACGAGGTAAATTATTTATTATCTTTTTCATAACACAAAACCCCGGCATTGCTATTACACCGATTGACACCCTGCAGCCTATCCGTGAGTCTGCGGAAATGTGCTACAGCAAAGCTAGAGTAGAATTACAATTTAACACTTGTAACGTCGATTGTCACCGCATGTATTAATCTTACCGTATTCCGGTGAAGTGATCCACCATAGCTTGCAGCAATCATGGGAATTGAAATGAACACTCAGAATATCAATTGAGATATAATAATATGTTGTATATTTAATTAAAACTTTAAATACAAGTGCAAGGACTCACATTTAGTAAAACAGGGGTGGTTGGCTACTTGAAAGCACAAACGTAATATGAACTTGGCACGACATTTACTTGTAAAATTAATTAACTAAAACATCTTAAAATAAGACATCACCAAATGGGCGCCAGTCTAGAATCTAATCTAAACAAAATTTATAGCATGGTGATATCTATAAATTATGTGTCTATTACATAATGATTATTAAAATGTCTCACGTGTGTGAATAATCTCCCGACAATCAAGCAGCTCGTCCTCAACGTGTGTTCTCCACCGGCCTCAAAAACCAACTGCCAACTTCTCTGGAACTCAACGCGCAGAACAAATTTTGAAACCTCCGAGTGACAGCCGTAATCCACTGCCAACGCGTGTCTAGAAGTCATACTATGTAAGCGGACGGTTCCTACCACTACACACTGAAGTCAGAATTAACATGACAGTTTAACACTGAAGTCAGAATTAACATGACAATTTAACACTGAAGTCAGAATTAACATGACAGTTTAACACTGAAGTCAGAATTAACATGACAATTTAACACTGAAGTCAGAATTAACATGACAGTTTAACACTGAAGTCAGAATTAACATGACAATTCAACACTGAAGTCAGAATTAACATGAAGATTAGAATTAGAATAATAATTTAGCAATGAACCTACAATTAAATCGATGATTTATGCCTGATGCTAGAGTTAATGTAACAATTTAACAGCGAAGCTAGAATTGGAATGACAATAAATTAACATAGAAGCTAGAAAAATCAGGAATCTGATATGCCAGCTTCACGGTCAATATTCCACCCGCCTTCAAAGTGTTAAAGGCTTCTGACGTATTCTGTCAGACAGTCTGAGTATTTCTGCTTTACAATAAAATTTATATATTTCTGATCGTATCGTATCCTAAAACTAAAAACTGTTTTTGAAAGGTAATGAAATGTGCTGTTAAATTTTATTATTAGAAATAAATATGATTTTTGAAATATTAAAATTTTGAATGCAAACATAAAAAAGTTTTAAAAATGGCTCACCTTACGTTTTTTGTAAGGTGTACATTTTAATTCTTCTGAGTTAATTAATTATTTATTATTACATTAAGTATATTTATAACATATAACATTTTATATCTAGTGTACATCTGTTCTAAAACTACTACAATAATATTCTATTACCTACGTACTAATATTTGGTCTTCACAACATTGAGACATAACCCACGAAAAAATTTTACTGGTCTTGAAGAGAACCCGATTATATGAAGGAGGAAAAACAGAATTTCGATTTATCGAATATATCAAATATATTGATATATAATATTAATTAGTGATTATTTTTGTTATACATTCATATTATTACTATTTTTTTTTTTATAATAGCGACTATTTAAACATTGTACATACAAAATATAATATTAAATATATGTATAGTAAATTGTATTTCTTAGTCCTCCTCACTAGGGTGACCTGTGCTGAGGCTGACTAAAGTTATTCATTTCTGTTTTATTAGTTTTCTATGTCGTTTTTCACGTTTTTTTTTTTCGAGTATTTTCATTAATCTCTTTCAGCCAGATTTTTATTCTTGATTTGTAATGATTCAAATTTTCTATTCGCTTTACATCAGGGGAAAGGATGTTGTGGAGTTTCGTCACAAAATAAATATAATTTCTTTGTCCAAATGTGGTTTTATGACCTGGAATATTTTTTGTCATTGTGATTTGACTTTATAGAGGATTCAGTATTTTTGAATAGTTTCATAGTATATTTTTAGCATATATTTGTCGTACATTTGGTACATCAAAACCATATATATGAATATCTTTTTGTAAAATTTCTCACATTTATATAAGTTCCTTTCTAAACCATCAAAGACAGAATTAATAGCGGCTTTAATATTTTTTTAATGTATGACCAATAAAAGTAGTAAAAGGTCATATGTGGGATATCTAATTTAAATTTTTTTTTTCGACTCCTATAATTTTTTTAAGGTAAAATAAAGAATATAATTTCACATAAAATCCATTAAAATGTATGAGAGAAAACTAAGAAACACAACTCTTGCCGCTAGGAGGCGCTAGTGTAGGAGGTTGCCATCAGAATGTATGGGAAACGTCAGAAGTTGGAGGTATTATTTATATTACAGGGTATTTGCTTTTATGTTTAAAGAATTCATTCATTTTGGGGTAGACAAAGTTTCAATTATTTATCTCATTAACCCTTAGGATATGACCAACTACAATAGCAGTGAAATCGTGACTACCTTCAGGTGCACTGCAATGTGCAGTGTATAGAGCTAGGTTTTACAAGTTTTGAACGAATTTCAATACTGTCTATGAAAATTCCTTAAAAAAACTTTGAGATGTATCTACAACCTCTCAATTATTTCAAATATAATTTTCAATATTATATTTGGCTTTGAGATATTTACAAAATATTAGCCATCTTCTAAGGGTTAAGTAGGTTTCAGGAATAGCTGGTAGGAACAAACCCCATCATCCCCCTATGTAGAACCGCCACTGATACAGTGTACCAAATATCCACACACAAAACTGTGATATACTGTTATTTGAACCTTTTTTTTCTTGTAAGAGAAACCTCATGATAGTTGTGTGGACTGACATTAGTGCTTATTAGTTTACTGCTGTCAAACTTTCAAGGAACTGAAAACAAAACTTCTTACACGGGAAGTTATCAAATGAGTTTCACTATCTATCTATTACATCCAGGTCCCTGGCCGGGAAGCTGCGTGTGGGGCTGGCAGAGCAGTCGGTGCTGCAGGCCATAGCGCAGGCCTGCACCGCCACGCCCCCGCTGGGCACCCAGGGGGAGGAGTGGCCTCCCAAGGTGCTCAATGCTGCTAAGGGGCAGACGGCCGACCAGTTCAAGGTACAGTAGAACCTCGTTAATTCGAAATCCACGGGACATCAAAAATCAAATTTCGAATTAACGAATTCCCACGTAATTCGAAATTTTATGAAGAAAAAAAAATGCCGAAATACGATTTTCTCGGCCGCCTCTTCAAATCCGGATGGCATTTTAGTTGTAAATTCGTATTAATACCAATTATTTCTTTATTTTCGCGGCCGATTACCGTAGCGGCAGGCCCTTTAAATTGAGATATTCGTAAAAATACGATATATTTCCGCGTAAATCGAGATTTCGCGGTAATTTTCCGTCGCGGCCGGCCCTTTATTTCGAATATCTGAATTTAAATTCGTAAAAATACGATATATTTCCGCATAAAACGAGAATTCGCGGCCGTATTCCGTCGCGGCCGGCTCTTTAAATTCAGATATTCGAAATAAATTCGTAAAAATACGATATATTTCCGTTTAAATCGAGAATGCGCGGCCGATTTCCGTCGCGGCCGACCCTTTAAATTCAGATATTTGATGTAAATTCGTAAAAATATGATATATTTCCGCGTAAATCGAATTTTATCGGCAGTTTTTCGTCGCGGCCGGCTTTTTAAGTTCAGATATTTGAAGTAAATTCGTAAAAATATGTCATATTTCGGCGTGAATTGAAATTTTTCGGCCGATTTCTGTCTAAATTGAAATTTCGCATCTGATTTCCGTCGCGGCGAGCCCTTTAAAATTCAGATATTCGAAATAAATTCGTAAAAATACGATATATCTACGCGTAAATCGAGATTTCGCGGCCGATTTCCGTCGCAGCGGGCCATTTAAATTCGAATATTCGAAATAAATTCGTAAATATACGATACATTTACGCGTAAATCGAAATTTCGCGGCCGACCCTTTAAATTCAGATATTTGGTGTAAACTCGTAAAACTATGACATATATCCTCGTAAAATGTATTTTCTCGGCCCTTCAAACTCAGATATTCGAAATAAATTTGAAAAAGTACGACATTCCAGTGTAAGATTTACAAAATAATAATACTTATTAGGACAATGTAAAACCACGTAAAAATACATTTTTCGGCGTTTTACCGCCACGGCTGACTTTTAGATTCAGATTTACGAAATATTATGATCTATTTTCGCAAAAATCAAATTTTTTCGAATTACACGAACAAATTTTCGTGCGCGGACAAAAATAAATTTCGAATTACGAATTAACGAATTTCGAATTAAAAAAAATTTTGTATGAAAAAATTTTTCTGCGGAAATTTTTTTGGCTAAAATTTCGAATTACGCGGTTTTTCGAATTATCGGGGTTCGAATTAACGGGGTTCTACTGTATTACTCTACATATTAATCCTCTTACTTATAAATGCAATGTAAATGTAACGCATAAGGTGGGAACAGTGAAAACTTGACTTATTACCACGGTGCTTGTATGGTTGAATGAAGCAGTCTTTAACCAGGCTTATGGCTGACTTTACCATACTGACATTGAACTGGCGTATTAGAATCTAATTAGTAAGATGGTACTAGTTTAAAAACGGAGTTGTACGGTGGTCCATCCTCTCTGCCTCCCCTGTGGAGAAACAGCATTTTTTCTTCTTCTTTCGTATGGTGGGGGGTCAGAGAGGGACATCTAGGTCTGCGAGCCAGTCTAGGCCTCAGAAGTCGCCCTGTGAACTTCATCAATCTTCAGTTTTTGTAAATCAGTAAAAACCTTTGAAACGAGATCTGTGATTTATAGTTACGGCTAAGAAATTCTCACCATTATAAAAAAGAATGTCTTGTTCTTGTACTTTAACTGCAATGTGAGTTGTCTGCAGACTGTCGAATACATTTATTATATTAGCAAATTACTAAAAGGTGCCCGCAACCACTCCGCCATGTTTTATTGTTGCTCTTGTTATTTTCTTCCCCTCAGCGTTAATCACATAATATAATGTTGTTTTTCCTTATTCTCTAAGTAAACTGATGGAAATGTAATCAATACCGATTTGAAAGAAAATTGATGTCATCAATTTACACAAGGCTTTCTAGCTTTAAGCTTTCTTTAAAAGGCAAGCTCTATTATCACTGGTATAGTTGATATACACACTGTTAATATTAATCTAAGAATTCTTATTATAAAAATATTTTAAAAACGCATTGAAATTAACAATTTTGTAATGTTTTTGAAATGAATAAACAAAATTGAATTGAAAAGGCCTTTCGACTCTTATATGACGCCTCACAAGAGCCCCCCTGTCTGTAAAGTATATAGGCGGGGGAGCTGGTTGGGCAGCGTTGCGAGGCTGGTTAAGGCAGGGGCTGTGGGAAGGGATTTGTTAATGCAGGTCTTGAAGAGGGCCGGATTATAGGAAGGAGGAAAAACAAATGCCAGTAGCTCATTCCATATACGAGCCATCTTACACAAAAACGAGTCGAAGATGCCGCCCATTCTCATGAAGCAAACATCAATTGTGGGTGTTCCGCTCGTGTATGTCGAGTTTCACCCACATGCACCGAGGAACAATGCTGCTAGCTCCTTAGGGCAGGCTCCATTAAAATACCTGTAGAACAGACTCAGCATGCCCACATTGCGTCTGTGTATTGGTTCTGTGCGTTGATTATTACATTTCAAGAAAGAATTTCGACTATGCTTTTTGCAGATGATGTAGTACTGAAGAAAATCAATGTGATCTACAAAATAGCCTGGAAAGGTGGAGAAAGATGCTGGAGGATAATGGACTAAAAATTAGCAGGAAAAAGACGGAATATTTGTATTTACCATTTGAAGACCCAAATGCTGTAACTCCTTCGATGCAATTGGATGGAGTAACATTAGCCAACTGTGACTCATTTAAGTATCTGGGCTCACTCATCCACAGAGACGGAGGATGTGCAGCGGATGTCAACCATAGGATAGGAGTGGGATGGATGAAATTTAGATCCGTAACAGGAATTTTGTGCGACACGAAAATGCCAATAAAACTTAAAGGAAAGACATACCAGACTATTGTTAGACCCGCGATAATGTATGGCTCCGAATGCTGGACTATGTACAACTCCTACTCTAGGCAACTCGAATCAGCAGAAATGCGAATGCTTAGATGGACGGCAGGAGTATCATTAAAAGATAAAATTAAAAGCTCACGCATTCGTGGTAGCCTGGGTGTCACTGACATAAACAGTAAGCTAGAGGAACGACAGTTAAGATGGTATGGGCACATAAGACGGAGACCACCAGACCACACAGTGAAGCAGGCAATGTCTATAGAGCTTCAAAGACAGTCATCCAGAGGTAGACCAAAGAACTCCTGGATGACCCAATGCTCCAAAATCCTACAAAGAAACGTCCTAGATGAAAGCGACACTCAGAACCGAAGAAGCTATAACCTGAGAACGAGAAGAGCCGACCCCAACAGCCCACCTAGGCAATGAGTTGGGATAGTGCTAGGAAGAAGAAGAAATAATTTCGATATTTGAAATTGTAAGATAAAATTGACCTTACTTCGGGCAAACTTTTCTATCCGAACTCTTCAGTTGTTAAAACTAATATCTTTTCAACATTAACTAACTATTCCAGGCCTTGGTGGATGGTCAGGCCCTCATCCTGAAGACCACATACTGCTCGTGCCCCAATTACGACAAAGTGGTCCCCATCATCTTGCAGTACGGGATCCCCGCTCTGCCGGAGCACTGCCGCCTCACTCCGGGGGTGCCCCTCAAGCCCATGCTGGCCCATCCCACTAAGGGGGTGCATGAGGTGCTACAGAGGTAAGTCAAGCAAGGCATGCTTGTCAAGATCTTAAGGGTAGCAGCTAGTTTATCAAGCGATGTATGTATCCAAAATACCTTATTTTATATTGTAGACGAACAATTGATAATCGACAATTCAAGTATCTTGGCTACCACCATACATATGCATGGAGGTTTTTGCACAGGCACACTGTGCCGACATTTTGTAAACTCGTCGGTGATGCCAATCTCCCTGGACCAGCCGGTCGAAGCCGTTACTACAGATGTCATTGAGACTTTAAACATGATGTCACTTGTGTCAGACATTTTGTAGACTCGTCGGTGACGCCTGAGTATCAGATACTTGTGGAAGAAGGTTCCTCTTCCAATGAATCATGCTATTCTTAATAGTGCAAAATTGCTCCCCCTAAATTCTACTATCTAGGTAGGTGATTTTTATGAATTATAAATATAACGATTTAAAAAAATATATATAAATAAAAGTAAGCAGTTCATGTTTCCTTAGTAGAGGTATGATATTAACCTTTCCTCATCTGTGGTGTGTATTTACTACACATCGCTTCTAATAACTTTAATAACTCTATAAATATAATAAATTCTGTGTTCAGATTTTAGGTATTCCTCCGTTATACATTTATGCACTGAATTAAAAAATAATATATTACATATTTTTCAAATTCAATTGAAAATCAGAGTTTTTTGTTAAAAATCGGGAACAAATACACCAATACAATCAACCGTGTGATACTAAATACGCAAAGAGTGTGAGAGGAAATGACACGCTATTGATGTCCCGCTTTAATTCGCTAAGCGGGAACATGAGACATCCACACTTCTGCAGTTGTAGTTTTGATTTAGACTATCGATACCTACGACCGCAAAGCTGTGTCTGTGCTAGCCGCCAGCCGCGCCGCTAGGCAGTTGGCCGCAGGGGGGTATAACTCCGAGAAAAAAGTGGGTCAAAAAAAAGACACGGTAATCTCTATGGCTGACGTGTGACGTATATTTTCCACAAACCAGTGCGCACTTCATGCATGTTTATAGGCCGCTGTCATTGGCCGATTTTAGGCTAGCCAATGGGGTTGGCTCCGAATGAGAATTATATTGTCTATGGTTACGCCTTTTTTATAGTTTCTATCCTAGTCGATGGAGAGTATGTCGTGTAGTGACGTATATTTTTCAGTTACAGACTTTTATCTATGGCAAACTTTAGGACCCATGGGCTCAGTATGAAAAACCCGAAGATATTGATCTAGTGAGTGGTTCATTTATGGTTGGCCGCGAACCGTCGTTAGATGTGGACCTCTCGCACGTTTCTTTAGCATCTGCCGATGGTTTTTTCATGTTTTCAGCAATTAAATTACAATTATTATCACTTTTGATATAAAATATAATAAACATAATCGATTAGCTATGAATATTCATATTTTTCCGATATTAAATCGCTTATTTTGAGATGTGTATTGACTACACAGCACCGTAACGCGTGTATTTTTTTAGCACAGTAAGGGAAAGGTTAATTATATCGAAAATTGAACATTCTGAAATCTCCATCGCTCAAGTGGTTAACAGATTGCAGTCTTTGGAGCACACATCTCAGGTCCTTGTTCTACCGATATTTAAATGGAAGATGCTCATTGATTGTTTGAAATGAATTGTTATTTCCAGATTTGAGAATGTGGAATTCACTTGCGAATGGAAGTATGACGGAGAGCGTGCGCAGATTCACGTCCCGTCCAAAGAAGTGGACGGCGAGACCGTGGCGGACGTGGCCAATTCGTCTATCTACAGCCGCAACCAGGAGAACAACACCACCAAGTACCCCGATGTGCTGGGCAGGCTGGTCAGCACTATGAAGGATTCGGTGCAGAGCTGCGTTCTGGACTGCGAAGCCGTCGCCTGGGACAAGGAGAAGAAGCAGATTCTTCCCTTCCAGGTTAGTCTCCAACTCTTTACTTATTATAATTATTGTTTTTTTTACCGATAGTCCATTGTGCTATCTTCCATTTTAACTTATTCCTTTAACAGTGACCAAAGTTCACCAGGTTTGTCATTGGATATTTGGCTATGTCTCCTGGTTCCACAATGTGTATTCCCAGGTCTCATCCCTTCACTACAATCCTCCTTGGTTCCCTGAAGGCCCCACAAGGGAAGAGGGAGTTTTCGAATGATCTAATAGAATCCCAGATAGTTGAGCCTTGTTCCCATCAGGGCGGGACATTGGCACCAATTGGTGTCTCTTCATCCTCTTCACATTTCCTGCATCTATTGATATTTCCACTCCCAACAGCTGCATATGTCTCCTGAGGTAGTAGTGTTCTGTTAGTAGACCTATCAGTTCCCTCAGGGAGTGCACTGTCCATATTGAGTAGTTGCCGGCTCGTCTTGGGCGGGAGTTGGCAGACTTTCAAGTGAGAAGAGTTATATTTGAAGTGTGAAGGTGAAATTGGAGTTGATGTCTGAAGCGCCACGTACACCTGCGCAAAGGGCTGCATGCATCTCGCGAGCTGTTGTCTCGTGCCGACCCGTAGTTTAGGGCCTTGATTCTGCGAAATGATGAAATCCGAAATTTAATGCTACCCAATCTACTTATGCTAATTATTCAAACCTCACAGTGAGTGGGTATTGTTTTCACGGAAATAATTCCTACTGTGAAAAATTATTATTTTCCTGTGAATTTGGGTTTTGGCACGGTTTCCGGCTAGGAAACAGCACTTCTTGAATGGACGCCAGAGAAAGAAACGACGTAGATTCGATTATGTCTGATAATCAAAGGGATTGGTCTGTGATTCGCTGTTGACTGCGGTTCGGCTTGTTGTTTATCATTATTCCGTATCACTGTAAGTACGGAGTGCGTTTCCACAATGGTTTATGTGAACACTTCATCTTACAATCCTCACTCCATTATGAACTGGCCCATGGCTTCATTACTGCCGCCGAGGGATTGCTACACGCCATTCCGAGTGATGTCCGCTTCTCCGCACCACAACGTCCTGACGAACATGACCGCTGACAAGGACAAATACCAAATTTCAATGGATATCCACCAACTCGCTCCTCACGAGGTCACCTTCAAGACATCTGGGGATTGGGTCATTGTTGAAGGGAAGAACGAAGAAAAGCAGGTTGTTAGTTTAGCTCTAATTTCGCAGGTCCACAGGTATGTTGTTTGTTTAATTTTTTTCTTGCAATTGTTACCTGCTAAGTCATGGTTTGATTTTGGTTAAATACATTGTATGATTGCTCTTGGCCGATTTTTCATTTCATAACAAAAAATGGAACCTCTCTTTTGTACAATGACGGCGCCAGCCTTGATCCACTATAACCTGGGAAGATCTCATATGCCCCGGCAATAGTTTTTTTTTTTTTTACTTAAGATTTGATACCCTGTACCTCATACGTTACATTGTGATTGGGTTGCAGATGACGGCACTTGCGTTCGAAATGAGTTCATTGTAGCAAGGTATGTAAAGATTTGTTTTTGCAGGTTCTGTCAACTCGCAAGAAGAAGGACGCCAACGAAGCAGACATCAAGGTGGCTGTCTGTCTCTTCATGTTCGACCTGCTCTACTTCAACGGAGAGTCTTTGGTGAAGAAACCCTTCGAAGAAAGACGGAGACTCCTTAGGGAGAATTTCGTTGAGGTTGAAGGTAAGATGAACAGATTTCCGGCTAATGATCATACAAAATACATTTGAATCAATTGTCAGGCCGATTAACCAACAATTACTGTGTGGGTGCCTCAGTGGAAGCGAGCAGTAGCCAGCGTTGGACCGAGGAAGTGGTGGATAGACTGTGTGGAAGAGGATTGAAGCAGGATGGGAAGGACTGAAGAATGGAGGCCAATTTTTTTATGTTTCACCTCACAAAAGCGCCCCTGTCTGTGCAGTGTAAAGGCAGTGAAGCTGTGTCGCCACCTGGTTGGGCAGCGTTGTCAGGCAGTTTAATGTAGGGGTTGTAGGAAGGGATTTATTATTGCGGGTCTTGAAGAGGCCTAGATTATGTGAAGGAGAAAAAAGAGATGCCAGTAACTCATTCCATATACAAGCCGTCTTACGCAAAAGCGAGTCGAAGGAGCAACCCATTCTCATGAAGCCAACATCAACCGTGAACTGGTGTTCTGCTGCTAGTTTCTTAGAGCAGGCTCTATTGAAATACTCGTAGAACAGACTCAGCGTTCCCACATTGCGTCTGTGCATTAGAGACAACGATCGGTCTGTTAACAATGGATTGTCAATCAGACGAACCGCCCTCCTTTGCACAGAATCAAGTTGGTTTATCAAGTATTGTGGGTCTCCCAAATTCAAAGTGCATCCATGAGATTTGTATAGGGTCACTATTGAAGAATCTGCTAGCTCTGTGCAAAACGCCCAGTTTGTTGGAAGTCAGATTTACTCGGTGAACATTTGTGAACGAGAACAAATCACACCCTAGGATGTACATAGTCCGCTTCGGGCGGACTTGCCAAGGAGCCAAGAAGCCAAGCCACTGATAACACCTAATACAGCACCCTCGACTTTTTACTAGCGCCGTTTGGCTCAGGGCCGGCTCAGTACATAGTGACTCTGGCCAATAAACAAATGCTAATACAGTCTCCAAAGATATTTCAAATCGGGACACAAAAAGTACAAAAAAATCAAATTTATGAAACACTGCATTTAACTGAATACAGTAAAAATGAGATCCTTCAGGCTAAAATCCTAAAATAGATATCTATTTATTCTTATGAGAAAACTGTTGACTGATTTGAAAGCTAAATTATGTAATTTCATGATTCATAATTCTGTTGTATAAAAGAATTAGCTTTCAAAGTTTGACAAGGCAAGGATTTTAACTGGCGATATCTTAGCATATTTTGATTTTAAAATGTAGCTGTTGTTTTGATATCCGATGATATATTTTTTAATTAAAAATTGTTTTTCCATCAAGTGTCGCCACTGGGTACAGCCTAGCAGGTCACGTGATACGCACTCCGTCTCGTTCCAGCAGCACTGTACAGACGAGACAGACAAATATGTTCAGGAATCGCTGGTTAAAATCTACTGGGTACGTGTTGATACACCCTGTTTACAATATACGAGTCAGCGAGATGTGAAGTAACATTGCCCGTACATTTCGCAGGCTGAAGGTTAAGAATTCCGCAACAAGGGATCACTAGTTGTAGTTATTGTAGTTAATGCGCAAATGCATATAATAATGTTGTTTGTATCTGTTGTTCAGGAGAGTGGCACATGGCCACCAGCCTGGACTGCAGTAAGACAGAGAGCATCCAGGAGTTCCTGGAGGAGAGTGTGCGCGGGAACTGCGAGGGGCTGATGGTGAAAACCCTCAACGGGAAGGACGCCACCTACGAGATCGCTAAACGTTCTCGGAACTGGCTCAAGGTATGGATTAATATATCATCTTTTAAAATGTTACTTTCCACGGAACTGTCAAAAAAAACCCATGTTGTGGGAGGGAGGAAACATAGGCCGGCAAATCATTCAACCCCTCAGTCCTCTGACATATTCTGTCAGAATTTGTGTGAATTTCCGCTTTGTAATAAAACCGAAATAACTAGAATATTTCTGAACTTCCGAAAAACCGTTTTTTAAAGGTGATGAAATACGCTTTAAAATTTTATTTTTAGAAATAACGATACGTTTTGAAATATTTAAAAAAATTTGAATGCAAACATAAAAGAGTTTTTAAAATAAATCACCTTAGATTTTTTCATCTAAACATCAAACTTAAATTACTGGTAATGAAAAAAATACGTATTTTATTAGACAAATGTATTATAAACATTACTGTCACCTCACTTTTTTGTTGTTACATATAAAATAATAAATTCATTAATTTTTCTCGAATTGCGGTTGGAACCTTTAGTTTCATTTAAACTTTAGTTGTCGGTGCATGGGTAATTGTGAAATAATCTCGCGTAATACGCAACATTATTCATGTTCAATGAACCTTTAATTTTAAAACTTGGAACTACTTATCATATCAGACAAGTGGATACCAAAATTATTTTATTATAATTAATAAGTCTTTCTTCGAAATGTGTATTTGTTATGTTTAAATGTTTGACAGACGCTTATATTAGTTAATAGATTGAAGATTCGTTACTGAGACAATGCAAGTTTGTATAGCTATTTCATCCATGCACACATGTTCTTTGAATGACTATCCTGTTCATAAGCGGTGCTATATTTTTTGTTTCGTTAGAATGAATATAACGTGTCTTGTATTTTTATAATGTAATTGGATGGACTTGGTAATTTTTCAAGTATACCAACATTCGAAAGGTAAATTTCTTTCTTTGAACGGCAATGATCCCGAGTCTAAGTTTAATCGAGGACTTGCTGTTGAAACAATCTTTCTGATCAAAAATAAATGGCAGTAATTACAGCTCCATGAATACAACATCATTATCTCTTGAAATTGGTCATTTTAATTTTTTATACGGGACTTGTTAAACATTTTCGTAACTATTTATCTATCCAGCTGAAGAAAGACTACCTGGAAGGCGTGGGCGACACCATCGACGCGGTGGTGCTGGGCGGCTACCTGGGGCGGGGCAAGCGCGCCGGAGTGTATGGGGGCTTCCTGCTTGGTTGCCACGACCGTGAAAGCGACGAATACCAGTCCCTCTGCAAGATCGGCACCGGCTTCAGCGATCAGGACCTCTCCGATCACATCAAGTCGCTGGCCGAGCATCTCATACCCGCACCCAAGGGCTATTATCGGTGAGTTGAAAACTACCAACTACCTAATTGCCATTTATTTCTTCTGTGTAGACCTTATTAATCTCGCCGGGGAATGAATGGAGCGTTGACCGCTTGTTTGGTGATCTGCACCGCACCGCATTCATATCGAGACTATCTGCCACCTATGCGTCATGTAATCATGCGTATCCTATTGATGGAGGACCAGTATTTATAAAGCAGTGAGAACCCAGTCTGTCTCTCGGTGGGGTCAGAAATGAGATAGGCGTTTCTCATGCCAACTCTTAATGATCTGAAGTCAATGATGAACTTGAAAAACATTCTAATAATATTTAGATGTATGTAATTTTTGTTTCTTTTAAAAAGAAAGACAAATATTCCCGTGTTATGAATAACCTGACATTATTTGAAAATTCCCTCCTACCACCACAGTAAGCGGAAAATTTTGCTTGTGTTGTGATTTAGTACTTAGCCAGCCGAGGAATTGAACTCACTACGCCCGGGTGGGACCCAAACGCAATGCCAAGTCGACCACTGACCGGTCAATTTTAGACTAAATATGAAGCTTAACCCCTTGGGTCTTTTTAAGCCCTTTAGTACACCGACAGCAGTAGAGGATTCTTCTGTACTTTAAGGCACAATCTGATATGGATTCATAAAAGTCGTTCTATCTATAAATAGTATAAAATAATGTCGTTTTCCGCGTCTGTCTGTTTGTTCGCTTAGTTCTTCTAAACTACGCAACGGATTTTGATAAGGTTTTCACTATCATGTAGAGATTTTTTTCCGGAAGGTTTACATGTATAATACATGCATATTATATTTATAGTAAGTAGAGAAAAGTCGATGTTTTATAATTAAGTTGTAAAAATATATTTTCGGGCACTTACATTGCTAACGCTGGCTAAACCTCATGAGATACATCAAAATAATGTACTACGGAATTCTATATCTTAAAAAGGCCTACAGAAAAGTCTTGGATGGTATATGTCTATCTCCTAAGAATAACCCTCAGCAACGCCGGGTACACGTCAGCTAGTTAAGATATCAGATATGAGATGTATGTATGTAAGCAGTGTATATTAGCAATTATATATTTAATTGCGCACTAAGTCAGTTTGTAATGTAAAAAATCTGAAAGGGTCTTACATTTCTTTTCAAAAACACTATTTAATTTTGGGACATTTTAAGACATTCAAAATCAACGAATCTATTTGAAAATTAATCTCAATTGCGAATATTTAAAAATAAATCATGAAGCTTACAGATCTTTTAAAGTAAGCTGGCGACAAAATCTCATGAGAGTTGCGAGCAGATGACTTTTGTTTAATACACATAATGAATTATGATACCTTTTTGTTTGCAGATACGACTCGTCCCTTGAACCCGACCACTGGTTTGACCCGGTGCAGGTCTGGGAGGTCAAGTGCGCCGACCTTTCCCTGTCGCCCATCCACAGAGCTGGTGTCGGCATCGTGGACCCAGAGAAGGGAATCTCCCTGAGGTTTCCCAGGTAATTGCATTATTTGTTAATTTTAGGGAAACAACATCGTCAACTAAGCAGAATCGAGTTGACAAATCTAAGCTGTCCAGCATTAGTTTATCTATTTCACTGGCACACCCGGCGCCACTATAATATATCCTTAGCCACTCATTTGCCCAGCGTATTATGAAAAATAGTCAGGATTGCCTCGGAACAAACGACCAGCAGCACGACGTGTCAATGCGTTATCAAGAAATTATTACAATGATTTAAGTGCGCAAGATAAAGATAGCTTGTCATAGATAAATAAACGGTACCATGGCAACTCAGGACAGTGACAAAAAATTGCCGATGAACCTAACCTATTTAACCTAGTTTTTACTGAAGATTTTATATCACTATTCAAGTGTGTTGAATTGCTACTGTCCTGAGTTGCTGGTTATCAAATAAACAGACAAAATGAATAAATTTTTATCATCAATAGTTTTTTTTTGTAGCACTCAACTTTCAACAATTTTTCCATAGACATTCAGAGTTTTTCATTGGTGGATGTGGTTAGCGATTGTGTGACATCACAAACCACGGAAATTATCGTGTCTTTTTTCGGTTCCAAATTTCGATCGGTGTTATACCCCCCTGCTTCCAACGTAGTACCAATCCTTCTGTTTTCAAAATAAATGTATCTACTCGAATTTGCACTATGTTTTTGCCATTGTTCCAAATTTCACTTTTACTTTTCCAGCAAGGTGATGGTGAGGGATAGGTAGGAACTGGATAAATAACATCCTTGTAAGAACTAAGCGTATTCTCATTTTAAAACTAAAAATATTTGTATGAAAAAAAATATCTCTTTAATAGACCAGGAATGAAGTTGGTGAGCGATTTATTATTAATTGTTACCCTCAATTCTCTCTGACCTTCCAGATTCATCAGGGTGCGCACCGACAAGACGGCGGAAGAAGCCACCTCCGCGCAGCAAATTGCGGAACTCTACTGCAACCAGGATCAGGTCAAGAACCAGACCGCAAACGCGAACAAAAACTTCGAAGACGACTTTTACTAAACAATTCCAAATAAAATTTAACTAAGATTAGGTTGTTTCAAAGTTTGTCATATTTGATCGGCTACAAAATTCGACAGCGTTTCAGCTTTTAATCAAATTCTGATCAACTGACAAACGCAATGTGACTGTTAAGCTTGACAGTTGATCACAATTTAAATGACAAAAATTCAAAGCATCATTTTGAATTTTTCTCATTCGAACCCCGTTGAACGCCGAACAAATTGTAATCAGCTGACAAGCATGATAGCATGACCGCTATGTTTGAGAGTGGATTACAATTTGATTAACAGCCGAAACGGGCCAAAAATCCAAAATGGCACTGATCGTCGATTTGACGGTCACCAACTATGATCGCGTTTGAAACAACCCAACCTAGGTTCTCAACAAAATGAAATATCTTTTTTATAAACATTTTTCATGTATTAAATTGTGCTTGAAATATTTCGTTACATATATTATTGTATAATCGCAGTTGATTTGCGATTGATATGTTCATCTTTAATGTTTTTTTTAAATAAATTATGATTGCTCTATTATTATACAACTGTTTTATTATATTTTATATTATTAATACTTGCAAAAAAAAACAACTGTTTTTCCAATCCATCTTTTTTATCCACATTTTTTGTTATCGACCTCTCCTCCCCTCCCCTCTCACGTAAGCCTCACAACTCTCCCGAATGGGGATGCCATAGTCCTATCGTCAGCTCCGGGCGGCTGAGACTCATGTGTGATATTCATATAAAAAAATGGGTAGAGTTTCGTTTATTGATTGTACCTAACAACCTTATCAGGGTTATTTCGGAAAACGCCATTTTTTATATCCATCGGCCAGTAAGTACCTATTTAGGATTTAGGTCAATGGCTTGTTAACATTATTATTCTGCAGCTGATTTGGCAGGAAATGAAAATTTATAATAAAATTAAGCATCAGGTATTGAAAAATACTAACTAATAATAACACTAACAGATTATAATAAAGCAGGTCGAGAGGTCAAAGGATTCCGTGCTTTTATCTGGAACTTTCGCAATAGCACAAAACTAAATTAAAAATAAATCGTAACATCCTTCGATCCGACAGCGTTATCATTATAAGATTATTTTGAAGTTCGCGGAACAATCCAAGAGCAAGGCTATAGACACAATTGACGAAGCTCGGTTTTCAAAAACACATTTAAAATACTAGCGAATCTATCGTCGTAAACTAGCACTACACAAGTTGCAATACAATATATATCTGCGCGTAACGTAAATGTTTGCGAGTGCGCCAGTTCTCGTGCGCGCCGCTAGATAATTTCTTAAATCTCCATTTGTGTAGGATTTGAAGAGAGTTTCGGGTAAAGTAATGGCAAATAGCGATAGTATTGCGTACTTGACTTGGCTAGGAGAAGTGGTCGGCGATTGCACCGCCATCTGCCGCCATTCGCCAGTCAGTTATTTAACCTCCATGCATGTTGCCCGTGGTGTTTGCAAGGTGTGACTTATTTTGGATTATTTTATATTTATTTTGTGTTAATCGTGTTTAAATCAATGTGAAAAAGTGAGGTGGGTGTGTTTTTAAACAATCTGCGCCTCTTGTCGGCTGAATGGATCCCGCCGTGGCGTGGTATCAGCCCGAACAAGAAGGACCCGCGAAGCAACTTTGGCTTCGCATTTGGGAAGCGAGTGACTTACTGAAAAAGAATAGTTCCGAAAACTGTTACGTTAATAATATAAATATGATCAAGACGCCGGACTATATACCGATAAACGACATAAACGCCGGTGATAATAGGAATACCAATTACTACAATCCCGCGCGGAGGAAAATGGTTGACAACCGAGCGTCGACATTTAACATGAATAAAAACCACGCTGCTCTCATCGGGGAGTTCGGCGGCTGCCCATGGCGGGTCCCGAACTTCCACTACTCCCAGGGCATCTTCGGGTAAATATACCATGCTCCTTATTCTCCCTCTTCACGCTTTCATCACTTTCATCGTATCAGGTGACAGTCCTATCATCTGTCACTAATATGCCCTAGCAGTTCTAGGATATAAGTTAGAACGGGTAAAAAATATAATATGCTCTCAGCCAACAGTGGCAGCCAGCCTTGGTACGCGCTCTTATTTATACTAAACCAACTTGTGACCGCTCACGAGATCCCATCCATCCTCAATAAATAATAAAATTGCTAATTACTAAGTCAATTCGCTTTCGTTTGAACACATTTTTTCTTCTCGATTTCCGTACGTACCTACGTAAAACTGCGCCATCGGTTTTTTTTTCAATGAAAATGGCGCGTGTGGGTTGATATGTCAGATAGGACTACAATCCATTATCACCCGCGATAGCCATTAGCCATTGCGGCCGTGTAATTGCCAAACCATTCATTTACGATTTAATAACACTTAACATTTGCTTCTGTAGTTGGCCTCATGGAGGGAACATTTTTTCTGCTGATCGAAAAAATACTATAGACTAGTAGAAGCTCTCTCCGATTCGTTATATTTTAACAGATACCAATTTAGCAGCGCTTACTATAGCGATGAATTAGTACCAGCAAACAATACTTGTAAATTGATAGAAAACAATTTTCGTATTTGTAATAGTAATTTACCTTACTTATTATTGTAGTACAACTCCCTGCCGCCAGGTTAGCTTCTTTTCGTAGTGTCAGTTCTGCACTGAACCTTCCGCTATCTGACGGCCATAATCGTATTCATCTAAAATTAAACCCGCGCTTTTTCTCGATGCATTTATCTCCCAAAATACTATGTTTCCGCATGCATTTCCAATCACAAACATTCCCTCACTTTGTTATCCATTAAAATTTATTTAATTTAACTCGTAAAATATTATTGTCAATCATTTTTGAGCAATTACAAAAACTGCCAAAATGAGGTTAATTAGGAGCGAAAATTCCTACCCAACCTAAGTGCCGCTAAAATAAAAGTTTTATATAATTATTTAATTACATTTTCGTCAATATTTGTGTATATACTACACCTCGGAAGGTTTTAGACTGGTTTTCTCTACACTTTCTGGTTAGAAATTTTCGAAACCATTGAGAATTTGATGATAAAATTCCTACTCAAACTGAAAATATGTGATAAATACATCAAAGTGATTTTAAAACATTTTTATAAAAGTTGTATGCCATTTTAAAATACTCTAATGTTTGTGTACCTACAAACTAGGTCTCGAAGGTTCTAGAATGGTTTTCTCTGAGTTTTTTAGGTTGGAAAATTGTAAACCTTTGAATGCTAATAATTTGAAGGTAAAATTACCACCAAACCCTTATAGGTTGGTATTAATTATTTCAGTGATTTTTTATCAAAGTGTATTATTATCATTTGTTTACAAACTGGGCCCCGAGCGGTTCCAGAATGGTTTTATATCAAATTTGTAGGTTAATCAACTCGACAATTGAGATAAGAATTGTGCAATGGTAGATTGCATAATTTTTGTATGTTTCATATTAGAAAATTAATAAAATGTGTTATGTTGTTCATGTATAATGTTTTTATAAGTTGCGTGGGTTTTGTTTATTATTTTGTTTTATCTATTGTATTGATTTATAAGTTTTTTACAATCCACCAAAAAGATAATTTTATGTATGTAATATTAATAATAATGTGTTATTATTATGTCGTGTATGACGTTATTTTTGTAATTTAGGTAAGTACCTACGTATTGTTTTCCTGATAAAAATTAGTCATAAACCCTCACAAATACTTAAATCATAAAAATAATGAAAAGATAATGCCTATGATATAGTATGCTTGGCTTGTTTTTATAGCGCCATTTTGGAAATATCACCACTGTGCAAAGCTAGTCAGTAATTGAAAACTATAGTCAAATCCGTAGACGTGTTACACCCCTCAAGGCTTTGGCATATTCTGTCTGTAAGGTCAGAGTATCTCAGCTTTGCAATATAATTCAAATAAATATTACGTTCAACATAAAAATGGCTCATCTTACGTTTTTTTGTGACTAAAATTACTGATAAAAAACATCACTTTTCATATAAAAATAATTAAGGGGGTATTTGCAAAAACCGAAATAATATTTCGGGGCGGAGAGGAATGAAGTATGTTGGAACGGGGAACACGCGGCGACGTGCGGTCAACTCAGTTCGAACAGAGCAGAGATGAAATCCACTAGATTGTACCCATGAGTAAGGTTTGAACATGAAACGCTTAATAATGAGCGTCTTTCAAATAAAGTTTATTAAGTTGAGTATGCATTTTTTAGGTAAATTTCGATAGAAGAATTGTAGAAGGAGCTCATGATTTTATGAGATTTAGATGAGATTATCAGATTTCTATCAAACTTGTTTGATAAATTATCGATACTATCAACTACACTGCTAGACGGTAAGCAGTACCTTATGACTCGTAACCGACGTGTTCTTCATTGACAGATGTCAAAACAATACGGTATTTATTTTCATAATATCTGATCATAATTATATCTGCATATATTGGCAAGATAAATAAAATATCGGTCATTTTCAATATTTATTATTATTTTTTGCAAAAAAGTTACATAAAACAAATAATTATGTAATGTAAAAAGCATAAGATTCAATTTTTTATATAAAGGCCATCATTTATTATTTTATCAGTTAGGAATAGTAAAAATAATTTACATAATAATTTACTAGATGTCATTACAAAACAAATCAATAATATAATCGTTCCCAATCAGCACGGCAACTTAATCATTTATGAAAATTATGTAACTGATTCCCTTATCCACAAGCATCGGGTGGATTCGATATACACTGATTTTTCCAAAGCTTTTGATATAGTTAGGAGACATATTCTTGTGTATAAACTAAGTCTTTTGGGCATTAAAGGAACCTTATTGATCTGGATCAACAGTTATCTTAGTAAAAGAAAGCTTTGTGTTAAAATAAATTCTGTAGAATCTTACATCTTCGAATCCATATGTGAAGTTTCCCAAGGATCTCACCTCGGACCAACTCTGTTTTTATTATTTATAAATGACATTGTTGGTGTATTTAAAGATGTACAGGTTCTGCTCTTCGCTGATGATTTGAAAATATATAGAATGATACGTACTATAGAGGATTGCCATATTTTGCAATCTAATTTGGATAAATTGTAAATTGTATCATTACGAGTAAAATCAATTCCAAAAGAACATAGTATTGGAAAGAAAAGATTAACTCTGAGCGAACCAACCCGCGACGTCTTTGGAACTCAATAAAGACTGTAATTTCCGAAGTCACTGTTCCAACGAATATAGATATTACCCCGGAAGCCTTCTCAATTTTTTTTCGGGAAAAAATTGAATCCATTCGTGCTTCCGCATCTCACGCCCTTCCGCCAATATTCACTTTAAATTCTAAAGGAACTTTGTCTTCCTTCAAACCCACAACGCTGGAAGAAGTAATGAAAATTATTTCAAGCTCGCCTAATAAACAGTGCAGTCTTGATCCTATACCGACATGGTTATCAAAACAATGTTCTAATGTTCTAGCTCCATTCCTAGTTCACGTTTTCAATATATCACTTAGCACGGGTGACTTTCCTGAACCACTCAAGTCAGCTGTAGTAACACCAATCCTGAAAAATACACAACTAGACGCTGATAAATTAGGTAATTATCGACCCGTTTCAAACTTACCATTTATTTCAAAAATCCTGGAGAAAATTGCTGCCGCACAAATGACCAGTCACTCGAATTCAAATAAATTATTCGCAAAACGTCAATCTGCGTACAGAAAGTTCCACTCAACTGAAACCGGACTACTTCGTATGCTATCAGACATAACTCTGGCCGTAGAGTCAGGTAAGTTATCACTTATCTCACTCCTAGACATGAGTGCAGCGTTTGATACGATTGATCATGAATTCCTCGTTAGGAGATTAGAGGAAACATTTGGTTTGAATTCCGACATAAAAAAATTGGCTGGTATCCTATTTATCCAATCGCTTACAAGCCGTGAGGGTTGGAAATAAATTGTCCAACTTCGCAACACTTTCTTCATGGTTACCCCAGGGATCCGTTTTGGGTCCACTTCTCTTCATCCTTTTTACAAATGATGTCGCCAAAATAATCGAGTCATTTGATCTCTTGTCTCACTGTTACGCTGACGATCAGCAAGTTTATTTTTACTGCACTCCAAATGAAATCAATAGTCTCAAGATCCGTATAACTGAATGTCTAGAAGCAATAACTCGTTGGATGTCTTCAAACAAGCTGAAGCTCAATCCATCTAAGACTAAGTTTCTCTGGGCAGCCACAAACAAACGTCAACATTTCATAGACAATTCACCTATTACTATTTCCGGCAGCGATATCATCCCAAAAACAACAGTCAAACTTCTCGGTGTCAATTTAGATTCAGACTTTTCGTTTAAAAGTCAAATAAATAGGACTGTAAGCAATGAAAGAATGTACACATAATTAAAGTAATTTGTATAATAAAAACCTCTCGAACCAATAGTGTAATCAAAATAGTTAAAAAAGATGAACAGACAGATAATATATTTTTGAAATAGTAAACTAATCATATAAAATGTAAGAATAAATAGAAATTAGAAATTTTAACAGAATTGCATAATTATAAATATTTGAAGAATTATAATAAGACACTAAAATTTTAAGAATTAAATGGATTAATATAAATGAAGGTATTGAATGGATTAGAAAATTTATATAAAGAATGTAAACATAATTAAAATAATTTGGATAGCAAAAACATTTAGAACAGATAGCGTAAATAAAATATTTAAAAATAATTAAAGAAATGAGGATTTTGATGGAATTACATAATTGCAATAGTATAAGTATTAATAAAATAAAAATTAAGTTAATTAAATGAATATATATACGTTTAGAGAATATAAGTAAGAGATCAGTACGATTAGAAATTTTGATAAAATTTGGTATGTAAATTGAATAAGCTGTGGTAATTAAAATCACTAGAATTATTGTAATGAATAAAATTAATACGCTGATTGGAGAAATTACATGATTTGTAATAATTTGACGAAGTGAAATAAAGAGCACAGTTAGAATAATAAGAATTATTACATGAGTTATAAGAGTTATATAATGAAATAATTCTATTGCTTGATAAATTTGAATGAGATTCATCAAAATTGAGAATGTTAAAATCATTAAAAAAGTACTGTACTTGGATGAATAATCGTGCGTTACTAAAAAATGTAAAAAGATTAGGAGCGTTGATTGGAATAATGAAATAAGGATTAGAAAAGTCATAATAAATATTAAAATGGTAAAAAAATTGAAATAGTAGGATTATTAAAATGTATAAAACAATTATCATGATTACAATAAGAATAAGTAATTAAATAGTAAAAAATTTCTACTATTATAATGTATATCTACTATTCGTCTTCCTTCCAGAATAACGGGTTTCTTCTTTTCCTGTGTAAACAAAACTTTTACTTTATTTACGTCAATTGAAAATAATATGTATTTAAAATTCTTTTTAGATAAATTATTGTTACAACTAATATAACTGTATAATTAGAAATTTATGTAGAAGCACAGTAGGGCGTGAATAAATAAAACTAGGAATACGATTCTAGTGAAGGGGCACTCTCTAATATTCTGTGCCGCTTGTAGTCAGCCAGCTGGCCAAGTGTTGCATAAAACGAGATTTATAGTAAAAAAGTCAACTTGGGCTAGAAATGATACATAATAACATAACGACTAGCCTTTAGTGTGATCTCTTTTCTCATGTGCCTACACATTTACGTATTTATTTTTTGTAAAATGAAACGTGCTCTCACGTCGAACTCACCTCGGTTACTGAAGATAAATAACTTGCGTTGTGATTTATATAATGCGGTGATACAAGGAACAATATCTTAGTATTAAAAAACTGTTTTTATTTATTTAAGCATTGTTTTAATGCTTTTCTAAATAATTTTATTTTCTCATCGTTTAGACGACATTGACGTGGTGATAATGTATTTATTTATAATTCTTCTGCATTTAGAATTAAAGGATATAATCGAACTTAAAGCTATTTTTAGAGGTTCTGTAAATATTTTTTTACGCAATTGTTTTAAACATTTTAAAGCGTTTTGTTTTCTCATTGTTTAGAAGAATAAATTATCTGTTCAAAACATAATATTATTTTCTTATAAACAATATGGAAATTTATAAAAAACTGCGTCAAAAACCGCAATTATGCTGCGCTTGCGGTAACATCCCCTTAATACAAAATTCTCGAAATTACATTTAAAAAAATTTCAAATTGCGGTCTGTTTCATAAAGAAGCACATTTTAATTATTCTGTAATTAAATTCTAGATTTGAATATAAAGCGTGGTGTTTTCTCTGTCTAACACCGTTTAGATCATATTTCTCACCATGGCAGTAAGGGATTTATTTCTATGAGCCTATAATATATGAGTTGTTCCGAAAATCGAACAAATTAGCCTGACGGGTTAAATAGCTTTAGCCATGTTTAGTGACCAGATCTGAATTGACAGATATTTTCCAACCTTCTTCTTTCCAATGAAATCATGCTACCAAAAAAGGACAAGGCAAATACTCAGAATAGTATATACATATAAAGGGATGAAATACTATAATGCGCTGCCGGAAAACCTAAAGTCTGCCCCAATTGGAAAGTTCAAGATGTTGTGTAGGAGCCACATCAAGCAAGAAAAAATATAGTGTATATTTATATGTAACAAATTAATTAGTTATTTGTAAACTTAAATGTACAAATTACTAAAATAAAATTAATAAAAAAAATATAAAAATATCTTTCAGCCTCACTATTGGTATATATATATATACCTTAAGTATTGGAGATTCCATAGTCTTGTACGATTTCGCGTAAAAATAAACAGGTAAGACCGTTTTACCTACAAGCCCCGATATACACACATAACTAGTTCCTCTCTCGGTTGACTGTATTAAAAGTGTTAAAAGGTTATTGACCTTTTAATTATGAATCCAACTTACATTTGGGGTCAATTAAAAATGGGCCGTGTTAATTGGACTTTACTTTCATTCTGGGAATTCCTTGTCTTAGCTTGACAGTGATATCTTTGCAGTCGATGACATCACTACTTGCTTTAAAACGTGGGATATTTTACTTGCACTTTTAGATACGTACCTAACTCTGTTTTATAGCTAACTAATGGCAGAGAATGGACCGCCAAACAACTCGCCATACACTCCTTGTTTCATTCGCATTCACACATACCCTTCTGTTATTCTGAAAAGTCTTTGGTTCGCTTGATCGTGTCATGCATTCATCGAGCGTCCCCGATTCTTCTATCGTTCATTACTTATATCAGCCTTGCATTCTTTGCGAATCCACACACTTCTCACACGATCATACATGGTTTTACCACACATACGCCTCAGGGATCTCATTTCAACAGCATTCAGTCTACTTTCATCCTTTCTCCATGCCTCACTTCCATACATCAGGCTAGGTACCAGCACTCCATTGTGGACTTCTAACTTCGCTTCCTTGAACATTTTTTTTAGCGCCAACTGCGTTCAGTCCTCCATTAATGGAGTTACCTGCATTTACTCTTCTTTCAATATCTCTTGTCAGTTTTCCCATCTCTCTAGAACATACTTCCTAAATACACAAACTCATCCACCTGCTCCAAGTATTCCGCATTCGCAACTTTATTGCCCACCGCTTTCGTACTCTCTCTTCTTGAAAATTGTTTTATTTTTATGTGATTACCGCATACATCATCAGTAAGGAAGACAACGATTTCTGTGAAATCGTATGAATTGTTCCCGAAAGCGAACATATTAGTCTGAAGAATTAACGACTTTCAAACGAAAGATCTGAAACAGAAAAATATTCAGTCGCATCTGGGAATTGAACCCACGACCTCTTTCTTCTTGAGAAGATCACTGAACGAATTCGACCACATCAACTTACTTCATTTTAACTGTATCATACTTTGCTGATAAGCTACCAATATTATCTTAATTTTTAAACGCATTTTTTTTCTGTATACTATTTTTATGTATGATTGAACTGAATATTATTTAGTACTACAGGGTTTTCCAATAAAAGGTGTTATTTTGAATAGCCCGCTATTTCGGTAGATGTTACTTTTGACATTTGACAAGTAGAAACTACGCCATTAATAAAAATGGAACGATACACGCTTCAACAACGTATTGAAATTATTAAAATTCACTTGAGTGAATCAAATGCAAATCATCTTGAGTGATGAGGCCCATTTCCACCTCGGTGGCTTCGTCAACAAGCAAAATTGTCGCATCTGGAGCTCGGAAAACCCAAGAGTTATTGTTGAAAAGCCTCTCTATTCTCAACGTGTGACTGTTTGGTGCGGTTTATGGTCCGGCGGAGTCATTGGACCTTACTTTTTCGAAAATGAGGCTGGAGCAACAGTTACGGTGAATGGATTGGGCTATCGAGAGATGATTAATGATTTTTTATGGCCGTAATTGGATGGTATTGATCTCTACAACGTTTACTTTCAACAAGACGGCTCTACGTGCCACACAAGCAACGAAATCATTGATCTTTTACGATTGAATATCAAAATAACACCTCTTATTGGAAAACCGTCCGGAAGAAATTTGCTAAATGATAGTGAAAATCCTATCAGAATCCGTTGCGTTGTTTAAAAGAAAAATTAGCGCACAAACAGGCAGATTCTGAAAACAACTGTGTTTGATACTATTTGGAGATAAATAGTATAACATTTTTATTATGTTTTAAATTGCAGAATTATTTATATTGCTCTGTAGGTCAGCGAAGGTCGTTGGGAAAGGGTAATTGGGTTGCCTATTGAATGTTGTACTAATAGACAGTATTATTGATATAAAATAATAGCTGCCTTCGCTCGACATAGCATAAACAATATTATAATACCTAACCTAAACATGAATGCGTTCTGTTATCACTATAAATAGTGGTAGGTACTCTCAGTATCGTCCTTGAGAAAGACAACCAATCTAAATCGAAACGTTGCTTGAAATGGTGTTATCCTTGTTTACTGCTAACTTACAAGACTGCCCTAAGCTAATGGTAATATAGAATTCCCCCGAATTGGTGTATGTTGTGGGGAGGGGGGGAGACGGGCAAGAGGAACGTTGGGAAGTAGTACTTGGCTATTCGGATCTGGTTACCAGAGACTGCTAATTAAAATAATTGGATAATTTATATAGCGCCGTTTTTTTTTTGTGAAAATCACCTCAAGGCGCTGAAATTTTGCATCAGCTAATGCTGCATCAAGCGACGTTTCGATTCTGAGTGGTGGTCTTTCTCCAGAACATTACAGATAATGCTAGTATAGTAGGTACCTTTAGAAGCTTTTAAAATTTATTTTATTCTTATACTTTGCGTTATATCTGATATTATTATTATTATTATGTTAATGACTCAGCAGTTTCGGATTGTTGTAAACAGAAGTGGCGCCGTCTGTTATAATCAAAAAGATCTACTAAAAAAAGCCGTCAACCAAACATAGCAATCGGTATACTAGTTGCAACACCGGGGTATCTATCTACACGGTCGAGATAACTTGTCATCGTTTCAGAGCACCGCTGCAGATCGCTAATTATTTGTTATTATTTCTTAACTTATTTGACGTGAACTGTTGTTTGTGCGTTAGCGATCTGCAGCCGTCCTTGATAACGATGGCAACTTGTCAACATTATCGATAAATCCGTTATGGGTTGACCGTGCTACGTAAGTGTTTTTTGCGTTCCTTGTTGGTAATCTTATGGTACGTATACATTTGTAAGCCGAAATGCGAGCCGAGCCATGAATCACGGGAAAGGAATGAAGCTACTGCAAGCGGCGTTTCGCGCCATTTGCGATAGTCCAACTTACAAGTTTCTTTATCTTCTCCGTTATACTTGCATTATTATATCTTCATGCCATCATTCTTAATTCTTATCATCTGGCATGAACTGAGTACGTACAACGAGTCTCCATCCTCTATCTTCGTCTAATGTCACAGCGGTGCTGCCAAGGTCTGGTGTCTATGAGAGGATATTGTGTCAGCGCTTTATTAGCAGCAGACACATACCTGGACGGATGACGAACCTCGTGCTGGCACTGCTGGTTGACGCGGTGCACTCTTTCGCTGCAGCAGCTGGTCCAGTTTCCTCACCACCTAGGATTCTTGATGCAGAGTCTCCATCTTCGTGTCATCTGTTTATATACTTCATCACCTGTCCCTGTACTTAATTTTAATTTATTTTTGTAATATTTATATTTTTTTGTAATACCTGCATCAACTGTAAAGCCCCCCTGTGGTGATATCTCAAAAAAGCGGCATTATACAAATTGTCCAATAAATAAATAAACAATACTAAACATAGAATCATAGGTAATATAAACAAATTGATGTACGGCGTGCCGACTGTCGCCGGGCTACGACCAAACTGCACGTACTTTTCAAGCTGAAATGAAAGTTATGCTTTTGGTGCGTAGGTAGAAACAAATGCGGGACGCCGCTGTGCGTAGATGCGAACAGCAGTAGTAGCATGGGTGAAAGATATTACTGCACGCTGTGCAATATTTACTTATGATATTTCTTGACACTTCCTCCCTTGGTTTTATTATATACACATCTCTGCCAAAGCACCCAGTGCGCACTGAAGTACCTGTTTATCGCACTTTAACACGGATATTATAATATAGCGTGCTTACATAAGTGTTGCCAGTGTCCTTGACGCAAATTGTTTTATATTATTACAAAATGTACTTTTAAGATTACGCTCTAAATTCTAAATCACGAATATAACAATGATGATTTTTATTGCGGACGCTGAAGAGATAGGTGTGTCCGTGTACCAGATTTTTGATGAGATCCTTTGTATGTTTTTTTTAGATCCTTTCTGTGTTATTCTTTATAAATGTCGTCTCACCACAAGCTTCAAGAACAAGAACAAACAAGTGACACTCGGGGTTTTTTTGAATCATTTAATAGTAGCTTCATTTAAACAAAAGTAGTGTCTTGACGTGAGAACCAATAGAGGGTCATTAAAACGGTTCGAGAAAGAGGTGGGTGCCCTCCCTCGACTGTCGGTGTGCCAGAAACAAGCCCAATTTGTCCTTTCTTTGATTTCCTTGATATTAGTGTAAGAGCTCACCCATAGATGGCACTAGATATTAGTCTATAATGTAAACGGCGTTTAGCTGTCGAGTACTGTACAGACCGAGTGTATAATAATGTGGACCTCGAGGTTCCCACCAATAGACAGCTTAAATCAGAAGAATAGACCAGTGCATTAAATGTAGACATTGTTGTCAAATTAAATTTAACTAAATTTACCAACAAAATGATAATGTGTTATGTTTATTAAATTGAAGAAAATTGGCAGAACCTGCACACAACCAACCCGCCTCGTGGCAGCTTTGCGTGTTATTATTAAAATTGTAGTAATATCATTGTAATAATAAAATGTCTAGTGCCGTCTATGGGTGAGCTATACTAATATCAAGGATACTACAGAAAGGAGAAATTGTGATTGTTTCTGGCACACGGACACCGGGCGGGGTTCGTACTTGCAATGGTACACGTTTGCAGATAAAATCTTTAAACATATTTATAAGAGAGTTTACAATACTGACCGGAGAAATTGTTTTAATTCCCCGGATTCCTCTAATAACGACGGATTTACCGTTTCAATTTAAACGACTGTAATTTCCACTAAAACTGTCATTTTCAATGATAAGTCGCAGGGCTCAAACGTTCATAGTTGCAGGTTTCGATTTGAGCGTTGAGTCTTTTTCATATGGACAAAACTATATGTAGCTCTTTCGCTTGTAACTTCTAAGTAAAATCTGTTTTCGCTGTCTAATGAAAGAACAGCTGTAAACATTGTACATAAACACATTCTGTACTTACTGGCAGTATAGTCTGATTCAAGATAAAAATTAATATTTACAGCTAATATAATCTAAAAAAATCTGTGCAAAAAATGTATGTTTCCAATAAAATGTTAATAAAAAATAAAGCACATCGTTATAACGTTTAAAGTAAAATTATTGCTAAACGCACTTTTTGTAACTATACACTGTCAATGTCAAAGTGTTAAAAACTTAAAAAAAGACTCTTATGATGCCACATTAGTGCATTGCACCCGTGCTAAGCCGGGCGGGTCGCTAGTGTACATATAAGCCTTCCGGATGGAATTCTCTAAATGATAGTGAAAAGACGAAAACCAGAACAAAATCCGTTGCCTAATTTAGAAGAATTAAGCGCACAAACAAACACCCGCTAATAGCGAATTTATTTTAATATAGTATAGAAGAAGAGATAAACAAGATTGTGTGACGGGTACGGGTTTAGAAGGTGTGTGTTTCATATAATTTGAGGTAGGAATCCAAGGCAATCTATTGAATTATTTATAATTTTTTTTTTACAGAAATACCTATTGTCGACTACCTTTCGCCTTCATTTCAGATGATGAAGAGAGCACTATGTGTAGTACTAAACATATTGTCCTACTCTACAGCTGTACTCATATAGGGCGCGTGCACTGATACTGCTTTGTTGACCTCCCCAGGCCTGTTTGGGGCCTAGGAGTCTAAAGGTCTCATGTAAATTGACGACTCTGTTAATTTTTTTGAAAACTGTATTAATCGCATTTCTAGATATTATCTATTCTGTGTACACAAAGGATGTCGATAAATAATAATACTAACAGTAATGTTTTTTGAAATTGTAAGCATAAGGGTGCTCATACATTTGCGAACCGTGCCACGAATTACGGGAAAAGAACGAATGAACTGCAAGCGGCGTTTCGCGCCATTTGCTTCATTCCTTTCCCATAAGTTAAGGTTCAGTTCGGCAGTTCGGCTCGCGTATGTATACTTAGCATAAGAAACACTCGGAGTCCATTGGGGGTCTTTTAAATGAATAATAATACATTATATTTGACCTCCGTGACGGAGAGTTGACCTCCCCGGCTACGGACCTATGAATCGCGAGTTCTAAACCCGGCGTCCACAAATAAATTGCCCACACAATCAAAATTACTAATTTCTGTTGTGTCTGTCCTTTGTAACTCTGGTTCAACGAATTCTGGAGTCTTGCTTTGAATTGTGTTTTTTGTGTGTTGAATTGAACTGATTGTGTGAAAATTCAGACAAGCGATAAAGTACCTACCTATAATATAACATTTTATTTGTCAATTTCGAAATTGGAACGAAATTGTCAAGAATTCAGACAAACAAGCGTGAATATTTGATTTTTTTTTATAATTCTGCAGCAATTGTCCTTGTTCTGGTGTGTTCTTTACATAAATGAACATACACTTTACATGACTGGTCAAGCTGCTGAGTTGGCATCACGTTTGGTTCCTACCCGGGCGTCGTGGGTTTAATTCTTCGGCTGGCTAAGTCCTCCATCACGACACTAGCAAAATTTTCCGCTTTCTGTGATGGTTATAGTTTTTCAAATATTGTAAGGTTATTCGTAACCCGGAAATGTTTGTCTTTCTTTAAAAATTATCTTCACAAATCCTACCTTTACAATTTAAATATTTTTTTGTTATTAACTTGTGAATTTGTGAATCCAGTCAGTTACAATTATTATTCGTAGGTTAATCTCTAACCCCTTACTTATAAACGCGGTGTAAATATAACGCGGCGCCTAAGGTCAGAATAGTGAAGATTACGACGGCGTAAGTATGGTTGGACAGGCGCGTAAGAATCTAATACGCAAGACGGGTTATGTATTATGTTTTTTTTATAAATAGTTATGCCACGATAAATAAATTCATTGTCATTTCCGCTAATATTATGTATACAACGAGTTTTCTAGATAAAAATAACTAATCGACGAATATTTGTCGCATGGCAACACTGACTCGCGCTTTTTGGACGTTACCCGATCGTGTCTTGAATCGATTAATTTAATAATCATATTCATTCATTCATTTTAGCGACCAAAACTAACGCGGCCTTTTTCTATTCCGTTGGAAATGGAATGTTTAACCCTTTATAGGTCATAAGCTAAAAACGGATAGTTTTGAGACCTGCAATATTAAGGTCTATATTTCTTTGTGTTAACTAGTTATAATCACCCTTATGGGTTGTAATCATTCTCAGGTAACGCACGGAGGTCTTGAATCAAACCAACCGCCCCGAAGTTCGTACATGTTGAGTAAATTTACGAAAACCGCGTCCTGGTCAGTTTCTAGACCTGCGTCCATTTAGCAACACGACAGCTGCCAGTTTTACAAGAACACTTATTTTTATGTTATTGTTTCTCTAACATTGAGAGTTATTTCTGAAAACAAAGTAAGTACATTTGTTATATACACAATACTGTATAGTTTTTGTATTTTTAATTAAAATGTGGAATAATCGAGTAAAGTCAAATTATTTACCATCATGTGTAAAATCTAACCTCAAAAGCTAAAATGTAGGCCCTTTTTGATTATCATATTATAGACACTGCAAATAATTTCTTAACCACAATACATTTAATTTCGTATGATGTTATGTTCGTATTATGTTCTTTTACAACTAATAATTATTTTTTGTGGATATTTTCCCGCCATCGAGTTTCTTGATGATATGTGTCATCCTTGATAAAATGATTTTCGTAAAAATTTCCTATCAAAATTATTGTTTTTGTTTTCATTCAAACTGTAATAATTATTTTAAATACATATCTCAAATTGAAGTAGAATAGTTATGGAATGTTATATGTATAAGTAAAAGCCTTTATTGCAGCGCAAAACTATGTTTTTACTTTGTTTTAGGATGGAAAATAAGAGTGGCGGAGGTTTTAGTGTGAAAGACCTTGAAGACATGGGTGAAGGTGCATTCCTATCAATATTTGAGGGAATTACGGAGGACCAAGCTGAGGATTCGGAGGTTGGAGGAGACTCCGATCCCGAAGATGAGATTTCCCAGGTTCTTTCAAGTCCTCGGGATTCAGTTCCTAGGAGCGCTGCTAAGAATAATTTCGATTCTAATCCTGTCAAAGCGGTGTCGGACCCTACTTATATTGAAAGGATTATGGAAGCTGATTGTTCTTCAGATGAAGACCCAAACATTCCCGATCAATCACCGGAAGTTACTCTTTCTCCTAGTGCGACCTACTATAAATGGCGGAAACGAAGGCATCACGCGCCTCCCGAGTATACTTCTCACAAGTTTTCACAATTCGAAGGAATTCATATTGAGGTAGATTTGTCTTCACCAATCAATATTTTTTTCAATTTTGTTACTCACGCTATTCTGCAGCACATGATTGACGAAAGTAATAAATATGCTAGGCAAAAAAATGTTGCCCTTGATTTATCCATAGAGGAATTAAAAGCGTTCATTGGCATCATTATTTTAATGGGATTTCACCAGTTACCTAGCTTACGATTGTATTGGTCAACCCATGCTAATTTTTATGTTGCCCGTATTGCAAAAGTTATGAGCCTCAGGAGATTTTTAAAAGTTATTCGTTTCCTTCATATGAATGACAATCAAAAAATGCAGCCTCGCGAAAGTTCGCTGTTTGATCGTCTACATAAAATAAGGCCACTATTGACTCACTTCAGTGCCGTATTTAGGACTGCATTTTCACCAAGCAGATTTCTTTCTGTAGATGAAAGTATGATTGGTTTCAAAGGGAGATGTACACTAAAACAATACATGCCTTTGAAACCAATAAAGCGAGGATTCAAAGTTTGGGTGATATGTTGTGCAGTTACTGGGTACATGATCAACTTCCAAGTTTACGAAGGAAAAGAAGTTACATCTCAACACCCCGAAATTGGTTTAGGAGAACGTGTTGTGATGCAATTGTCACAGATGTTTGAACATTTGGGATATTGTTTATTTTTTGACCGCTTCTTCACTTCCATTCCTTTACTATCGAAGTTACTAGCAAATAAGTTGTTTGCTTGTGGCACGATTCAAACAAACAGAAAATTTTTTCCAAGTGCAAAAATTAAGCAAGATAAATACATGAAACTTGGTGAGCACGACAGTGTTATGGCAGATTCTATATCTGTAACAAAATGGAAAGACAGGGGTACGAAAGCAGTTTGCATGGCGTCCAACTTTCACGATCCTTCGAAAACAACAACAATAAAACGAACCAACAAGCAAGGCGGCAAAGATGATGTGCCCAGTCCGATAAGCATAGCAGACTATAATAAGTATATGGGAGGAGTTGATCGATTTGACCAACTTGCTTCATCATATAACATCGAGCCATAATCGGCAGAACAGCGTAAGCGACAATTTGTAAATTATACAGGAGAAGGTTTTTTTTAATTAACTTTCTTAATTGATTCCAAAAAGGATTTAGGTTAATCAAGATTAATAATCTTTGGTTACTGCCTGTATGAAATGAAAATACTTTTTATTTGAATGCCTTCAGTTGTCGAGATAGTGGCGGTAACGCTGTTTTGACTGTAACCCTAACAGATTTTTTTCCCTCTGAAATGTCGCTTACGCTATTTGGAGTAGATTTTTTAAAAATTTTTATCATGCAATAGGCCATAAGTAACAACTAATAAAAAACATATATATTTTTAAAGTAATATATTTTTAATTATCTTGCTTGTACTTTACAGGGAAAATTAAGAAAAAATGTTGTTTTCTAAAAACAATAAAAATAAAAATGTTATTTCTAAAACAATAAAAATAAAACAAAAATATTTTAACAAATAATAAACATAATAGATACAACGTATATATTTTTTAAATAATACCACTTATATCGGCAATTTTTTAAAAATTTTTTGGTTTGAGCCACATTTTTCAAAACTATTCACATGTCTTCCTGGTCGGATTCAGGTAAGGTATCTTCCACTGTAGATCCATGTGGCAGTTCCAAAAATTCATGCCTCATCCTCTCAGGAATAATTCCTTTCTCGCAGAGACCTTTAAGATCCCTATACTTGATCTCCGATATTGGCAATTTAGCACTGTACAGTGTTGGTGGCAGCGATTGAAGTATCGCGGCACTTGATCGGGATCTGATTGCATTGTCCAGGTCTAAGAGCTCAATCTTACTCTCATTGAAAAAGCCGTACATTACTTCAATATTTGACGAGTTGTTTTTAAATGAGGCCTGTCGTAACTCTCCAAATTTAATTTTAAATTTTGAAGGAATGTAAGCAGCAGCAAAGGATTTCCAGTCCCGGAATTCTGCATGTGACACAACAATGATTTGATAATTTTTAGGCTGTGTCCTAGCATTGGAAATTATGGTGGGCCATTCTGATGGAGCCCAAAT
This sequence comes from Hesperophylax magnus, assembly GCA_026573805.1. Lineage (NCBI taxonomy): Eukaryota > Metazoa > Arthropoda > Insecta > Trichoptera > Limnephilidae > Hesperophylax > Hesperophylax magnus. The sequence continues at coordinate 1,934,552 of JAIUSX010000230.1, read as the reverse complement.
CACCCTGCGCCTGATGAAAGTTTCAATTGTCGCATGAATGGAATCGACCGGCATCATGGTGTGACCTGGTAACAGAAAATGTATTTCTAAAGATTCAATGAAACGTTGCATTTTTCATGAAATAAGAGAGCATAGCTAACATTGCTCGGTTCTTATTTTGACCAGCGCAGCTATCACAGTACAATAAAATCTTGGATTTCTTCCTCGCTTTTTCAATCATTTCCACATATTTGTACATTATTGTGCAGATTTCATTACAGCCACGCTTGCCATCAGTTTCACCCCATAGAAAGCAATATCCATTCTTCATTCCACTTTCGTAGATACTCTCATTATAGTATGCGTATTTTCGACTATAATACAAATTTACGCTTTCTCCATGGGGAGTGGTTAGCACCTTCTCGAGGTCAAAACTTGCGCACAAAATATCATTATCATTTTTGCTTTTAGCCTGATCATTAATGAAGATCTCTTTGCATTTTTCCTTTTCGCTGAGGTGACTTTTGTAAATATCCATTTCAGTTTGGTGAAGCTTCTCGTCACCGGACAAATTTTTCACTTTCTCACATAAAGAACACTTGTCCTTTTTAGGTAAATGAAAACCCAAGTTGAAATTCGTATTAAATATTTTTCTAAAAATACTCAGACTCACAATGTTACTATGCCCAGATTCATCTAATGAATTAACATTTTCAATGTATATTTTATACACAGTTTTCACATTACGCAAATCGGCAGGAAGATATCATTTCGAAGATTTATTTCGACAGTAGTGAGATGGAACAGCGGGCAATTGTATAATAAACTTTATTACCATGTCCTTTTTTTCTTGGTCCATTTTATTGGATGGTTCGTGCTTTCCTCTCATATCGGCTTTAGAAAAATTATTTTCTAAAATATTGCATGCATGCCTGATAGTCATTTGCCCGATGTCAAGAGTTTTCAAAATAAATTGCTGACAGACTTGAACTCTTTTCCTGTTCCAATTTATGAAATATTTATATGATGTGTTTCTTCTGCTATCATTATTAGCCCTTTTTCTTTTGATTGGCTGTTTGTTTATACACAAAAAAAGCCAGTCCCTCTGCCGCTGGTTACTGGCCATGCCCCAATAAAATGCATGTATGTTAAGGCGATCTTCTTCACTGAATTGAATGGCACAATTGTTGCCACATTTTTTATTTAGACACGGATTTGGTTTAACACTTTTGTGCTGTCCAGTACATTTTTCTCCTCTCCTTCGCACTCTCTTTGGGACTAATTTCGATTTCCTTAACCCAGCATATCCAACAGATAAATGTGGATCACTAACACTGCCAATAAGTAAGCTTTCATCGCTCATTTCTGCATCTGCATCATCTGAATCAGGCTTCCAAGACTCTTCAGATGGTTCGAAATCTAAACATAATTCAGTATCGGAGAATTGAACAATTGGACTTAAATGTGCTGTTGCTGAAGTGTTCCCATCACAAACATCTATTTTCTGATTATGGGGCTCCTCGTCAAAACATAAAATTGTTCTTAAATTATTATCGGGGGGTTCCAGAATGTCCATCGAATCACTTTCGCTATCAGTGTAATCTACTAGACGGACAGAAGTCAAAGGTTTCGGTAATGTAGGTGACTTTCTTGAATCACTATCTATCTTTGGCAGAATAATCGGTGAACCTGAAGAGGTATTGGCTATAGACTGTAATGCTATTTCTACCATCTTACGCGTTCGAGTTTGTGGAGCCATCTGCACAAGAAAAGTATTTTGTATTAGTTTACTTCATAACACAATGACATTTTACCCCTTAAACGCACGCTATGTACGCTAACTGACAAAACTGGAACATTCTCTACCGTTCGGCGTAAGAACGTAACCGACCATATTGTCGCTTACGCTATCAAATGACGTCGGTTGCGCTGTTTTGCTCGCCTACAAGATTTGTAAGGAAGTTCATACGCTAAAAAGCACAGGTACCAAAAAAGCGTCAGGCGTATAAGATAGAACTGTTATATTTTTGTCGCATACGTATTAGGTAACATTGAACGGCTTTCGTTAAAAATCGTAATTTGACAAAAAACGTCGCTTACGCTGTTCTGCCGATTATGGCTCGACATAACGTGGAAATCAAGGCGGTGGTGGTTAAAAATCTGGTATTACCTTATTGAATGTGCCATTGTTAATTCGTACACTTTATATAGGGAAACATTGAAGAAATTGGATAAAGAAAAAAAACCTATTACACATCTTCACTTCCGCAACCAATTGGCTGATCAGTTGATAGGATCTTTTACTTCAAGAAAAAGGATTGGTCGTCCTCAGACTTCATTAGCTAACGATATCAATTCTAATCATTATCCTGAAAAATGTATACTTCGTAGATGTGGATATTGCAGCACGTCGCTGAAAGTGGTACGAAGCTCAGTAGCATGCAACATTTGCAAAGTAGCTCTTTGCATACAGTGTTTTATGCCGTACCATTTATCTGGTCAAAAGAAGAATCTAACGAAGCCTTAGAATTTGTTAACATTTTATGTCGCACCATGTATCTGATCAAAAGAAGAAACCAACAAGGCCTTAGAATTGTTTATTATTTTTTGGTTATGATTTTATGTTGTACCATTAAACTGTTCAAAAGAAGAAGTCTTCCAGGCCCTAGAACCGTTTATTATTTTGAATTTTTTTTATAAAATTATAAAAGCAGTTATTCTCTTGTAACGCAAATAAACGACATTTTTTCTTACCAAACTGTCTTTTTGTAATGTTAACAAAATTTTTATAAAATATATTTTTTTTTTTACCTAAATGGACACCGGTCAGAAAAAAGACCGCTGGAAAATCGAAAAATTTCAAAAAGACTAAGCAAAAAAAAAAAAAAAAGTTTTTTCTGTTTATCAAAATGAATATAGTATTCATAAATAAAACCAATAAGGGTGTATCGTTAAAAACAAAAGTTGTCCTATAAAGGGTTAAAAATCGGTCATTCGGCCCAAACGGAAATCGAAATCTGTATTTTTGTGTATTACACATTACGTTGCAAATAATCTTTTCAGTTGTCATCTCTTATCGGAGGTTGGCTATCATCAGATATGATATCAGTGCAATCTGTAGACTACTCTGTAATACAAGGTTTTCCAATAAGAGGTGTTATTTTGAATAGCCCACTATTTCGGTATGATGTTACTTTTGAAGCTGTCATTTGACAAGTAGAAACTACGCCATTAATAAAAATGGAACGATACACGCTTCAACAACGTATTGAAATTATTAAAATTCACTTGAGTGAATCAAATGCAAATCATCTTGAGTGTGAGGCCCATTTCCACCTCGGTGGCTTCGTCAACAAGCAAAATTGTCGCATCTGGGGCTCGGAAAACCCAAGAGTTATTGTTGAAAAGCCTCTTTATCCTCAACGTGTGACTGTTTGGTGCGATTTATGTTCCGGCGGAGTCATTGGACTTTACTTTTTCGAAAATGAGGCTGGATCAACAGTTACGGTGAATGGATTGCGCTATCGAGAGATGATTAATGATTTTTTATGGCCGGAATTGGATGGTATTGATCTGGACAACGTTTACTTTCAACAAGACGGCGCTACGTGCCACACAAGCAACGAAACCATTGATCTTTTACGATTGAATATCAAAATAACACCTCTTATTGAAAAACCCTATAAATGTATCACTCTCCACTACAGATGTAAATCTAATTACTTTGCGTTTTCAGATTATGGAGATAATCGAGTTTTAGTGAAATTTCAATATTGTAAAACTCTAGATGGTTTGAGCATGTAGAGATAATGAATAAAGAAATGAATGCAATGAGAGAATATATAACTCGAATGTGACCACGGAGGAAGACAAGGCAAAATGAAGTAAAGCAAACCCTTAAGTGCCCTCCTACCCAATTTCTACCAATTAATAACATGTTTCTCTTTTTAGTTTTATGTTCCAAAAAAATATATGTTATTTATGAAAATAATATCTATACATTTGTTATGCCGAAACGGTAATTAGGTATATGAAATTCCGTCGATAGAAAAAAATCGTAAAGTGGGCTCCGAAAATTATTAAAAACACGTTTTGTTCTGTTATTTAATATGTTATAGGTATTAAAAAAATCACAGTGTATCTTGAAATGCAACTAAATCATTTGTCGAGAGATTATTGCTCTACTTCAAACGAGTTGTGTTTTATTAAATATTATCGTTTTTTTATATCAGCGCCCTCCCTCTAACATTCGTATTTACATATCTCGCTGTCAAACCATCTTTGAACGCGCTTACTACGGGGCCTTAAGACCAGTGGCGGTTTTCTCTAAAGTGCGTTTGTGCGGCGAACCCCCATTAAAAAGATGAGAAAATAAAACAAACTTGTTTTATAATAATATAAGCACATTATAGATAGCACGCTATTAAAATTTCGCCTTCAAAACCCGCGCCACCGAAAAATACGAAACCTATTCCATGTTTGTGCGAGTTGAAATCCGCGCCAAACTCTTCATACAAAAGAATTTTAGCCGGTACAGACCCTATGACGGTGATATATACAAAATTTGGTATTTCTTTGCAAAATTAACACAAAGTGTGTGCGTCGAACACGCGTTGTGATATCACGTGACCTCCGAACATTGACGAATGTAACCGAAGAAACCCGAGAACATCGCGGACTGACCGACCGACGTTTGACCTTTGAACCATAGGGATGCAAGTTAAGTGTTATTTTTTATTTTATATTATGGTATTTAACTTTGAAGTCATTTTTGTACATATTTTTGTTTTCTTGTTTCTGCATTTCTCCAACCGTTTGCTTATGGCATTTGTAAATCTACTACCTATTGAAGTAGAATGATTTTGATTTCTGTTTTCGTATTTTTTTTTTTTAGATAAGTCGTTATATTCCTTAATTATATTTGCGAAAGTTTCGGCAAACTGTCGTCGCTAGTTATGCAATTTTGTGTTTTGTCTTCTCCAGTATTCTTTCGGATTTCAAATTGAAAGCGTTTGCGTATATGTTTATTTATGCGTTTGCGTTTATTGATTGTCGCGAATATTTTGTCATAATTTTTTTATACAATGGCGGAATACAGTGTTGTCTTTATAAAAAATAATGCCAATACTTATGAAAAAAAGTTGGAAATTAAAAACGAAATCACCGAAACGCTCGACTTTACTAAAAGAAATCGTCAAGAAAAGAATACCATCCGCCCCACCGACCAGATGGAACTACAACACCGAAACTGTGAAGATCATCCATTCTCATTTGGAACCGCTCAAAGAGTGCATGGAGGCTATCATGGCTTTGGAAGACGGAGACTATAATACATATAACCAAGCTCAGTCTCTTCTTTCTTATTTAACAAATGAAGAATTCCTATACTGGCTAAATTTTTTCGCAGTTATTTTACCCCACTGTCATATTTTATTTCAAGGGTTACAGAAGCGATCAATAGATCCTGTCAAAATATTGCACGGGATTATTCATTTCGAAAAAGCCATCGGGAAGATTCGAGACGATATTCCACCAACTTCTCCGCAGAAAAAACGCCGACCCAATGATGTTAAATATTCCATCATGCGAAAGGAAATTTGTGATGTTCTTTTAATCCAATCGAAAGACAGATTTCAGTTTATTGACCACCTCGTAGCCTCCAATTTATTTAACACAGAAAAATTTTCCGACTACAATAAAAAATTTCCTGAATCAGATTTTACGCAGACAGTGAAAACCTACAATTTCCTCGAAAATTTCAAATTGAAAAACGAACTGATTGTTTTATATGGTCGCGAAGAACTGTACGGTGCCGATGGAGCTCTCTCAATACTGCAATATCTTGTAGAATGCTCTTTACAGTCCATTTTCAGTGAAACTCTTACATTACTCAAAATCATTTGCACGATACCAATGACATCGGTTGAAAGTGAGCGCTGCTTTTCCACACTCAGCAAAGTAAAGACATTTTCTAGAAATACAATGACTCAAGACCGTTTAAATGTCCTGTGTATGATTAGTATAGAGAAGGAACTGATAACCTCTATACCTGATTTTAATACCCGCTTAATTGAAGTGTTTTCAAATGCAAAAAGTCGGCGCATGGATTTTTTGTATAAGTGAAAAAAAACTAAATTTATTTCGTGCCACCTTTATTTGTTTTTTATGTTTTAAAATATCTATTATATATTCTACGAAATTATTCTTCTCGAAAAAACAATAATAATTAGCAACATACCTACATTGAGTGCTATAAAAACATTAAACAATTTAATTCCTATAAAACTTATCTCATTATCTAATAATTGTGTCTAGTGTAAAGTGATTTAAAAACAATAATATGTAGGTACCCCTCCCACTAACTTTATTTAAGTTGTGTGACTGCTGCCGTATTCGACTATTTGACGAAGGACAACAGTAAGTAAATTTTAATTAGATATGTTTATCTTCTCTTGAATTTCTGAACCCCCTGTTAAAAATACCACGAACCGCCACTGCTTAAGACTATATCAAGAGTTAGAATAACAAAAGAGTCTGTATGAGACGATCTATGGACGTGAATAAAGGAAGAAGTGTGTGCTAATACCCCTACGGGGAAACGGCGTGATGGTTAGTTTAGTTAATAAATCTCCCCGAAGTCCAATTAAAGCGATTTTAAGGAATCCTCTTCCCTATATTGCAATTTACAACATTTTAAATACATTTTTATATTGTCATACGCTTAAATTAAATACATTCCTGAGAGAAAGTCCAGTTATATCCAATTTTCCAATTATGTCCTAAATCCTGTGTCTAAATTTCGCTAATAAACAATTAGTTAATGTTAATTAAGTGTTAATCTCTAGTGACCTACCAGGTAAGTATTGTACTGTATATTATCTTATATAATTAGTAATAACATAGATCATTGTAGAAATGTATTATATATTTGTACTGCGCCCTTGAGGTGATTTTGCACAAAAAACGGCGCTATACAAATCATCCAAATATTATTATTATTATAACTCAGTGGTCATCCCGGTAAGACGGAAGTCCTGGGCTCGATCCCCAACTGGCAACCGTTACCTTTGATTTAATGTGTCTTGTTCTATTTCATATTTCGTTTAAATCTATTAATATTAACTTCTTCGTCTATGATTGAAATATTACATTGATGTGCATAACCTTAAAAAGTTATTCCTAAAAATTTAATGTATTAATTATAGTTAGCCTTTTTAGAACCGTGCGTATCCTGTATTTTGTTGACAAGATTATCACTTCATATAGCAACCGCCTTAAAATGTAGTTTTTGTTGACAAACACATCGCATAGCCACTGCCGATGTTGATTAAATAATTATATTGATTTGTCTGTGTCTGGTTTGGTCCGGTCGTGCCAACTCCCGATGGTGGAATATTCGCGTCTTGTACGCCAAGCTTATTTTCAGTAAGAAATGGTAAATGCCTAGCGCGGGTAACCTACTCGAACGAAACCGGTATCAAGCCGGACCAGTCAGTGTCTCAGGCCTGCTTTTAAAACTAACTTTAATAAAAATGTATTGTTTAGTGAAATCGCTTTAGTTAAAATATGGTCGCTCCGGGCACATACAGTAGGTATTAATGAGTACACAATACTAGTAAGATGAGGAAATCATAAAAAATATGGATTAACACAACAACTCATTGTCAATAAACATGAAGATGAGTTCTACAAATATAACGATGAGGTCTACAACATGAAGATGATGAAATAAAATAAAAAAAATGAAGTTGAGCTATAAAAACATGAAGATGAGGAAATCAAAAAACATAGTCAATAAACATGAGGAAATCAACAAACATAGTCAATAAACACGAATATGAGGTCTACAAAAATTATGTTGAGGGAATCAACAAACTTGAAGATGAGAAAATCAACAAACATGAAGATGGGGAAATTAAAGACGTGCATATCGGGGAAATCAACGAACATGGAGATGAGGTTTTCAAACATACAGATGAAAAATCAACAAACATGAAGATGAGGAAATCATTAAAATTACGGATTTACATCAACACAACACAGCATACAATCCGCCTCGGAACATAATGAAGAGGACTTTGAATATATCATATATTATAGGTTTATCGTTTGTTGAATTTACATTCGTATTATTATTTTTCTTATTTGCTGCTTTATTCCGTTTTTATCTATTTTTATTAAATATTCTAGTTTGCAGGTTAGTTTTATGTTTCTGAATATCTATCTGTGAACATTAATAATTGGTCTGTTTTTTTGTTAACCTCTTATGTATATTGTATTACTAAGACTGTTTATGTTCCTCAAATAAATATATTCATTATTAGGAAATAACATTAACAGCATTACTAATATTTGCTTCGACCTAGAAATATTGTACAAATTTGACGACACATCACTTCAGACGATTACATTTTCTTTTAGTTCCGGTTTTTTTTTTTAAATATGTAATTGACTTAATTATTTCTCACACCTTTTCCCTTTGAACACATTAAAAATAGTACGGCCGTATTAAATAATGAAAGTAATGGAGTAACTAGGATTGGCAAACCCGTCCCGCGTTTAGAATGCCGTGGACCTTAACCAAGAAACCGGTGAATGCTGAATGTGAACAGACTTGATTATTTACATTCAAAACGATCCGTATCGGCCGTACATGCTTGCTTTTCTGGGCCCACCAGTGTCGTACCCCGACTTAACCATTTTAACAAAAAGAGAGACTCGCGATTCAATTTGACATTTTTTTTTTTAATATTGTCTATTTGAATTTAATTTCTGTTTTTGGTAGCGAATAAATTAATACAAATCTCGGAAGAGGAAATAACTCCCCTCCTCGACATCCGACTGAGCTGAAATATCGGCAGATATACTCGTTGTCGATGGCAATGCATTCTATCAACGGATTTACATGCGCATTTCTCTGAAATCGGATGACGTTACAGTATTTAATATACGAAATAAATATCGGTCTTATCCAATCCGCATTTGGCTAGGTTAGTAGAGTTGTCGACTACAGTTCCTGGGTAGGAAGGTTCAATCCTTAGTAAAACCATTTTTATTTTTAAGTTTTAAAAGATATTTTTAAAGTTCACAGCAGTTAAGAAAGAGCTTGTCTCTCGGGAAGAAGTTTCAAACCTCAGTCAAACAATTTAAAAAAATATGTATATTGATAAAAATAGATTCGTATTTTTCGTTTTTATACACGACGAGTAAAAGGAAAGACAACTCCTCCCCCTTCAGCTTTACAGCAAACCCCAATCGGGAATTCTCTAGTCCCACCGAACCAAGACAGTTGAGCTGTATTGCTGTATTCAAAACATTTATAATAGAACCAGCGACCTCCAGACCCGTAGTCGAGTGTGGGTATCGCTACGCCACGCAGGGATATGAAACCACTGCACAGAATTATTATCTGTCTGTCCCCGATGCATATTGTTCCATACTGTTAACTGGTTGTGTATTCTAGATTTCACTTGTAATTCAAACTTGCATCCGGCTGCCCGTACAATAATTATTCGTGTGTACAAAAGGCATTATTGTCATATTGAATTTGGTCACAAACCGACATAGTCATGTTGATGTATATAGTTTCTAGTCATTGATGTATTCTTTAATATTATTTTTAAACTCAATTATTACACGGTAGTGAATTCTATCTCTGCTCTCCCATAGAATAAAGAAGAAAACTAGAAGTGCATTCAATACAAATTTTAATGGAAACAAATGTGCCACTGATTTAGTAGTACATTTTGATTCTAGACCATTTAACACGCGGTCTGTCTCTCTTACACTTACCTGAAATTGTATATCTCAATCTTTAAATGTCCTGTTTGTGTCTCAAATAAAATTTAAAAAAAAAATACAAGGCACTTTTTAGTAAGCTAACTAACTGCGCAATAGCTAACTAACCGTTACTAATACGTTTTTCTTTAGGGGTAGGCAGAGAGGATGGACCTTGTCTTGGCATACAACTCATGACCTGATACCACTCAAGTATTTATAATTATAAAAAGTGATTCATTTTTTTCCTTTTTTGTAACAAATAGAGATAATGATATCCTCACTGGGATCTCCCATGCTGAAGATTTCGTTTACATATTATTAAAATTTAGCATTATGGATATTATGAAGTAATTATACATATATTCAATAGTGTTTTTTTCTGAAATAATTATACATAAATATATTACATGGTGTTCAGTTGAGTGGTTTCGGTTCGTCTGTATTTGGTGTCGTTATATTTTCTATTCCTGATCTCCCTTAGTTTTTCATCCAGCTGTTTGTTTGAGATTCAAATGTCATAATATTGCTGTGAGTTTTGAATGAGAGTGAGATTTTGTTGTAGAGTTAGTACCATTAATTAATATAAATATACGAATTAATTTATATGAATGTACCTGCCAGACAAACTCGAAGCAAATACACTTTTAAATGTAACAATAATCTAAATACTAACTACTCTATTTATTCACCAATTCCAAGAATTCATCACCTTGAAAACAAACACTGTGAACTTATTGATATACAGGGTTTTCCAATAAGAAGTGTTTTTTTTAATTGCCCGTCATTTCGGTAGATGTTACTTTTAAAGCTGTCATTTTTTGACATTTGACAAGTAGAAACTACGCCATTAATAAAAATGGAACGATACACGCTTCAACAGCGCATTGAAATTATTAAAATTCACTTGAGTGAATCAAATGCAAATCATCTTGAGTGATGAGTCCCATTTCCACCTCGGTGGCTTCGTCAACAAGCAAAATTGTCGCACCTGGGGCTCAGAAAACCCAAGAGTTATTGTTGAAAAGCCTCTCTATCCTCAACGTGTGACTGTTTGGTGCGGTTTATGGTCCGGCAGAGTCATTGGACCTTGCTTTTTCGAAAATTAGGCTGGAGCAACAGTTACGGTGAATGGATTGCGCTATCAAGAGATAATTAATGATTTTTTATGGCCGTAATTGGATGGTATTGATCTGGACAACGTTTACTTTCAACAAGACGGCGCTACGTGCCACACAAGCAACGAAACCATTGATCTTTTACGATTGAATATCAAAATAATACCTCTTATTGGAAAACCCCGTATTTGGTGTTAATAATTTTGTGAGTTTCAAAAGGCAACTTATTTCAGACCTATTTGCTAGTTATTAATTTATATTATTTATTAGCTCTTTAAAAAAAAAAAAAGTCTTGTCTCTATACCTTCCAACGTTTAACTCACATACTCCTTAGTTTATTTGTTTTTTTAGACACATATTAATGACTGTATGCATGTACGGTCATACTTGATATGTATATTATACTTTGATTTACTTTACCATTTCAAGTACTATTATTTAAATTCGATATTAATTTACGGTGTTGGTATTTTGCCATTACTTATTAGTTTGTTTTCTATAGACAACAGACATTATTTTTCTTCTTTTTTTTAAACATTTGTTTTATAATACCTACATATCAGTATTATAAAAAGTGATTTGTATATATATTTATTTACCTTACGAGTAAATTATTTTCCTGTTTTCAGTCTTACGGGTTTGCAACAAACATGAATAATTATATGCATATACGAATGTACAATGTACATACTTACTTTATATTTTGCTTTATTTACAATATCAGGTGTTATTATTTGGATTTGATGTTAATCTTAGTATTAGCATTTTTTTGTATATAGTCATGCTATTATATACTATTACATAAATTGTCAATTTCCTCTGTAAAAGCTCGGTAGGGCGTTAATGAATAATAAATAAATAAATACATTTGATTGCGTCATGTTGTTCTCCGGCGTCCCCCGACCTTTATACCATTCCCTCTTACGTTATATGTCATTCTCCTTACACTGCTTTCTTCGTATTGCATTATTATTACAAAAACGAGATTGTGAATATAGCAAATAATTAAAATTGCAAATTGAATGTGACCGTTATAAACCGTTTCGCAAGTCCATTCACATCCTTAGAAAATTCTCCCCTAAAATGCATCTCGTTTTACATCCATTTACCACATTGTCATATAGTGGCGATTTGTCTTATAGATGAATAAAGCGGATATGAAGGAAGTGCCTACGGATGCTGGACGTTAAGACAACCTAACCGAACCCAACGGACAACATTATGAATTACTATGACGTTTCCACACGGAGAAATATAAGTATTGCTAATTTATCTAAGAATCTCTTCAAATTATTGGTAATACAGTTAAAAATGGTATTTCAGACCATTTCCTGGTAAAGTTTTAGTAAATTCGTAATAATATCAGAACACGTGCTCATGCATCTTCGTTTGTCTTGATAATATACAGTGACGAAATGCGTTACGAAAATTTTTATGAACATGTTTTTCGACATCGTGACAGTACATTTGTATTTTACTAAAAGTTTATCAGAAAACCTATAAATTAATTCGTTAAAGGCCTTCGATCCCGTTTTCAACCGGATAACGAACAATTTTAAGAGATTCTTAATAAATTAGCTATACTATTTATCAGTAATTTTTCTCCGTTCAGGACCACAATTCAACGTAGGAACGTTGCTTGAAATAAGTAAATTTAATAGTTTCATGTCATCTGCGTAAAATAGGAAACAAGAATGACTAATAACACGTTTCATGTCGTTTATATAAAAAAAAACAAGAGAGTCCCTAGATGGGAGCCTTGAGGTACCCCTTTCGATTCGGAAGGGCGGCCTTTCACCAGGGCAATACAGAGAATGTGTACCACTTAAATTCGCTTGCTAGTGATTATTATAATTTTTTTTATGAACACATTTTTAAAATTCCCCATGTCGCTATGCTATCGGTTGTCGTAAATGTTATCACCACGGAGAGATAACGTCTGTGACAAAGTGAGAAAAAAATATGCAAGATTAAAAAAAAATATGTTCGTGCAGAGATGAAAACATCACAGGGCACTACTGTAAATCGTAATGCTGCTATTTTTAATATAGAGATAAGCAACTCCACACGGAGAAAAATGATCCTGTTAAAAAAGTGTTGGCATGCCAATTTCCTGATAAAATATTAGTCATTCGGAATATATCTGTACTGGACGGGAGTCCGCACAAGACTGTAGATTTAGGCGCCGGGTCCAAACCGTGTCTTCAACCGATGAGATGCTCCTTTACGGCCGATGATGATGATTGTAGTTGATATTGATGATAAATCTGCCTCCCGCACCCAGTGCTTGGTGAATGTTGGGTACTGGGTGTGCTGTCGTCTCTGCTCGCTTCTGGTGTTGGCGGTTTTCCAGAGGAGGGCCGGCTTGTCTTGAAGAGGTAACACCAGAAGATCTTGGAGCAGAAGACTCGGCGAGGTGAGGCAGATGTTGGGCAGGAGTCACTTGTAGATAATAAAACGCTTGGTTTCGGTGGTAAAGATGAACTAATTTTATTTTATTATTTGGCTGCTTATATTCAATAAGCATGACTCGCACCCGACATTGGGCTTTGAGTCAAAAAGTGGTGGGGGATTGTACCCGCGCCAGATATGTGTTTATAGCCTCCGACAAGATGTTGCATATTCATTTTGTCGGTAGTACTGGTGATAGTAGTCGCTTAAATTTGAGAGTTAGAAAAGATTTTGAGCGCTTACATGAATGATAATTACATAGTTTAAATGCATAGTAGTTATAGGAATGTGTATCTTGACAACTAGATTTTTTGTTTGTCAAGATACGACAAAAAATAAGAAATGTTTGTAAAATAAATGTGTAAAAATGATCTCAAGCGATCAAATTTGTAAAACATGTTAAGTTAGTATTTTTCCGAGGTCCCCCGTAACATAGCGCTCAGAAAGAGATAAGATTCACTATGCTACGAGGTTCCTGGATTTTTGTACACGCAAAAAGGGTAAAAAATATTTTTCAAAAATGGGTTTACATATGGGTGAAAAACAGCTTTTTTAATATCTCCTCAGCGGTAGTATATCGAAAATAGTGTTTATTTGACTACCGCCGAGGGGATGAACAAGTAAAATATACATATTTGCAATGTTTAAAAATTGATTTTTCTATGTAAAATTTACATAGAAAAAATGCTGGACATTGATCCACGCGGCAGGTAAGCCGGCGATGTGGTATCGAAGCCATTCGGAGTCAAAGTTTTCAAGCCGCTTGGGCCGAAAATTGGACAAAATGACCAGTGGCGGGGAGTGGTGATTTTGCCAGTGGCGTGGAGTAGGGACATTTTATAAAAGTAAACAATTTTTATGAAATTAAATAATATGGTCAACTACGTCCGTTACAATATCGAACACGAGTTGTTTTACTAATAAATATAATGTCGGAACGCGACAATATCAATATTTGTAATACGAGTTCCGCCGTCCTCATAAAACATTCGCTTTTAACAGATATTTTGTTATGAATACTGTCAATTCATTCGTTAAAGGCCTGCAGTCCCGCTTTTAATAGGAAAATTATTAATTTGACTAAATTTTTAATAATATTTTATATCAGTAAGTTTTCTCCGTACAGTAATAAAAAAAACTGGGGTGTTACTCGATGTTATCGTATTTGGTACCTCAATAATTGCTCCTAGCATACTTAAATATATTTTATTCGCTAGTCAATCAATTAATGTGCTTAATATTATTGTAGCTTTTCGTTTTGTCACTTGGAAATATGTTTTTTATCTGTTAAAAGCACGTTGCAAAAACCCATGTCAAATGTCGTAATTTCGATTTCCAAGTCACTAAAAATATTATCTACCCAAGTACATAAAAATATCATCTTCTATCTATGTATATAAATAAAAATGTAAATGTTCGTTTGTTAATCTTAAATCTCCTAAATTTCTCCACCGATTGCTTTGAAATTTGGCACAACGTTGCATTCGAAAGCAGGGTACTCACCTAACCGTGTAACATGTAACGTATCTGATACTGTATCAAGTCATGGTACACTCTTGGTGAGTACCCTGCTTAGTGCTCGCTTGGTGCTCGCAGTGAAACCGCCGTCGCACAGTGGGCTGAAAATCGCCTTTCATAGACATAGAGACTTGAATTTTCAAGGGTATTTTTTTTGGCTAGAAATGGATTCTGCTGATCATTACTATGCTATAAAATGTCGTACAAAGCAATTGCGTGTACAAATGAAGGAGTTATAATTTTTTTAAGAAAAATTTGTATGGCGCTGACATTAAAAATGAGGCTATCTCTGGAATCATAAGGTTGGCCGTTCTATCCTTACACACAGATAATACTACTATTTATTTGTAATTTTTTTACATACTTCATATTGTGGCGCAAGGTGCGATGTTTTTTTTAAAAATCCTCAAAGTTGAAAAAACCCTTTTTAATGTTGATGATTCATTTTAATGCTTAAACGCTTTTAGGCTTGCAGTGTAAATAAAATATTGTAAACTAGACAAAGCATACTCATATGTAAAGCATTTAAGCATTAAAATGAATCTTCAACATAAAAAAGTTTTTTTTTTCATCTTTGAGGATTTTTTAAAAAAAAATCACAAGTTTCGCCACAATACGAAGTATGTCAAAAAAATACAAATAAATAGTAGTATATTTGTGTGTAAGGAAATAATGGTCAACCTTATGATTCCAGAGATAGCCTCATTTTTAATGTCAGTTCCATACAAATTTTTCTTAAAAAAATTATGACTCCTTCATTTGTACACGCAATTGCTTCATACAAAATTTTATAGCATATTAATGATCAGCAGAATCCATTTCTAGCCAAAAAAAATACACTTGAAAATTCAAGTCTCTATGTCTATGAAAGGCGATTTTCAGCCCACTGTGCACAGTGTTTTGGCTTGCAGTGTAAATAAAATATTGTAAACTAGACAAAGCATACGCATATGTAAAGCATTTAAGCATTAAAATGAATCATCATCAAAAAAAAGATTTTTTTTTCACTTTAGGATTTTAAAAAAAAAAATCGCACCTTGCGCCACAATATGAAGTATGTCAAAAAAATACAAATAAATAATAGTATTATCTGTGTGTAAGGATAGAACGGCCAACCTTATGATTCCAGAGATAGCCTCATTTTTAATGTCAGCGCCATACAAATTTTTCTTAAAAAAAATATAACTCCTTCATTTGTACACGCAATTGCTTCGTACGACATTTTATAGCATAGTAATGATCAGCAGAATCCATTTCTAGCCAAAAAAAATACCCTTGAAAATTCAAGTCTCTATGTCTATGAAAGGCGATTTTCAGCCCACTGTGCGTCGGCGGGTCACTGCGAGCACACTGCGCTCCACCCGCGAGCGGCTCGCAGTAGGCTCGTGCCTACGTACTCACTTGATACATTATCAAATGCGTTACATGTTACACGGTTAGGTGAGTACCCTGCTGAATACGCGAATGTTTTTATAATAATAATATTTGGCTAATTTATATAGCACCGTTTTCGTGAAAAGTTACCTCAAGGGCGCTGTACAAATATATTTACTAAATAATCAATACTAGAACTACTGATTTAAAACTAGTGACTTAGATCTGAGACTTATATCTAGTGACTTACGACTAAGGCCTATAACTACTATCTTAATGACATATATATTTACATATCTAGAAACTTACCATTAACATTAACAATCTAATTTTGCTAGCGCCAGAAGAAGAAGGAATTTCTATAATATTAGGGTGTTTTTATAATAAATTTTAGAACACGGGTGTAAAATGCGCCCAATGGGTTAGCTGGATATATATCTTAAATATATACCTATATTATTTAGATGTTACGTGTGACAGGTAAAAAAATGCTTTTTTTTTTTAAAACATCGTTATCTGACAAACATGCCTTTTTTAAAAACAGCGCCACCTGTTAGACGTAAAAGCGTAAACGCGCTATTGTGTCTCCATTTGCACAGACAGGCTAAGCCACAGCAACGCGTGGTGGGATACACATATTTTTTGCGTAAAACAAGTAAGTTATTACAAAAATAGTGTGAATCGGTCTACGGAAGGCGATTAGCATTTTACCTCTGGCATTCCGAGGGTATGCCGGTGTTTTTTTTGTAGCATTCCGTAGTAAAATATTTTTTGTGATTATTATTGGTATTTGGATCGATATGAGAAATGTCATGGACAGTCGCTTCTTCCTCTTACAATCTCTCCGTTCGAGGACTTCTTAAAACTATCTAAAATACAATCTATTTGGATTAGGTATATATAATTATAAATAATTTTTTAACACTTCAGGCTAATCTGTTATGCGAACAACTCATATTGTCTCACAGAAATCGTTGTCTTCCTTACTGTTGTAGTTAGAAATATCATCTAAATGCTGTTAGAAAGAGAAAACACCACGCTTTATATTCAAATCTAGAAATTAACCACAGAACAATTAAAATGTGCACCTTTACATAACTAAAGGTAACGACACCGATTTAAAAAAAAGGTAGTGAGACTAATTTTTAACTAATTATTTTTCTATCAATCGACAAAAAAGTGGGGTGACAATTACGTTTATAATACATCTGTATAATAAAATAATTGTGTTTTTTTAAATATATTATTTCGTTATTAGTAATTTTAGTTACAAAAAACTTAAAGTGAACCATTTTGATTTTTTTTTATGTTTGCATTCAAAATTTTAATATTTTAAAAAATATATGCTTATTTTTAATAATACAATATGGGAGCGTATTTTATCATCTTTCAAAAACACTTTTTCATTTTCGGATACGTTCAGAAATATTCCATTTATTTGGACTTTATTACAATACGAAAATTCTCACAGAATATATGGTTTAGGCTTGAAGGGTTAAAAAAACGTGCGAGAAAGGTGGAATTAATTATTAAGAACGGTTGCCAATAAAGTTTAAAAAATAGCCTCGATAGTTTCCAACCTTCGATATTTATATCACAGCTGTAATACGTTTTTTTACTTCTACTTCTCTACTATTTCCTCTCAACCTTCTCTAGTTTTACCAACGTAACACAACATATTGTTTTAAATCTTCAATATCGACGCTCATATTATAATAATATTTGGATGATTTGTATAGCACCGTTTTTGTGCAAAATCACCTCAAGGGCGCTGTACAAATATATAATACATTTCTACAATGATCTATGTTATTACTAACTATATGTGGAGATAATATACTGTGCCATACTTACCTGGTAGGTCACTTAAGGCGAAGCTTAATGCCAAATCACTATTTTGATTAATCTTTATAACGAATTGGTGTACATAATGAATACCAAAAAGATGCTTTAGATAAATTGAAGGTTTTTCCTATCGTTTCGCTTGAGTAGAATACAAATAAATAAAAAATTACTCAATAAAAATATAAATGTAAAGTACTAAAAAAAATATTTTTTCAATATAAATGTATGAACGCATAAAGGAAACAACTTAAAAAAATACAGTATTATAGCTAAGATTATCTGCGACAGTTTCATTTGATTAACTTTTTTGCTTTCTTATAAAATTATTTACAATATAAATAAAAACCAGTTTTGTGCTTGAAATCGAACGTTTCTAGACTCCATTTGTCAAGCGATTTTAATGCCTATTAACTACAATATAAGGTATACCAAGAATATGCACATTTTTGGCTTGTAGCTTCCTCATTAACATTAATTAATTGTTTATTGGCGAACTTTAGATACAGGATTTAGGACATTATTGGAAAATTTTTATATAATTGGACTTTCTCTCAGGAATGGTATATTTAATTTAAGGGTGATGACAGCTTAAAAGGGTATGTTTTTAGTTTAGACCTGAATTCTGTTGGACTTGTTAAGGATCTTAGTTCCTGAGGAAGTTTATTGCAAGCCTTCGGCCCAGATGCTATGAAAGCGCGATCACCAAGCTTAGTATTTGGCTTGCGCTTAGGTTCCATCAGTCTACACATATAACACCGTGTATCTCAGAAAATACGAAATAAAAATATCCTTTTTAATTCTGTTTTACGCATTGTTATCAAACTTTGTTCAAAAGGATCGGCGATTGATCAAAACATTTGTTTTGTTGAGTGAAACCATGTCTCACGCTTACTTTCAAAAGAAAGTCGTTAAATAGTAATTTCGTATTTTTTGATATACGCGATGTTATAATATGAACGGCGATATGCACATACTAATAATTATATAATTGGTATAGCGCCGTGTTTTGTGAAAAATCACCACAAGGGCGCTGTATAATTTGTTAACATTCTTACCTGACAGGTCACTTTAGATAAACACAGTTTTATTAAAAAGTTAACGATTTTTCAACCAGTGGTATATAGTAAAACACTGGACATTACATGATCTTAACCCTTCAGTACTCTCATTAGCTTTGTACAGATTGCAATGTTTTCTGTGTATTTCAAATGTGCTATATATACCTACTTATTTTTTAATTTTTAGTAAAAAAAAATACTGTTTTAGACACTAGATAAAATTATCTTTCCGGTGTATCCATTTAAAATAAACATTACTATTTCCAAATAGTAACATTTTAATATCAAACGTGAAAATTGTTGTCAAAAACGCTAACCACATTTTTGAAAAATTGAGAGAATTCGATATTTCGAAAACACGTTCATTTTGTTTGGGGAATTTGTAAGAAAACTGTGTACCTTCAATTTATCTCGTTCATATAATAAAAAAATAATAACTTTTTATTTGGAAAAATCTCCACCTTCATTTCCACCCCAAAGTTTCGCGGTATTAGCGGTGTGAATATATATATTTTTTTACATTTACCATTTACTGTACCTTCATGTGTTCTAAATTTGTAGTCTTCTTCGTATGAAAAAAAAATCATCGAATTTTCATTCTCCATGTGATTATTTCAAGGTCGGTTCTGCTTAATCTTGCCAGCTGTTCTACCTGAAATGACCCCCAATTTATTTATTTTTAAATCTACCTACCTTGTAAACATCTCGCATTTTCTGAAAATTATCTTATCGATAAGCCATTATTTAAGATTATTTTATCCGAAAAACCTTGCGTGTTTTCTTGTTACGTACCTATTATTTATTATTTTTGACCAAGCGGGTATTTCCCAATTAAAAAAAAAAAATTTACAACATTCTGAGAAATTTTGAAATTCTTCGTCACATGTGTGGTGTAAATTATATTATCAATAGGTGCCTACAGGCAAATCATTTTAAAGACACCCTTGCTTAACCTTACGAATTCTTGATGTTTTTTTAAAGCCCGATCTCCAAGTGGAAACTATATCAGAACCCATACGAAAAATCTTAGCTTAAGACGACCATTATTTTCGTATAGATATATAGTTGCCATTAGAGAAGAAATCATATTTTGGAACCGGTACTACATCGTAAAAAAATGGCAACACCTTGAATATAACCATAGATCACAAATACTGGAATCACAAATACTTGAATCTCAAATTCTAGAATCACTAATACTTGTATCCAGAATCTCACAAATACTGGAATCACAAATACTTGAATCTCAAATTCTGGAATCACAAATATTGGAATCACAAATACTGAAATAACAAATACTGGAATCACAAATGCTGAAATATCGACATTTCTCCTTTGTTTTCGGTAATGAATGAATGCAAATCTTGTAAGCGGAAATTAACCCACTTCCCGACATCCGATCGAGACACTCGGCAGATAAACACGTTGTTGATGACAACGATGCATTATGTCAACTTTTGGTATTGCAGCAGTATTATTTTGTATATTAATACAAAATAAATGTCGTTCCTACCCGATCGGCATTTGGCGGGATCAGCAGAGTTGTCGACTCCAGTTCCCGGGTTAGGATGGTTCGATCGTCAGTCAAACCATTTTTATTTTTTTAACGTTTTATTTATTTAGGAAAATCAACAGATTTTTTTACATCTATAAATAATAAACTTATAAAAGATACAAATTAAATCTAATGTTAGATTTTCTCATGAACTTCAAATTATAACCAAAAGAACTAAGGGTCCAGTACCCGGGGGCTAAAAATATTAACAACAATTCAAAATTGTAAATATTAGATAAATAAGATGTAAAACACAAAGTGACAATATATAAAAAAAATAAATTATTCCCCACACTACTAATCGCACTAATACATACAATCTATAACTAAACTGAATAAATGTGATAACTTAGCAGTATAAATTATTCAATGTTAGCTAGGATATATTTCTTTATTGGTTTAAATAGGTACAGTTATAATGTATACATATTACAATTTTTTTTTACATATCAGAAAGAGTAAAGTAACACACCTTTTCTTCGCTACAAACGCTCGTTTTAAAAAGGTGGAGAAACGTAAGTAATTACTCAATGTTATTATTTTAAACAAAGAAAAATAAAATACAATTTACAGACAAAGACACTACCAATACCACGCAATAAAAGCTTTCAACAGTTTAAAACTTGAAATTAAAATTGAGGAAAATAAAAATAAATTCACACACAAAATTACAAAATGGATTAAAGAACAAAAAAGACAATATTACCAAAATTTCATAGCATAAAATAAAAATAAACACGTAACACACAAAACCAATATAAACACACATCACTCACAAACACACAAGATTATTTTCAATGTACTATTTTTTTTTTTTTTTAATTTTAAATATATTATTATGTATTTTTAATTTTAAATGTATAATTTTTCTCATTAAATGTATTGTGTAGTTTTTTTATATTATAAAATGAAGGCCTCAGCGCGGGCAAGCCACCCAGTGAGGCCTACATTACTGAAAACCTTGAATTGTAAAAAATATTGTACCTAATAAAAAATATAAAAAAAAATTTAAAAAAATCGTTGTAAAAAAATAATAGAAAAAAAGAAAGCAGAAAAAAGGATATCTAATATTATTTTAGAGAATTATGATATTATTTTAATAGTGTAATAATTAAAGAAATACTGTTGAATTATATTTTTAATTGTGTTTTTGAATTTCAACAAATTTTTTTGTAATCTTACATCTAGAGGTAGTTCGTTAAACCATTTCACTCCATTATATTTATAAAATGTTGAATTGTTATTTTGATGAGTTATCATGGAACCCAAGAAAATACTTCGATATCATTAAAATTCTTATTCAATAAGTTACAGGCTCTGATTATAGAATGCATTTTAAATTAGACGTAGTACCTACCTATGGTGAAAAACGTTGTTTTTTTATCGGTTGATTTTTTTTTGTTAAATGAGATTAATCCCGAATTCGTGTGAGAAGACGATGAAACTGGGAGAAAAAGCATAGTGCAATGGGCGTTTTAGGAAGTAATTATGTTACACCTATTATTTATATTATTCAAGGGGAAATCCCAAATTCAGAAATTAGTTCTTGAACATCAGTGCGGTTTCACAATGTATCTTAATCTCTTTATCTAATTATCTCTGTCTATAAATAATATGTATTATATTAAATTAATATTTAATGTAATTATTATGTAACTTCAATTAGGTATCTAAACTAATTTATTTATTTATTGCATCTCACCATACATAAATCACTTTTTTTTTCTTCATAAAAATTAACCTCTCTAGGACTAAGCCTGTATCGAGGTTAACAATTTACATTTTAGTGAAGCAAACATAGAGTGATCACAAACATAAAGTAATATACTACATACAAACACAAAATGTTAAAATTAGTGTAAAATGCAGAAAAAAATAATTAGGTATTTGTGTTATGGGAGAATTTCTTGTCAAACTATCACGTCGTTTCCCCGCGGGGGCAGGCGGTGAGGACGGACCGCCAAGCAAACTCGATCTTGTGCACACACTCCTTGCCTCATTCACATTCATTCATACTCTTCTATTATTCTGACTCTTGACATGGCCCGACTCGTGTATCTGATGCACTCGATCGGGCCATGTCTTCCTCGGGCGTCCCCGACTTCTGCTGCCATTCATATTTGCATCATATATTCTCCATATACTCATTTCTTAGTTCATTTGCTCAAAAAACCGAAAAACAAAAAAAAAGTTCTTATATTTAGTTTTTAACGGAGTTAGTTGATAACGGTTTCAAAAATTAGACCTGATAACAATAAAAACATATATTTTATTTGTATGATGTGTTTTTGTTTTTAATAAAGCATTGTATACAGGGTGTATCGGCACGTACCCGACAAACTTTAACCAGCTATTCCTTAGCACATTTGGAGTAAAAAATGTTATGGGCACTTTGCTGTCCGGTAACATTTTTTTTTAATAAAAAAATTATTATTCATATTTTCACCACATGTCACCAATGTTTTATCCTTTGTCAAAGTTTGAAAACCCATCTGGCAATATTTTGTTCGAGTTTCGTTGAATAATGTACGTACGTACCTACGTTGGCGCGCTTTTACAATCACAACGAAATGGCACGGCACCATTCGTCTCATTTTTAACTATTATTATTTAGTGTGTACGAAAGAGCGAGGACACTTTTTGACACGCTTGCTAATAACAGCTGTTGGACGCGAGAAACAATGCAAATGACAGTGACGGAGTGTAGATTTTTTTATTTATTTTTTGTTTTTAATGGAAAAAAAATGTTACCGGACAGCAAAGCGCCCATTACATTTTTTACTCCAAATGTGCTGAGGAATAGCTGGTTAAAGTTTGTCGGGTACTTGCCGATACACCCTGTATATTATTGCCCCTAAAATTAACAACTCACTACTTACAACCTTTCAAGATTTTGCGCCAAAACATTAACTATTATAAAATATATATCAAATTTTGGCTAAAATACATCGAAATAGATGCATTCTTGTTTACTATAATGCAATATTTATGTGTTTTTTTTTTTAGTTATTAATTGCATCAGTGTTGTTTTTGATTGTACCAAAAGTACAATATTTATGTACTTTTATAAAACTTCTTTTCCAGAAAAACATTATCAAGAACCTTATTTTTATATCTGTTTTAAAACGGCTTTACGGTTTTACGGCCGTTGTTCCCAAACCTACTGATCGACTGTTGAGCCGAAATTTTGGCTCAACACTGCTCAAACGCACACAGCTACGCTATTTCCAACGGAAAGGTGACAACTGAGCGTTCAACCAATGTAAGGAAGCCAAACTGCTGGATTAAGCTTTCCTCAGTAAATGACTAGATATAAAAAGTGTCAACAGATTGAAAAATATTCGCGACGCAAAGGACGGTGGCATTAAAGCCAAGCTAACACTTTATTTTTAACATAAATATACAGTATCGATTTATGTATTACAGTATTTAAAAAATATATCCATTAATAATAAATACAACAATTTATTTTGGTACAATATTTTTTACATTTCAGAGTTATCCAATAATGTTGGCCTCACTGGGTGGCTTGCTGAATTACACCCATGCTGAATTAATTCGTCAATATTAATTTATCATTGGAAGTTTTTTTTTTTTACTTTGATTTCATTTTATTGTCTATGAAAGTGGGCGGGGCCACGAAGATAATCAACAGTAAAGATGTTTGGAAACATCCGAATCTAACCTCACTGAACAAATCACTTGGCTCATCGGACCCTGAGATTGATCGTTCGAAATGTTGGGAACAACGGCCGTTAATCTTATACTAGTTATCTTCAAAGAACACCCTCATTGTGTGTTTTATTATTACAATGGAATTGTGATATAATTACCATAATACCCACGCACTGGCTTTGCCTTTTGTGGGATTTTAATTTGACTTTTATTTTATTTGTTCGTTGTATTCATATAATGTATCTAAATCTTCAATGAAAATATATAGTTTTACTTAGGTACCGTTGTTTCGTCATGTAAATTCCCTATTTTTTATAATGATTTTTTTTACTTAAAACATGGTTTTTCAATTTTGAGGTACTACATCACTGGTTGGTACAATCGTACCTATCTTCTATTGAAATCGCGCGAAAGCTCAGTTAAAATACCATAGTCTGTCCTCGCCAGTAATTTGAATGAATACTGTGCCAATGCGGCAGTTCGAGATGCGTGTAGAATTCGTTGATATAGTTTTTCGTTGCACTCTAGTACAAGTACACTTACGTTATGCGATTAGCACATGTGGGAATTAATTAGGACAACCCCCGTACTGACGAGATAAATCGATAAAAGTATGTTGCAGAGTGCATGTCTGAAATTGAGCTTTTTGTCGGACACACGGACACTTGCCCACGCACGCTTTTCTCGGTTAAGACGAGACAATACCCTGAAATAAAGCCGGAATCTTAACGACGTAAATGAAGCAGCCGTGCACAAAAATATGCGACGCGCGGCCCTGTTGTATTGGACAGACCTGGGGTTGAATTTGCCTTGGCAAATCTCTAAAATAAAGTGGAAATATTAACGACAAAGAGAATGGAAGTCGTGTAAAACAATATTCGGCGCGCGGTCCGGCATAATGGACGGATCTACGGTCAAGATTGCCCTAGCAGACCTAGAAAATCGATCTTTCCGTGGTGTTTATTTTAATTATTTCTAATGAACGTATCACTTAAATCTCAAATGTTCCTAGAGGGATCCCTCGGGAAGTCAATAATTCATCGTTTAGAAAAATAAAATCTTGTTCTTACCGCTAATTTTGTAGTTGAAAAACGATTTATAAAATTTTCAAACCGTTTTACATAAAATATTTTAATGGTAATGTACTGTTTTTATTAATCTTAAATATAAATAACTTACATTCGTAGGGATCCCTCTACAAATATTCGATATTTTAGTAATACGTTGATCAGAAATAATTAAAATGTGAGCGTCGAGCAAACCCCCGTTATTATAGTCTTATGACGCACCACGGCGTGTAACATTTATAATTGGGCCGCCGATAATAATACTCCGTATGTAGATGACGATAAGGTTTAAATTCCAGCTTAACACCAGCCGCCTATTACGATTTATACAAGAAAAAAACCTTCGCTAAAACGTGTTTTATTTTATTTTGTGAAGTTCAGAAACAAATATTTAAATGTTTTACGATCGTTTTCTAAAGAACTTAATTTGCCACATATCCGAAAATGGGTTCGTAAATAGGAGGTTTTGAACTTTAAAGCGGTTTTTATAGACCTGGTACTTTATTTTTTCTAGGCTTATAAAAAAGTTCTCAATTATTTGTAAGGCCAAGGATGTGTTCTCCTCTCGCAGTATTTAATTGAAACATCAAAAATATTTTTTGATTTTGATTGACGAGTGAGGGAGATGTACGATAATAACTGCATTTTCCTTTGGAGGAAGCAGACATACTGACTAGTATTTAGTGTGTTTAAGACAAAGCTGTATATGTGATAAAGAACGTATGTTTTATGATTTTTTCTGGCGTTGTAAAGCACCAAATCTCTTCGGTGTTCAGGCATAATGATTGTATCATTATTGATCAACGAATCGAGCTGTAATTAATTATTTATAAACCACCTGACGTGTACCCGTCGTTGCTGGGGATTATTATCCTTAAGGCGATGCACTACGTCGTGTAATATTTTAAATTGAGCCGCTATCAATAACAACCCTTACGTAGATAGCGATAAGATTTAAATTCCCGCTTAACACCATCCGCCTGTTTTGATTTATGCAAGAAAAAAACATGGCCAAAAAGTGCGTTGTATTTTATTTTGTGGATGTTCAGGAATAAATATTTAATTTTTTTTCGATCATTTTATAAATAACTTAATTTTCCACATTATACAATAAAATCATAACCGAAAATGGGTTCGTAAGTAGGAGATTTTGAACTTTAAAGCAGTTTTCATAGGCCTTTACATTATTTTTTTCTGGGCTTATAAAAAGACTTATCTAAAAAATACTCGATTATTTCAAAGGCCAAGATGTATTCTACTCGCAGTATTTAATTAAAGCATCTGAAACATTTCTAGGCGACCAAATTTTCAAACCAAAAACACATGATTTTGCATTATTACGTAGTGCATCGCCTTAAGAGATAGACATATACCATCTTAGACTTTTAGGCCTTTTTAAGATGTACAATTCCGTAGTACATTATTTTGATGTGCTTCATAAAGTTTAGCCAGCGTTAGCAATGTAAGCGCCCGAATTTTTATTTCGACTTGATTACAAAACATCGAGTTTTCTGTTCTTTCTATAACTATAATATGCATGTATTATATACATAAACCTTCCGGAAGAAATTTTCTAAATGATAGTGAAAACCTTATAAAAATCCTTTGCCTAGTTTAGAAGAACTAAGCGCACAAACAGACAGACTCTGATAGCTACTTTATTTTATACTATTCAGAGATTACGACGGATCTCTCCTCTGTTTTTGTACAGTCTCTGTACAAACAGCTGCATTTTATTAAAATATGACATAGTTTCTTTATAAACTTTCCGCATATTATACAAATTCTATTGTAGGAAAATGCATCACGCGATCAGATAATATATTATATTATTATTATTATTGTCGAACAGAAACTATCAGAAGCGAGCGGCCAAATTCAAAACTCGGCCACAACATTTGCAGGTAGTTATTTTATAAAATACACTTTATTTAAGGCCCCGTAGTAAGCGTTCAGATAGTAAATATGTAGATATGTAAATTCGAATGTTAGAGGGAGCGCGCTTATATTAAAAACGACAATAATTAAGCGAAAATGTTTAAATAAAACACGACTCGTTTGAAATAGAGCAAAAATCTCTCTACAAATGCTTGAGTTGCATTTAAAGATACACTGTGAATTTTTTCAAACCTATAACATATTAAATAACTGAACAAAATGTGTTTTTATTAATTTTCGGAGCTTGCTTTGCGAATTTTTTCTATCGATGGAATTTAATATAATTAACGTTTCGGCATAATAAATGTATAAATATTATCTTAAAAAATAACATATATATTTTTTGGAACTTAAAAATTTAAAGATTTAACAAGAAACTTGTTATAAATCGGGTATGCGGGGGCTTAACACACTGCATAAAGAAGAGAGTCTGTGGCGGACACTGGGCGGGCGGCTAAAATGTCACCGGAGATCAAAATTTCAATTAAATTTCTTAGTCTTAATAAGGTCAGGGAACATTTATTTATTTATTCAAAAAACATTTTTAACATAAAAAACATACTCTGCACATCTCACTAGGACATTCCTGTATCAAGATGTGCAGCTTTACAATTATATCATTTAAAAAATACATATATGTAAACTTAATATCATTATAAAATTAAATTTAAACCCAAAAAGAAAAGTTTATCACACGGTCGTTTCGAGACCGGTAGACAAAAATAAACAAAATTTTAGTAACAAATGTACGAACAAAAATGTCAACAAATGAAGCATTGGTAAGTAAGTTGGCAACAATAATATTCTTCTGTTAATTAAAGTACAAGGTACCTGTGCTGGCTTATCAGACACAAGCATAGGGTAACCATACTAACAATTACAACACGGATAGTATGAATAATAAATTATAAGAAAAAATAAAAATAACTTAATAAAAATAGGTAAATAATAACCGATAGGTAATTAAATAATATTAAAAATAATATAATAAAAAGTAAGTAAGTAAATAAATTAGCTAGATAATAATTAAAGTAAATAATAATACGAGAATTAAGTAGATGGTAATAAGTACATAATAATAAGTAGATATTAATAAGTATATAATAATAATAATAATAATAAGTAAATAATAATAACAATAAGAAAAAAGTTTGGTAATAAACATGACTAATTCACCAAAGTTTGGTAATTAAACATAACTTGATTGACTGCCGTAATATAATACCATATTATGAATACGAACCAAATTCATTTTTAGAAAACGAATTTTATTAAATATTTTATGATAAAACTATACTAACAGACCGAACGATTAGTCATAATTCATAATAGACCCGATATAGTTTTACATGACAAAATTAAAAAAAAAAACTTATATCATTGATGTCGCTATTCCAAATTCCTGTAATATTCAAAAATCTGTTAATGAAAAAATAAGAAAATATACAGATTTAGGAAATGAGATAAAAAGAATTTGGCATTCTCAGACTATAAAAATATTACCATTCGTTATTTCGGCTACTGGCATTATACCTAGCTCTCTCATTAAAAATTTAGGCATATTAGATCTATCAAAAAATTATATATAAAGATGCAAAAGTCGGTCATTTAATACATGTAGGATAACGAAAGATTTTTTAAATATTTATGTTGAGGGATCAGTAGGATTTATAGGCCCTGTTAGAAGTTCTACCGAGCCGAACCCTCTGATATGAAAGTATCTGAAGTCGGTGAATTATTTTCCCATTAGAGATTTCCTATGGGGAAAATTTAACCCGGACATAAAATCGGAAGTAGAAATTAAAAAATAATAACAAGAAGTTATTTTAGAAGTAAATAAGTACATGCGCAGTAAGTAAATAAGGATTGTATCGAAACAGAGGTTCCACACGGAAACGTAACGTGGTTAACGTAAGTCAAGTACATCCCTAATACCCTGTATAAATTGAAGATAATCCCCGTGCGAAATGTTGAGAGTGCGTTTAGTTATGTAGCTATTTGACTATAATATAGCATTGTCTGTTGACAGTTAGTTAATGAGCTCTGTTTTACGCAATACCTGATAATAAAGTTGTCTGAAAGCGATTACCAAGTGCACGCGTTCTTGACACTTGACACAGGGAGTCTAGTCAATATGTATTATTAAAAATATCCTCAAAATGTGATTCGATATTTTTTTAATGTGAATACCGCGCAAGAGTCCCAACTGCTCCCTGCTTACCGGAGCCAGTGAGACTATGTCGTCCCCAATCGTGATATGTTATGGTACGTATACATTTGCTAACTTAAACGCGAACCGAGCCACGAATTACGGGAAAGGAACGAAGCAACTGAAAGCGGCGTTTCGCGCCATTTGCGGTTGCTTCGTTCCTTTTCCATAAGTTGAGGTTCAGTTCGGCAGTTTGGCTCGCGTATGTATATGTAGCATTATGTGGCTGATGGGTACGGTGAGGATAAGGAAACGGGGAGGAGTGAAGTACTTGGATATTAAGATCTGGTCAACAAACACGGCTAAAGCCATTTTAAGCAACGTTTCGATTCTAAATGGTTGTCTTTCACAAGGGTCATACTGAGAATCGTGAAAAAATCAGTAATTCTACCCATAAGTACATTTTTCTATCAGTTTGATAAATATCTTATAATGAACATCTTTTGTAAACTCAACTATTTTCAGCTCGCAGTGTCATTGTTATGATGGGAAATGAATTAACCTAGTATTATATAATTTTTTTTATTTTTTTCAATAATTTTCTAATAAAGTTAAAGCTACGGGCGAAACCGGGTAGTAGGTAACTATTAGTATTATGCGAGTTAAATCATAATTATGTGCTGTGACACCCAATATGCCTCTGTCTGTTTATGTTGTAACGTGCTTAAATTAAACTTATAGTAGTCCCAGAGAGAGGTCGTGCATCAACTTCATTATTCTAGTATCTCCTGTCTTTTTCGTTTACATAAAAGATGATTGTCGATGACGCACGAACGGCCTCTCTCTGGGAGTACTTCATTTCTTGCTGGTCCTGTAGCTGAGAGCAAAGATGCGACTTCTCTTTCTGTCATGCTTCGTGTGAGAAAGTAGATATTACAACGGATCTCTCACTAGAAGACATAATAATAATAATATGGTATTTATCATATGTACATAATGTTCACGATGCATTTTAAACTACTTTACTTTTTGCTGCCATTTCCTGTGAAGTGGTTGTTTTTGCGCCGCTGCAGTTGAGTTGGTTATTCGTGCATGACGTCAGCACATTATGCATAGTACATTATGCTAATCTAAGCCTTATTAACGACACAACGTGTCTTATACGTATACCGGAGATCAGGCATGTCAAAGATGCGGTCCGCGGGCCAAGTGCGACCCTGACCCGCGAGGCTTCTAATTAAATGTCTCATGCCATAGACCTATACAATTAGAGGCGCTATTGCACACTAATATCTATCGAAACGTGTTACATTGATTTTTTTAAATTTTTTATTATTTAATAAATGTTTACATGTTACATTTTTTGACATTTTTTTAACTACCATACTAGGCTAATGCCCGTGTTGTGGTAGTTATACATGAAATAATAATAAATATAACATAAAAGAACTAAAAAATACTATTTTATAGAAACATAAGTATGCAAGCATGAATCATACATGAAATAATAATAAAAATAACATAAAAGAACCTAAAAATACTATTTTATAGAAAAATAAGTGTGCAAGTATGAATCATACATGAAATAATAATAAAGATAACTTAAAAGAACTAAAAAATACTATTTAATTGAATTCAACGCGATAAGCGGTGCGCGTAGACCGGATTCGGTAGTTTTAGTTAGTGTCGGGAGCGTTGGAGGTCAATTGGTGTCACATCTAAATATAATACACGGTTGTACGTAAATGGTTGTAGGAGATAACCTCATGGGTTAGTTACGGGGATTTCACCATTTGGATAAAAATCCCTTAATATTTGTGAATGTTACCCTATAAAATCAGTATTTATGCAGCGGTAATCGGTGCGCACTGCGCGTATACCGAATTTTGTAGTTTCCGATCGTTCGGCATTAGAGCGTTGAGAGATCGTTAGGAGCGTTGGAAGCAAAATCGGACTAGTTGGAGGTAAACAAGTGGAACCTATTTTTTTGCTTCATGTCTCATCCAAATATAATACGTCGATGCCTAATATTCTAATTTCATGAATATTTTTTAATCTGCGAAGTTTTCTGATGAAACTAAACAAATTACAACTTTGTTGTATATCGTTTTATTGTAATTGAAGTTTCTTTGGCATCGTCATACTGCATTAGGAAATCTGTACGTATATTATGTACCGTAGAATGGGGTGACTTTGATGGAATACGATAAGTTTTCAACTTATATGTCAAGAAGTGTGTTCCTGATGCCTCTATTTTAATAGAAAAAATATACGGATTGTAAGTTGATCAGACATCTTAACTCCTCGGGCTAATTTGTTCGGTTTTGGGAACAAACAGCTATTACCAGTAGAGTCAATTCTTTTACTTTTCGTAACAACTCATGTTTTATGGTCTCGTCGAAATCGTTGTGTCTCCCTTACCGTCATAGATAGAAATATGAACTCAACGGTGTTAGAAAGAGAAAACACTACACTTTATATTCAAATCTAGAAGTTAACTATGGAATAATTAAAATATGCACCTCTATGAAACCAAAGGTTCCGAATGCAATTTGAGAAAGGTTTATGGAACTTTGTGATTTTTTTTATTATTTATTTTTAAATGAAACGACAAAAAAGTTATGTGGCAGTAAGGCTTAGCACGCACTGCGATTAAACGCAGCGGTTTTGGAATAGCTGGAAACGCCAAACCACGTACAAGCCGCTGTGCATGTTTGCTGAGCCTAATGTTATAGTCTAAAACCCACTGTTACAGTTTGAAAACTTCTACGGTTCCTTTTAAAAATAACAGAGGGCGACACTTCCGTTTACAACAATCCAACAATGTACAGTCATCAAGATAATAATACTATCAACATCAAAAAAGTCACCGGAGACCAAAATTTCATTTACATTTTTTACTCATTTCTTAACACCATGTTAATAAAAGTTCGTATTTAGCAGAATGATGTTGGACACCCCTGCCGTTGATAATGCCGTGACCTTCAAAACAGCTGCTGCTTGACAATTAAATATCATAAAAATAGTATTTCTTTATCAATGTCCCCACGGCAGCTGCTTGTTGGCAAATTGCAACAACGTTCACACAAAACACCAGACAACCATTGCGTAGTAAAGCTTGACACACCTAACTTTGCTGGCCGTAAAAACAACGTTTACTGAGGATTGAACCGATTTGACCGAAATTTATTTCATATATTAACTGCTGTATACTATTATACGATGTATACGATTTCATAGAAATGCGTATATGTTTTTGTATGTCCGTGATTGCTACTGATGGTAGAATGCATTGTCACCGACAACAAGTCTATCTGCCGAGTTTCAGCTCGATCGGGTGTCATGAAATGGGTTAATTTCCTCGTCCAAGATTTCACTTCATTCATTCGTGAAAACAAAATCGAAATTCAAATAGAACATTATAAACATGAATATCTTGTAGGAGTCAACAGGCAGTTATCGGCGCAGTGGTTCACAGTTCCCAGTAATAACAAACGCACGCACCGTCGGTGGTCGTGTTCAGCGCGCGGCACGCGATCGCTAAACTGCTGTCAATAAATTTCTCTCATTATCACACTTATTACTCTAAAAAAAAAAAACTCTTCCGGGCAAATTAAAAATTACAACACGCGCACGCTGTTCGTGGAATTCGCTATGAATATAGTATTTCTGCATTTTGTCACTTAGCAACAACATGCTGTGTGTTTTTTTGATTTTATTATTTGTATTTTTAATTATAAGATGTTGTCGGGGACGGACACGGTACTATCGATTGAATCAAATGCTTGACTCGGTACAAGATAATGTAGTCAAATCTTAGAAGTGTATGTAGGTAGCAAGAACTAATATAGCTATGTACACTCTTACCTATATTCATGGTCGATCGAAGATATTGTCTTGAACTGTTATAGAACTTCTTTTTTCTTCTGGCGCTAGTAAAATTAGATTGTTAATGTTAGTTGTAAGTTTCTACATATGTAAATATATATGTCATTAAGATAGTAGTTATAGGCCTTAGTCGTAAATCACTAGATATAAGTTTTAGATGTAAGTCACTAGTTTTAAGTCGGTAGTTCTAGTATTAATTATTTTATAAATTTATTTGTACAGTGCCCTTGAGGTTATTTT
This sequence comes from Hesperophylax magnus, assembly GCA_026573805.1. Classification (NCBI taxonomy): domain Eukaryota; kingdom Metazoa; phylum Arthropoda; class Insecta; order Trichoptera; family Limnephilidae; genus Hesperophylax; species Hesperophylax magnus. The sequence continues at coordinate 1,900,920 of JAIUSX010000230.1, read as the reverse complement.
TCTCTCGACACAAAACGCCATGGATATCACCATCAAGACGCTCGGGCAAATCGTAAGGGTACGTATACATTTGCGAACCGAAACGCGAACCGTACCACGAATTACGGGAAAGGAACGAATCAACTGCAAGCGGTGATTCGCGCCATTTGCGGTTGCTTCGTTTCTTTCGCATAAGTTGAGGTTCAGTTCGGCAGTTCGGCTCGCGGATGTATACGTAGCATAATATTCTGTCGAACCATCGAGCAAGAATTATGGTCCTTTTACGAATTTTTTTCGCGTCGAGCCGTTTTCTAGATGTCGAACTAAAGGGCATCGATCGAGAAAATGGTACATACGTTGAGACATGTTTGAATGAGCGCAGAACCATTGAGTATAAACGAAAGTGGGTAATGATCTTATGGGAGGTAGATATGTTTTGAGATTTTCGCGGCCAACAGTATTATCGTGAATTTTTGGGTTTAGCCAACTTTTCGGACAGCGTTGCAGTGTTCATAAGGGTGTGATGTCTTGTCTACCTGCTGGACACTGTAAGGCTGTCTGATACGTTGGTGTTGCCGTAGTAATTATAAAAGCGCCTAATCGTTAGTTAATTATTTCGGTATATGTAATCTGGTACGGATTCGCGTCTTTAAAAAAATTTAATGCTATGGCGCATCTCAAGCATTGGTGTATTCTTTTTCAAAACAATAGGTTCCGTTTTTTTTTACCTCCAACTCTCCCAAAGCTCTGATTAAAACTACCGATTCCGGCCTAAGCGCGCCGCTTATCGCGTTCTAATAGCATCATAACAAGTTTCGAAGAGAGATATTAGTACGCAGTCACGCCTCCAATTGTAGCTCTATGATCTCAAGTAGTTATTTAGTCGTGACATATCATTTAAGATCGTCCTCACTTTCGATTTCTCGCGTACATAGAGAATCGTAAATTCTAATCATTATTTACCTCTACTGCATCTGAGTCGTGTTGCCACGGATAATACTCGATCCAACTAATTATATTGGGTAAAGAATAAGGTATATAATAAATGTGTGTGTGAGAGAGCTTCCCATGCAAGAAAGAAATAAATTTATATGACCGCTTAGCGCTTAAAAAATCATGTAGGTACCCCACCCAGTTAATGTTTGGTTGTCTCACAACGCTTGATTGGTACACCGAATGCAGTTATGTGATTTCTTTCATAAAGGTTCGTAGGAGTACTATAGTAGACTAAGGACCAGTATGTCAATTGCTTGTTATTTATCTATTTATATATATATACGCCTAAAAAGGACTTTACATAGAAGTGATACATGATGCAGTGTACAAAGGAGAATATGTATTATACAGGAGATATTGTCAGTAAATAGATGTAATCCATTTTAAAGAAGGTACAAAATACACACTTGTAAAATTGTGATTACAAGTATAATGAGAAAATATTAAAAAATATGAAGCAATATTAGTAAAACGTAAGAGTAACATAAAGTAAAAAAGAAATTACAACAACACTACATATAAGACAAATTATTAAAACTAATTTACCAACGCTACTCTAATTTGTAGGATTCAACAAAGTGTTAGTGTAGATTATGCTTAACTCTATATTTGGAGTCAATAAATAAATCAATAGCACCCCCATACTTGTTGCCCAGATCATGCATCCTATTGGTCAGTGAGTGTGTCTGATAGTTGGTCGAGTATGTATTACAGAAGAATGTTATATTTTGTCTTGTATTCCTAGTCGGCACATGTAGTTTAATAGTGGCAAGGATGGCAGGACTATCAATTAAGTTGTTAATGACTCTGTGTAACACTACCAGATCTGAAATAATCCTCCTGTCAGACAGTGTTATTAGATGCAATTGATTCATCAAACTGACATAATTAATGTTATCGATAGGAATTCCGAGCTTAAAATTTACGTACTTAAGAAATTTGCGCTGAACTCTTTCTATATTATTGGAGTGAACTTTATATAAAGGGGACCAAATAGGTGAATTATACTCCAATTGACTTCTGACTAATGAAATATAGAGGGTTCTCATACAATCTATGGACTTAAAATCAGTTAAAGTTCTGCAAAGGAAGTGTGACTTGTTATGACGAGCTTAGCAGATAATACGTATATAGGTCGTTAGCAAAGATATCACTAGAAACCGGAAAAAATATAGCCAGTATTGCTGCAGCCAGTATATTATTCATGCAATTATGACGAACTGAATGTTGACAACAAAAATGTTCTCAACAAGCATGTTCTCATATTGAAACTTTTAAAAACCCTTCTAAACCTGCTAGACTGTTTTAGATTTAATATAATCGTTTATCAATGATATAATGCGTTCCATGATATTTCATCAAAATGGCATTTAAACACACCTTTAAGAGGTAGATACAGTCATTAAAAGTGATAAAACAAAAACTAGGTTAAATAGTTACCTATGTAACCTATTTAACCTAGTTTTTATTTCATCACTTTTCACGACTTTATATCACTTTTTGTAGGTGTGTTGAATTGTCATTTTGATGAGATACCCGGTCACTGAGATAATGTCATCGACATTTGTTACCTGTTGTTATTTGTTGGAAGGTAAGTGCCTAATGATGCTTTTTGTATTTATATTCTCGAATACACAATATGATACCTAAAGTAAGCAGTCAAATGATACTGTTTTGATTAATGTATTTTTGATAAATATCAAAGGGTTAAATAACCCTTTGTAACCCGTTGTCTCCGCCAAGGCGACATAGGAAACATTCTAACAACTATGATGGTGCCCCTGCGGCAACATAAACAATAGGTATACATTTTATTGTTAAAAAAATAAAAGCGTCCATTTACAGGTATACACATAATTCTATATACAGTTGTATACAGTACCCACTTACGATTGGTTGTGCTTTTTGCTCTGTTTTTCATACATAACAATAACTACGCATTCATTTTATTTGAATATCTTTTACTTGGCAATAAATATTCTCACTCCATCAGAGACCAGGCTCAATGGAAAAGTCCATATTTTAAGAAAAGGTCCCAAGCGGGACTGTGTGGTCTGCTCGAAAGGGGCAGTAAAAGGTGGCAGACGGGAAACCAATTAGGACACGTGTCACAGTACTGGTTTCCCGTCTTCAGAATCTTGGAGCAGGTGGATGAGTTTGTGTATTTAGAAAATATGTTTTCGAGAGATGGGAAGGCTGACAGAGATATTGAAAGAAGGGTAAATGCGGGTAACTCCATTGATAGAGAACTGAACGCAGTTGGCGCTAAAAAAAAATTGTCCAAAGAAGTGAAGCTAGCAGTCCACAATGGAGTGCTGGTACCTACCCTGATGTATGTATGTTAAGTGAGGCATGGAACTGGCAGAGAAGGGACGAAAGTAGACTGAATGCTGTAGAAATGATCTCCTTAAGGCGTATGTGCGGTAGAACCATGTATGATCGTGTGAGAAATGTGAAAATCCGCAAAGAATGCAAGGCTGATGTAAGCATTATGAGTAAGATTAAGAAAGGGACGCTTCGATGGTTTTGGCATGTAGAGCAAATGAGCGAAGAAAGAAGTGTAAGGAGAATATATAACGCAAATGTGAATGGTAACAGAAGTCAGGGATGCCCGAGGAAGACATGGCATGATAAAGTGAATTAGATACTTGAGTCGGGCCATGTCAAGATTCAAAATAATAGGAGAGTTTGTATGAGACGATGTATGAATATGAATGAGGCAAAGAGTGTGTGCCAAGACTGAGTTGTTTGGCAGTCCGTCCTCTCTGCGTACCCGTGCGGAAAAAGGGCATGATGAATATTTAGTTAAAAACTACTTGTATGTACTGTCATTATTAGCTCAATAAACCATCCATTAAAAAATCTGATCACAAACCATTATAAGATTCTTAAGGTCCCAAATACAGTGATGGGCTGGTAACGTGGAAAGGATGATAGGGCACCATTTAGTCAATATGTGTCTAAGGCAGACCGAGGAAGAGGCGGATAGACTACGTGGAAGAGGACTGGAGCAGGACGGGAAAGTCGGATGTTCTGAGGCAATGGCGAGACCACAGTCCGTGTAGAACATTTATAGCGGAGACCAAATTGCACCCCAGAACGTTTAAACCTGAGATAATTGGCATCGTAGCTGCTATAAATAGTTACCTATGTAACCTATTTAACCTAGTTTTTATTTCATCACTTTTCATGACTTTATATCACTTTTTGTAGGTGTGTTGAATTGTCATTTTGATGAGATACCCGGTCACTGAGATAATGTCATCGACATTTGTTACCACTCGACGAATCATCGAGGTGTCCGTTCCATACTTGGTGATAAAATTACGCATTTTTTGTAAATTTTGGTGAGACGAAAATATGCAAGTTTTTACGTAAATGTCAAATTTGTCATAATCTGATAACAGGATTATAAGCGGACGAATTAGCACGCTTAAATTTTAGCAAGGATTCACTTACCTAGCATAAAGAACAACTGATATACCGGCCTATACAGGGTGTATCGGCACGTACCCGACAAACTTTAACCAGCTATTCCTTAGCATATTTGTAGTAAAAAAATCTTTTGTGCACTTTGCTGTCCGATAACGTTTTTTTTAATAAAAAATTTATTATTCATATTTTCACCACATGTCACCACTGTTTTATCCTTTGTCAAAGTTTGAAAACCCACCTGGCAATATTTTATTCGAGTTTCGTTGAATAATATTTGTACGTACCTACATTAGCGCGCTTTTACGATCGCAACGAAATGGCATGGCACCATTCGTCTCGTTTTTAGCTATTATTATTTAGTGTGTATGAAAGAGCGAACACGCTTTTTGACACACCTGCTAATAACAGCTGTTGAACACGAGAAACAATGACAGTGACGGAGTGTGGATTTTTTTATCATTTTTTGTTTTTAATTGAAAAAAAATGTTACCGGACAGTAAAGTGCCCAAAACATTTTTTACTCCAAGTGTGCTAAGGAAAAGCTGGTTAAAGTTTGTCGGGTATGTGCCGATACACCCTATATAGATGATGTTTAAGAGTTCATTTTTTTTAGTAATTTCAACTTTAGTTAGCATTCTGCCTAGTGAATTAAATTCGAAACTCGTACATTCTTTTCTAAATATGTTTCGGTAATTTATTCATGCGCAATGAGTATGACATACAATTTTTCGACTGAAATGTTTTTTTTTATAAAAAAATAAGTTGAAAATTGAAAAGTCACCCCATTTTACGTAACGTTATTTATCTCAATAAGGACACATCTTTATATTTTGATAGTATCGGTGAAATTGCACAGAAATGCATTGAATTGCGAATGCATATCGGTTTCGTGATCGGAAAGCAAGGACGTTACCAATAGACCACGAGGCCGTTCATCATCATCAACATCCCAAACGTCTCAAGTCTAATGATTATACAAATATGTAGGATGCAGCCAATGAATAGCTAATCCCTAGAAGTGAAAACTACACCGATTTGATAGAAATTATAGTTCCTTACGGAAATACGGAGAAACAAATACATTTTAATAAATATTTCAAAATTTCGCCGTGTTAACTTTGCGGCCATCTTACTAGTGAATATGACGATAGTTTTTATTTTTTTAATAAAACTAAAAACCATATACATCCAAATTGATGGACTAGCCCAGGTGTGTGCGAACCTAGGGCACGCGTGCCCGAGGTGGCACGTTTGATCATTTGGATGGCACACTAACGATTTCTAAGTTCAATTTTTTTTTTTTAAATTTTTAAGTTTAAAAAATATATTTTTTTGATTTGACCAGTTGTTTCAAAAATATCTCAACAATCGTTCATATTCTTCTTTTCTTTTCAAATGTAACAGTCATTCTGTTGATTTTTTTCAAACCAAAACTGGATGATCCAGATATTAAGAATTTGTCATCGAATGTACAACAGCAAAAATCTCATTGATAAATAATTAATATGTACATTTATTGTTTATGACTTTATTTTTATGAAAAATATTGTAATTTTTAAGCTTATGAATAAAATTAAAAAAAAACCTTTTTTTAATTTTATCTATTTGGTTAATTTTTTTACAGCTTGGGCACGCCACACAATCTAAAAATAATATTTGAGGGTTTTTGGCACGCGGGCCTTAAAAGGTTCGCCACACCTGGACTAGCCCATCGGGTCAAGGGGAACAAACCAAGAGGCGCGGAGCGCGCGTGACTGTCTCCCTTTCTGTAATTGGTTCATAAATGAATCCGATAGTATGCAGGCAACTCGCATTGTAATATCGCCGTTTAGAAAATAAAATCTGCTTACTACTCACTAATCCTTTCTACAATGGCGCCCAAATTGCTGGCTGCTTAAAAAACTTGACTACAATGTCCTAATTCGTTGAACAAAACTTCGGGCTTGTATCCAAAACTGATTATTTTGTTACACTATTACAAATGTGTTATAATTTACCCAACTCACACATTTTTAGCGTCGCTAAGCAACCCGATTTGAAGGCGGTATGGTTTTTTTAATCGTTTTTACGAGCTTCCCGATACTGCGCAGAAAAGTACCACAAAGGACTGCTCTGAAAACCGTTCCCTTATAATACTCTAATTTTCTGCGCAAGGACTGGCAATGTTCGCTCTTCGGCGGTCCAAAAAAACCTATTTTAGTATTTTTTTAATAGGTACATCTATTTTAATTTCACTTTTGTTTTCCGTAATGAATGAATGCAAATCTTTGAAGTTGAAATTAACTCAATCGGTGACAATACATTCTTTCAACTGGTGGCAATCACGTACACACAAGCGGACGTATAATCATTTCTCTATCGTTCTCATAAGTGGTCCTACCCGATATGCATTTGGCGAGGTGGGTAGAGTTATCGAATCCAGTTCTTGCATAAGAAGATTCAAAAATTCCTCAGTCAAATCATTTTTTAAGCTTTGAAATACATTTGAAAATACATAGATGAATTATTGTTTAAAATGTTTTTTACGGGTTGAATTTTAAATATAATCTGTACGTATTATGCTGCATATATATTTGCGAACGGAAACGCGAGCCGAGCCTCGAATGATGGAAAAATAATCAAGCGGCGTTTCTCGCCATCTGCCGTTGCTAAGTCCCTTATTCGTGACTCGACTCAACTCATCGTTTCGGTGCGCATGTGATGAGGCGCTCCTCTGAATATTTACCCACCTTTCGACTCGTAGGCCTCAGACAGGCCAATGAAATTAATTACGTGGTCAAGAAAGAATTTCGATATTTGAAAATGTTTCATCAATTTCTGTAAAATGATGAAAAATTGAGTTTACTTAGAGAAAGCGGACACGCCCACAGCACACTTCTATCTTATTATCTCTTCAGCTATTGCATTTATTCCTGTCAGTATAATTAACATATCCTCTGAAATTATTGCATCGTCGCCGAGTGTAACACGAGGAAGATGCGCAAGGAAGGAAGTCGAGGCCGCCGGAGAAAGAACACGATGGCACGATCAAGTGAACCAAATATCCGCTGCTTGCTGGCCGAGGTCAGACTTGTCACGAGTCACTACTGTCAGTAAACGTGAATCGAAATAGACACATTACAATATTCACTATAATATGTGTATTGTGTAATGTATTAATATAGAGCAAGGATGTTTGGTTTTGTCTAGTTACTACATCTATGTACATGTTGTGATTGAGGACAGACCACCACATATTACGCTGCCTGCTAATTTTTAATTTAGGGTAGAAGATGGTTTGCATTGAGATGACTTTTCAGGCGAAGCTTAATGGTAAATCCATATTTTCGATTGATCTTTATAACGAATTGGTTTACATTATGAACACCAAAAACTATACTTTAGATAAATTGAAGTTTTTTTATATCGTTTCCTTGAGTACAATTCAAATAAACTTGAGATTTACTCAATATAAAATACAAATGTAAACTACTAAAAAATGTATTTATTGCAATAAAAATGTAAGAATGCATAAAAGAAACAACTTTAAAAAATAAAATATTATGGCTGAGATTATCTGTGACAGTTTACCTAGATTGACTTTTTTGCTTTCTTATCGAATTGTTTACAAAGCAAATCAAAACCACTTATACGCTTGAAATTGAGCTTTTCTCGTCTCCGTTTGCCGAGCAATTTTAATGCTATGCGTGAAGATATAAGGCATACCAACAATATACACGATTTTGGATTGTAGCTTCCTCTTGAGGGTGTGATTTAAAGAGTAAAAGAGTAATTTTAGACAGTAAAAAAACATTAATTGGAGAATTCGCCCGCATCCTTACTATTTCTCACAGATTAACATGACAGCATTTAAAAATAATAATAACAAGCCTTTACAAATATAATATTAAAAAGTAATTTATATTAACAATTGTAAATTTTTAACAAATATGCGAAATTGCACAATATATATTAACAAATCATTTTTAGAGAATATAGGGTAATTCGGTCAATCAATTCTAACATTTTATTAAACAGAAAAATGAAAAAGTACATAATGTATGAAGGAAGTGTGCCAAGGTTGTTGTTTTCATAGGAAACAGCTTTCAATTTTCTACTACAGGTACTGCATGTATCAAAAAATATGTCGGAATCCTTCATGTTTTGATTAAACGATTCACACCTTCTTCTGATTGGATCCCTTGGTTGCGTTCCCACCCCTTTCGCCCCCAGGCAGTCCCCAATATTGCGCGAGTCTTTTTCCACGCAGTCTGTCCAGCGCTTTCCTTATCCAACTTGAGTGGGAAGGGGAGGAGATGAGGTAGATGAGGGTTGAGAAGTACCTGCTTTTGTCACCAAATACGGCTAAAGCCATTTCTAGCAACGTTTCGATTCTGAAGAGTATCTACCACTCTGGAACTTGTCGCAAATTTACTTAGGGCCAGTTGTTTCACAAACTTGAACATTTCATCAAATTAATTTCAAAGTGTATATATTCAACTTCTGTGAAATATTGTGATTTAATAGCTCAATTGTTGCGGACTTCTGAGTCTAGTTGTAAGAGTACCTACTCCGCACACAAGGCAAAGGAACTGTTGTCTCCGTTCAAAGACAAATTATGTAGCAAACTCGCCAATTTCTCGTCTACGTAGTTTAGCATACAAATAAATGATGGGGACATTTTTAACACGACTAATTCGATGTTTAAAACACACCTAAAAATATATTTCTATATATATTATATTAAATTTGATGAATTGTTCAAGTTCTCTTAAACAACTGTCCCATAATTGAATAATATCATAACAATGAATATTAATTTTGAAATTTGATGAATTGTTCAAGTTCTTTTAAACAACTGTCCTATAATTGAATAATAACATAACAATGAATATTAATTTTGAAATTTGATGAATTGTTCAAGTTCTTTTAAACAACTGTCCTATAATTGAATAATAACATAACAATGAATATTAATTTTGAAATTTGATGAATTGTTCGAGTTCTTTTAAACAACTGTCCCATAATTGAATAATAACACGACTTGAATATTAATTTTGAAATTTGTTGAGTTGTTCAAGTTCTGTGAAACGACAATTGGTTCTTGGTATTATTTTATTTAAAGATTTTTTAAATGGTTGCAAGTCTTCAAAATACGCGAAATGATTGGTGAGGCTCTTTGAATCAATCCCATTGAGGCTGAGTGATCTTCCATCCGGTTATTCTAGTTTTGGCTGGTTGGTACACATGGTATAATATGGACAAATGGCATTGTGTACACCGCACCGCCTACTTGTTATTTTAATGAATGCACATTAAAATATTATCTGTGGGAACATCTGTCGGATCGCGAGCCACTAGTTCAAGGTCGCTGGCATATCCGATGTCGGCCGGAGAGACGCGCCAGTGGAGAGTGACCAAAACAGATCTTTTTCTATTTTCTATAATTTTATTTATTTTTATATATGTCTATTCTTGAATACACATTTTACAAATGATTACAGTGGTTTATATTGTAGTACAGAGAAAAAAGTACAGAAAAAAGGTATAAAAAATAAAGAACATAGGTTGTTATAGGTAAAACTGTGTGTGGGTGATATTGTATGTTACGTGAACACCTCACTAGGAGAACCTGTGCTGAGGTGTTAACGTGTTTGTGATTAAGTTGACAGGTGTGTGTGTTGTAGTAAAAAGTTTTTTTTTTTTTTTTCACAGACATATATTGAAACATGAAAACACACATTTATATGTGCGTGTATGTATTTTTGGATAATTCTTGAAGAACGTGTATAATATTTAATTTTACTTATCATATTTTGGTTATGTTTGGTTTGGAATTATAATCTTTTGAATATCTTGATTTTTTATCCAGGCTACGATATGTTTTTTGAGAAAGTTTGTAGTCATTAGTTGTTTCAAAGTAATGGGCATACTGTTGTTAAAAAGTTTGGTTGCGTAGTATTGAAAGTGTCTTTGTCCGTGTGTGGTGTGTGTATTCGAAACATCTTTTGGCGCGTCCAGGGGGTATAGCCGACTCTTGCGTAGCAGCGTGGCAAGACGGAACGGCGTTCTTGCACGGAACGACACCTCACTCGGACAGCCTCGTGACTCTTTTGTCTGGGAAAACTCTGTGCGGGAAACTATATCGGGACCCGTATGAAAAATCTTAATTTTACATGATCATTATTTTCGTACAGATATATAGTTGCCATTAGAGATGAAATCATATTTTGGAACCGGTAAATAATTATCGACAGATGATTAATGATTTTTTATGGCCGGAATTGGATGGTATTGATCTGGACAGCGTTTACTTTCAACAAGACGGCGCTACGTGCCACACAAGCAACGAAACCATTGATCTTTTACGATTGAATATCAAAATAACACCTCTTATTGGAAAACCCTGTAGTATAAAACAAAGTAGCTATCCGCGTCTGTCTGTTTGTGCGCTTAGTTCTTCTAAACTACGCAACGGAAGGTTTTCACCACCATTTAGAGAATTTCTTCCGGAAGGTTTATATATTTAATACATACATATTATATTTGTAGAAAGTAGAGAAAAGTCAATATAATTGTGAATGAGGAATACTTGGAGCAGGTGGATGAGTTTGTGTATTTAGGAAGTATGTTCTAGAGAGATGGGAAGGCTGACAGAGATATTTAAATAAGGGTAAATGCAGGTAACTCCATTAATGGAGGACTGAACGCAGTTGGCGCTAACAAAAAATTGTCCAAAGAAGCGAAGCTAGCAGTCCACAATGTAGTACTGATACCTACCTTGATGTATGGCAGTTAGGCATGGATCTGGCAGAGGAAGGATGAAAGTAGACTGAATGCTGTAGAAATGAGATCCCTGAGGAGTATATGTGGTAAAACCATGTATGATCAAGAGTGCAAGACTGATGTAAGCGTAATGAGTAAGATTAAGAAAGGGACGCTTAGATGGTTCGGGCATGTAAAAAGAATGAGCGATGGAGAATACATGACGAAAATGTGAATGGTAGCAAAAGTCGGGGACGCCCGAAAAAGACATGGCACGATCAAGTGGATCAGATACTTGAGTGGCCACGTCAAGATGAGACGATGTATGAATGTGAATGATGCAAGAAGTGTGTGTCAAGACCGAGTTGTTTGGCGGTCCGTCCACTCTGCCTACCCCTGGGGAGAAACGGCGTGATGGTTAGTTAGTCGAATAGTAATGAGATATGTGTTGTGAACGCGTATTACATTCCTGAACTCGGGTTTCCCTCACCCGACCCAGCGCCCTTGATGTGATTTTGCACAAAAACGGCGCTATATAAATCATCCAAAAATATTATCATTATATTTTTGGTGACCGGCGAAAAACCATGAAAACATGGTAAAGACCATGCATCTGGCTACACTGGTGAGTGGTGAGTGGTGAGTAGTGAGTGATATTGACCCAATTGTAGAGAGTTGAGTGGTTATTTCTGATGCGGAATGTATAATGTGCGGGAATGTAGGTAGGTAATACATTTATACGTTCATCAACATTGTACATTGATCAAACTAGATAATTATGCATCTCTGGTATGAGCGGTGTGCAGTCAGCTGCATTCCTGCGTGAACACTGAAACGTACTAACAGTCTCAAATGTTTTCCGGCGTTTTGTTGGGTCGGTCGAGCACGCGAACATAAATCACACTCTGTTTTCATATTTCGTTTAAATACTCGCGCAGACCCGTGTGAAAATCACGGATTAGTATGAATTCTCGACAAATCACTTTCAATTTTTTAAATTGCATCTATACTTTTCTGTTAAAAATATTTTATTATACACTAGCTGTACACCGCCACGCGTTGCTGTGGCTCAGTCAGTTTGTGTAGATAGAGAAACAATAGCACGTGTTGCTTTTACGTCCAACAGATGGCGCTGTTTTTTTTAACGCATTTTTTTACCTGCCACAGTTGACATCTATATTATCTTATTTATTTATTTAACGCCCAGAGGGCTTTTACATGGTTGGTAGTATAATTTTAATTTGACAGATACTTTGAAACATATAAACCAAGAATAAAATTACATTTGATAAAAGCTATGCAACAAGTCATACAAACACAAGAAACAAAAATATATAGGTATATATAAAAAAAATACGCATTTTCAAATGCAACTTTGTGACAAAATTTCAAAGCAATCGGTTAAGATATTTGAGATATTTAAGATTTTGAACAATCGAATATTTACATTTTTATTTATATAGATAGGCAGATACTTATCGCTTGTCTGAATTCTTCAAATGGCCCCTAAATTCGAAGCAAATTTGAGTGCATTGAACCAGTTTTCACGCAGGACTAACCGACTGACGCACAGACAACCGAAATTAGTATGTTCATCTTGTTAATATGATGATGGATAGGTACTTACTTTATTTCTTGACTGAATTCTTCATACGAGCAGTTTTAAATTTGATATTGACACTTAAATTCAAACCAAATTTGAATGAACCATATTTCACGTATGAGTAACCAACGCACAGCACGGACTATTGAAATTATTATTTTTAAAAGAAAAGGAAATTTGTTTTTTGAAAGACGTTGATCCTCCGATTATAATATCCCGTGACACACGGGTCGGCGCTGGTTATTGATACTAACGTATCGTTAGCCATTTTAAATACATTGTTTTCTATTTCTGGTAATATTTAATTCTTACTGTAATTAAGTTGCAATGATATTGTTTTTTTGGTAAATAGGCTTAGCATGAGTGTGTATTACCTTATTTACTATCTTACTAATAAACATGTTTTAAATTTTACACCACTGATAAACAAACATTAAAATTATTATTATACATATATCACTCGAGCGGTTTTTTTTCCCCCGTGTCCCCGGTGTTGACAAATTAATCAAGCTGGGTGTACTTTCGTACTTGCCGTGTTCACGGCAATCAGGTGGGAAAAAACAGTTTGGAAAATAATTTCAAGTACGAATATTATTAATTATTATTATTATTTCGGTTGCTAGTTACCAAGTGGACAGATAGAAAGTTACTTATGAAAATAAATATGAATACTTTAGCATGTATTTGTATGCGATTTTAATGTGTGTACCGATGGGTCCATTAGATGAATTGATTATAAATGCCATCATGTTTCGTCATTATCTGTGCGTACAGCCCTGGCTGGAATTTGGCCTTTTAGCAGTGTTATTATTTTAACTGTGCCTTACCTAAACGCAAGTGCTAAAGGGGTCTCAGATTGTAGAGATCAACGAAGAAAGACAATCAAAATTCAATTAAAAAATCATTTATTGCACAAAAATACAGAGTACAGAGGGTATAGCTTATAGGTTACATCCATTGATGTATTTATACTAGATTAGCCTTGTCTAGTTAAATCCATTTTAAAAATGACACCACATAGCGTACGTCACAAATATGGAGATGAACTTAACAACCCAACTCTGTTTAAACTCCTTGTACAAACGTTCGAACTCGTAAGCGGAACCAAGGAACAGCATTCATTTTGTTACCGAGTTGTTGTTGTAATTTGAATACAAAACCGTCACCAAATAACATTTTTTGCTTAACCAGGTCTGAATCAGGTAAAGAACTAATAAATAACACAAAATGATTTTTATATTCACATTTTAAGTTTTGGATTCTGTACACTACATATTGAACCAAAACGGGAAACGTACACATATTTACTATTGAGTAGAAGTTTTAAGAATTTACAAAATTATTTATATAAAATAGTATATAATTATCAAAGAAACCGTTTACTTTGTGGCTTGACACTTTAATCAAATGAAAAGTTATTTTGTTTTTAACCGCTTCGTTAGGTTTATAAGACAGAATTATAAAAAACTAGTCTAGGTACATATTAATAATGTATAAATTATAATAGACAAAATAAAGCGAGAGAAATCATATGGTGGGGTGGGACAAGGGAGGGTGGGGGTTACATGGTAATAATATCAATTTATTTATGCCCATTAAATAAGCTTTTACATTTTTACATTGTGTTTGTCTTCTTTTTTTATTATAGGCACAACTTTACATATCTACGGAAAAAAATATGATTTTACCTTCCTTCCCAAGGATTGGAGTGAACCGCGCCAACAACCTTGCCAAATGCATGCCGATCGGACCGAAATTTATTTCGTATATTAACTGCTGTAATGTCATACGATTTCAGAGAAATGCCTATTCGGTTTATTTTTGTAGTACCATTTTTGTGAAATATATAGATGGTGCTTAATCAAAGCTAGACAATAACAACCAGTAATTAAAATAACCTTTCTCAGATTAAGCAACGATAGCTAATTTGTGGGTATATTACATTCTCTCCTCCACACAGAATGCTCAAAGATTATAAAGGACCTGAAGGAAATTGCAGTCTAAACGTTTGGGATGAAAATGATTTGAGCATAAATGGCTTCCTGATGATGGTACGGTCAACGTGTTCCGATATCGTGATAATTAATGTATTCGAAATTTACTAACAATTTAACAGGAAACCTGTTTATTCATTTGTTAAGGGCCTGCAATCCCTTTTTTAAATAAATTAGAAAAACTCTGTTCCGACATCGTGATAATGAATGTATTCGAAATTTACTAAAAGTTCAACCAGAAACCTGTTCATTATTCGTTCGTTAAAGGCCTGCAATCCGCTTTTTTAAATAAATTAGCAAACACTCTTTTTTCCGTATTTGTAAATATTTATTTTTTAAATATTAATTTACCATATTTTGTAAGAAACAATCAGCTTTTATATAATATACCATGATAGATATAAATATACAAGTTAACTGAAGTCAAGCCACAGAAGTTTCTTACGTTAAAGTTCATTAGAAATGAAGTTTTAATATCTTGAAATTAATTTGGTGTTAAAGGAAGGGGAGAGGAAGAGGAAAATAGGAAGAGGATAGGAGATGCTCCCGATACATTCCATACTCTCATATTAATAATCGATCGTACGCATTACTTCATATCGATATTTCTTTAGGTTATTACCAAAAATGTCAATGCTGTAAAATTTTGTATTAGATTGTGCACAATGTTATATATAATAAATATTACCTAGTTATTTTCACAAAATTGAATCCGGATTGCTTATATCCATTTCTCAATTTTTTCTCGGTTTGTGGGGAAACCTAAGCGAAAATAAGACATTTTAAGAATAATTATCGGAATGTATATAGAAAATATTTATTCCTTTACCTAACATTTTAAGCCTACGTGAACGTTCCTTTTCATGTAACATATCTTCCACCACCTTCATCACCTCTACAGCAATAGTTAATAAAAAGGTAAGTGTAATATATACATATAAATACTTTGTAATATATATTTTTTCAATGAAAAGAAAAATGTAATTAAGATAGTAAACACAAAATAAATTACTCAACGACGCGATTTTTTCATATAATTTAACATGCAAATAATTGTGGACTTAATACAACCCTGAATAGAGACAACACTAAAAAATAACCAACACTTCTAAAGTTTTTTGCGCGCATCAAGTAAGAACGCCTGATTTTAACCAACACATCAATAATTATCATGTGGCAAGCTCGTGCCATGTACTATTGTTTATATGTATTCGTTAAAAGCGTATAACACACTGCATGACGTCATAATTGTGACTAGTTTGAAAGATGACGTCAGAAAATTTACTTGTCGTTAGTGAAATTCTATTAATTTCTGATATTTGTTAATGCGTTGCCTTGAATCTATCGGTAAGGTACTTATATTTTTTTTTATTCAGATAGCTGATTACATTTTCTAAAATAAAGTCCGCGATAGGCACAATCTAAAATATTTTGAACTGGGTTATTTTTGTGATTGAAAAAATGAACTTGCCCAGCATAGCTGACAAGCAAAATAGCTTAACTCTAGACCAACAAAAGGTAAAACGCAATGCACAGTTGCAATTTCGCATTGCGACACAATGCGTGCGCCTTTTCATAAATGTGCACGTGAACCAAAACAAAATTGAGTTGGTGTTATTTTTCACTGGTTACACCTAGTCTAGTTGTATTTAGTCTATGGTTACATCCTATTTCTTCCAGCTAACCCAACAAATACACATTATATTACATAACCCAACGATTACATGTTAACAAATGTATGTAAATAATAAATAAAAAAAACAGAGGTATTTAATTTATGTAAGGTATTCATTTAAAGAGTAGTGACATTTGTTTAAAATAAATGTTTTTAGTGATCATTTAAATTTGAGTATGTCGGTTATTTATTTGATGCTACGTGGAAGGTTGTTATATACTTTAAGGCGAAGCTTATTGCTAAATCACTATTTCATTAATCTTTATAGCGAATTGGTGTACATTATGATTACCAAAAATATACTTTAGATGATTTGAAGGTTTTCCTATCGTTTCGCTTGATTAGAATACAAATAACATAATAAATTACTCAATAAAAAATATAAATGTAAACTACCAAAAAATTTTTTTTTTCAATAGAAATGTATGAACGCGTAAAGGAAACAACTTTGAAAAAACAGTATTATAGCTAAGATTGTCTGTGACAGTTTCACTCGATAAACTTTTTTGCTTTCTTATAAAATTATTTAAAAATAAATAAAAACCAGCTTTGTGCTTGAAATCGAACGTTTCTAGACTCCGTTTGTCAAGCGATTTTAATGTCTATTACTTACAGTATAAGGAATACCAAGAATATACACATTTTTGGCTTGTAGCTTCCTCTTTGGCCATGTAGTGTGGTCCTCTTTGAAATATAGTTTTGTTTGCTTTTGTGATTAATAAGTTTTCTGTGAACCTTGTAGCGTGTTTATGTGTTGAGTTTTTTTTGTGGGAACTTTTCTGGAGATGATCGAACTAACAGGCATAACTCCATTATATATATTATGTCCGTCACTGTCAGAAGTTTGAGGTTCTTAAAAATTTGTCTACATGAATCCCGGTGATCACAGAGTTTGTAATTTTTCGTAGGCACCTCATTTGGATGATAAAAACATCTTTGGCGTTTGCTGAGTTTCCCCAAAAAACTATTCCGTATTTTATCATCAATCGTTGATAATTTTTATTTAAAACAAATCACCGTCCCAAAATATTATTTCTTCTCTAATTGCAACTCTCTGTGTGAATCTTAAGTATGCATATAAATGATCGTGTAAATCAAATATTTTTATACGGGTCCCGATATAATTTCTATACGGGGATCAGTGTGAATAAACATCCGGTAAAATCCCATTAGTCCATTAATTGGCTCCTTTGAAATACAGTTGAAACAGAGCTGTTGGTTATCTTTGAAAGGAGAGTGGAGAGTGGTTTTGTTTTGTCGATTAAAATCTGAATCCATCGGCCAGATCAGCCTCACCGGAAGGCGGAAGTAAAGTGAAGTATGTTTCCTAATCGGTGCACTTTTTGCATCTTTCCGGAAGTGACACTCTTCTCCCGTTCTAATGCACTTCCGCTAAACTAATTCGCTCTACAAGAATGTCTGATGTCTGCTTTGTAATTGAGTAGAGGCTCTTTTTATAATCTTGCAAAATATACAGTTTTATTTTTATATTAAAGCCTGAAGTCAGTTATGATATATCATGAGACTGAAGGGAGTTGGGAGGGGAAGGAGATGAGGAAGATGAATTTTGATAAGTATCTGGCTATTCAGATTTGGTCATCAAACATGACTAGTTCCCATTTCAAACAACTTTTCGGTTCTGAATCGTGGTCTTTTAGCGGGGCAATACTGAGAGTATACACCACTCTGGAAGCAATCCCCTTTAATTGACTTAACGTAACGAATACGCGACCACTATGCATTTCGTCTGTCTGTGAATTTGTCGTGTGCTCCAGGTCCTGTCAATCCTGTCAAGATTGGTAGCCGTGTTTGATAGTGTCTTTTTATTCCGCGCGAGCGCGTGAGCGTTGCGACTGTTGCGAACTGACAATCGGCACAAACACAGCAAGAGATACCTTAGCTGGTAACTTTACTCGTTGAAGTTATGAAATTTGCAAAAACAACAATGCGAAACGTTTAACCTTTATAATCGTAATAAAATTACAAAGCGGATTGGACAGGAATAAGAATAATAGTTGTAAAGTTTTTACCACAGACCTATGAATAGATTGACGAAACTTGACTGGTTTTACTTGTTACTAGATAACGTGTTGTTATTATTTTTATTTATTTTTCCCTCCAAGTCAGTAGTGCGCTTTTTGACCGCAGATTTAAAATAGCCTCTTAATGAATTTATTTATTTTTATCAACCGGATAAATACTAAATGTTACGTGGACATAAATTTCAAGAAATACTTGAAAGGTTTTAATATTAAATTGTCGTAAAAGGCAATCACTTTGTGGCTTGAGATTATAATTATGAAAAGTTATATTGTTTTTAAGTACTATTATACAGGATTTTCCAATAAGAGGTGTTATTTTGAATAGCCCGCTATTTCGGTAGATGTTACTTTTGAAGCTGACATTTGACAAGTAGAAACTACGCCATTAATAAAAGTGGAACGATACACGCTTTTCAACAACGCATTGAAATTGTTAAAATTTACTTGAGTGAATCAAATGCAAATCATCTTGAGTGATGAGGCCCATTTCCACCTCGGTGGCTTCGTCAACAAGCAAAAACAAGCATCTGGGGCTCGGAAAACCCAAGAGTTATTGTTGAAAAGCCTCTCTATCCTCAACGTGTGACTGTTTGGTGCGGTTTATGATCCGGCGGAGTCATTTGACCTTACTTTTTTGAAAATGAGGCTGGAGCAACAGTTACGGTGAATGGATTGCGCTATCGAGAGATGATAAATGATTTTTTACGGCCAGAATTGGATGGTATTGATCTGGACAACGTTTACTTTCAACAAGACGGCGCTACGTGCCACACAAGCAACGAAACCATTGATCTTTTACGATTGAATATCAAAATAACACCTCTTATTGGAAAACGGTGTATTTATGCATGAATTTTATTTCCGGGGAAAGGTTTCATGTTTTTTTTTAAACAATTTGTTGCTGTTTTGTTTTGTCAGAATCTTTAAAAAATTATGATGGTTTGAAGGAAACTGATTCCCAAAGTTTCGAATTGTGTTGGGTTAAAAATTCCCATTCCCATGTTTGTTTAATTGATTTTGAAAACCATATTTCAGTTTGGGAGGCGTGTTTGGGTACCGCCGCCCCGGGATCCATTTATTGGATAACCAACATCATATAATAGGTTACTGCAAGTGGTTTGCTACGTTTGGTGATTTAGCAGGGGTGCCCTTGTTCATCGGGTGAGGTGTGTTCAGGATGCGCCTGCCCACCAGCTGCGTGACGTGCCAGATCGGGAGAGGCTGGTTTGGGGAGACCCTTTGACCTCTCCAACTGGTCTCTCGACCCATCGCCTTGCACCGCAGCGGCAGGGATAGATTCTTAGGTCTGTCACGCCTGGACACACTGATTCCTATATTCATAGCATCCCAGCCTTGCATCCAGCCCTCATACCTTTTCCTTCCAGAACCTCCTCTTCTTCCTTTTATTAAAAAGACCCTCCACACAGCATCCCCAAATATGACATAGGCCCAGAGGGAAATTATTTTCCTCAAGGCCTCGTATGAAGGGTTAGGTTATGTTAGGCTATGTTAAAAAATATATGTTTCATTGGTTATAAAAATTTACAATGTCAGATTGTTTTAGAAAATAAACATGAATTTTCCGATTTTTCAAAATTTTAATTTAAACAAATATTTTTAAAATTTAATTTATCAATTTTTAATAAGTTTTTATCTTGTTTCCAAAAAATCGTTTTGTTCTACTTCGAAATGTGACAGTAATTTGCTTTGTTAACCATGTTTTCATTGTTGCAGGCTGCACGAAGAGATTGAGCACTTCTTTACGTACATGAGCCCCACGCCCACGGAGCACCTGGTGCGGGGGCACGCGGTGCGGCGCATCTCCTCGGTGGTGCGCCGCCTGTGGCCGCACGCCAAGGTCGAAGTGTTCGGCTCCTTCCGCACCGGCCTCTACCTGCCCACCAGCGACATAGACCTTGTCATCATAGGTTAGTCCCACACACCAACACCACTCTTACCTCACTCCCGTTAACCCCGACGGAGCCTGTAGGACTATTTGCCACCACGGCTGCAGGGCTTGGGAAGCCAACTGATAGCTGCGGGAAAACTAATGGCAACTCTGAATACTAATAATAATACTGGATGATTTGTATAGCTCCGTTTTTGTGAAAAATCACCTCAAGGGCGCTGTACAAATTTATAATACATTTCTACAATGATCTATGTTATTACTAACTATATATGGAGATAGTATACAGTACAATACTTACCTGATAGGTCATTTGAGATTAACACTTAATTAACTAATTGTTTATTAGCGAAATTTAGATACAGGATTTAGGACATAATTGAAAAATTGAATACAACTGGACTTTCTCTCAGTAATGGTATATTTAATTTAAGGGTATGACAGCTTAAAAAGGTAAGTTTTTAGTTTAGACCTGAATTATGTTGGACTTGTTAGGGATTTTAGTTCCGTACGCAGTTTATTCCAAGCCTTCGGCCCTGATACTCCGAAAGCGCGATCCTGACTAATCATCACGCTGTTTTTATCCCTTTTTACTATCCGTGTTCAACATTGGCTATTTGAAAGGAGAAGAGCTTTCTTCAAAGAATACATGGATTCCTAACACTGTTTAAAAATAAAGTTTTAACTCTATCATTGATTTTTAATATCGCTAAATTCAAATGTGACAATGTGACCGTAAACAGGTACATTTTTAGATAAGTACATACCACAATTAACCTGTGTTAAAGAAAAATATATATAAAATTATTTGTTACTTTTTTTTTGTGATAAACCAATGTTTATAATTAAGGTTTTTTATGCATAGCACAAAGGATAACAAATTATTATAAGCAATAATTAGTCGCTTGAAATATCCATACTAATTGAAAATATCTCTCGAGTAAAGATAAATGCCGCCGACGGTAATTGAACCCGCACCTTTTTATGTCCGGTCTGGTGCATTAACTAACTAACCATCACGCCGTTTCACCGCAGGGGTAGGCAGAGAGGATGGACCGCCGAACAACTCGGTCTTGGCAAACATTTCTTGCCACATTCACATTCATACATACTCTTCTATTATTCTGACTCTCGACATGGCTTGAGTCAAGTATCTGATTCACTTGATTGTGCCATGTCTTCCTCGGATTTCCCCGTCTTCTGCTACCATTCGCATTTGCGTCATATATTCTCCTTATACCACTTTCTTCGTTCATTCGCTCTACATGCCCAAACCATCTAAGCTTCCCTTTCTTAATCCTACTCATTACGCTTATATAATCCTTGCAGTCTTTGTAAGTGATGTACAACTACCATAATACGGGCATGAGCCTAGGATGGTAGTTGAGAAAATCACCAAAATTATCATAGTAATCTTATAAAATTTATAAATGTTATATCTACCTTTACTATGCAGACTTCGGTGTTGGGAACTCTTTGAAATCAGTAAAAGGTTCTTATTATAATTGTGTTTATTTATGTTACAATAAAACGGTGTGCATTAAACTACACTGCTCATTACCCAAGGGTAGGTAATTCTCACAAGTACCTATTACACCCTAGCGACATCTGACGGACTCTGGAGTAAGCTTTATATTAAACGCCATCTATTGATTAAATACTCAACCTTATTACCATACATCACAATAAAATGAAACAACTCGGTCTTGGCACACACTCCTTGCTTCAGTCACATTCATACATTGTCTCATAACCACTCTTCTTTTATTCTGATCTTCTGATATGTCTGCCTCAGGTCTTCCCGTGCACATTCGCATTGTATTACATTCTCCTTAGACTCCTTTCGTCGTTCATCTGCGCTACATGCTCAAACTATCTAAGCGAACTTTGATCGATCGCTGTCGTCGGCCGCTTCTGATATTAGTTATCGTTAGACATTCAAACACAGCATTGTTCGAGTGCGTTTATCTTTTAACATTCTATTTTTCAGCATTTCACCCTAAAAAATTAACCATCCAGTGAAAAAAGTGCACACTCTTCTAGAAACATAAAAAATTGTCGAACTGAAAAAAAAATCTTGCTTCCATAGCAACTCGGGACGGTGGCAATTCAACACACTTTTGAAATGTGATATAAATTCATTAACAGTTGTAGCATTTTTTCGTCACCGCATGTCATTTATCTTACCGTATTCCTGGATTACAGCACTTCCACACCATTTGTGATTAAAGACTCAAGTGATCCACCATAGCTTGCAGCAATAACATAGGAATTAAAATGACAACGCGGAATATCAATTGAGATATAAATAATATGTGTATATTTAATTAAAATTTTAATACAAGAGCAAGGACTCACATTTAGTAAAAACAGGGGTGGTTGGCTACTTGAAAGCACAAACGTAATATGAAAGTAGGCAACGATATTTACTTGTAAATTTTATAACTAAATCATCATTAGATAAGACATCACCAAATGAGCGCCAGTCTAGAATCTATTCTAAACAAATTTATAACATGGTGATATCTAAGAAGGCAACCAAATTTTGTGTCTATTTCATTATAGATTATCAAAGATGTCTCACGTGTGTTAATCCTCCGACAATCAAGCAGCTCGTTCCCACGTGTCGTTTCCACCGGCCTCGAAACCCAACTGCTGACTTCTCTGGAACCTATTTTGTATCACCGAGTGACTGCCGTAAACCACTGACAACGCGTGTCTAGAAGTCATACTATGGAAAAATATGTAAGCGGACGGTTACTACCGCTACACAGTGATCCTAACGTAACCTAGATTTATTATATTTTTTAATAATAAACTAATGTTCATAAGACAAGGTTTTTTATGCATAGCACAAAGGATAACAAATTATTATAAACAATAATTACTGCTTGTTTACAGGTGAAAAAATATTATAAGCGGTAATTGTTGATTGAAGTACTAGTACATATTGAATTATTTGGCGGGTTTGGAATAAGCCGACGTAGCTCAGTGGTCCAGAGCACCTGATCGGACATCAGAAGTTGCGGATTCAATTCCCGTCGGTGGCCATTTATTTTTATTCTGAGATATTTTCAATTTGTATGGATATTTCAGGTGACTAATTATTGCTTATAATAATTTGTTAACCTAGATTTTTTTTCATCACTTTTCATGTCCTTATATTACTTTTCATGACTTCATTTATTTATTTATTAATTTTCGGGAAATCGACAGTTTACATTTAATCAGTTTGTACATAAGTATTATATAGCCAAAATAAAACCAATTATGGATTTCCTCCTTGTGACTTTACCTCTACCGAGACAGCATAATATGAAATAAGTTATTTAAATTTGTGAGAAAGGAATATGAATTAAAAAATTTATACAAAACAAAAGATTATATAAAATGAAATATTTACAAAACAATACATTTATAGCAATGGAGAGAGGTTGTAGATATAAATCAAATCATAATAGAGATATAAACAATTTTCTTGTCTTTATATCACTTTTCATGTCTTTATATAACTTTTTATGTCTTTATTTAACTTTTCATGCCTTATATATCACATTTCATGACTTAATATCACTTTTCAGGAGTGTGTTGAATTGCCACTGCTACCACGTTGATTACCACGTGCAATATGTGTATTTTTTTAATAATGTTGAAGTAAAATTTATTTCATAAATTTGCGTTATTTCACACTATTTCTTCATTCTACCCTTCAGTAAGTATTTTCAAAACTTGTGTTCAGTTTTCACATGTTTTCTGTGTATTTCAAATGCGCTATATACATTTTGTTTTTCAATTTTCCGTAGAAAAGTTGAGAGAACTAGATATTTCGAAAACACATTCGTTTTGTTTGGGGAATTTGTAAGAAAACTGTAACTTCACTTTAATCTCGTTCATATAATAACAAATAAGAAATAATTATTTAAGGCGATGCCATACGTAGTAATGCAAAATCATGTGTTTTTGGTTTGAAAATTTGGTCGCCTAGAAATGTTTCAGATGCTTTAATTAAATACTGCGAGGAGAATACATCTTGGCCTTTGAAATAATCAAGTGTTTTTTAGATAAGTCTTTTTATAAACCCAGAAAAAAATAGTGTAAAGGCCTATGAAAACTGCTTTAAAGTTCAAAATCTCCTACTTACGAACCCATTTTCGGTTATGATTTTATTGTATAATGTGGAAAATTAAGTTATTTATAAAATGATTGAAAAATCTGACTGAACATCCACAAAATAAAATAAAAGGCAATTTTTGGCCATGTTTTTTTCTTGCATAAATCAAAACAGGCGGATGGTGTTAAGTGGGAATTGAAACCTTATCGCCATCTACGTAAGGGTTGTTATTGATAGCGGCTCAATTTAAAATATTACACGACGTAGTGCATCGCCTTAAACCAATTGTTAGGATATCGGTGCAAAAAATGAATTATTCATTTTGGCTATTTTTAGGATTTTATTATTGGCATCCAGTATAAATATTTGAGGAAAGAATTATTATTTCTCTCTGTAACGTCAAAAAATTAGTTAAATTAAATTTTCACATGATAGAAAAATAGATAAAAATACTTCTATAAAATATGGAAGCATGGTCATATATGACCTTAAAATGCTGGAGAGGTTAAAATAATATACAGGGTGTATCGGCACTAACCCGACAAACTTTAACCAGCTTTCCTTAGCACATTTGGAGTAAAAAATGTTATGGGCACTTTGCTGTCCGGTAGCATTTTTTTTTCAATTAAAAACAAAAAAATTAAAAATTTCCACACTACATCACTGTCATTGGCATTGCGTATTCATGTTCAACCGCTGTTATAAGCAAGTATGTCGAAAAGCGTCTTCGCTCTTTCGCACACACTAAATAATAATAGTTAAAAATGAGACAAATGGTGCCGTGCCATTTCGTTGTGATTGTAAAAGTGCGCCAATATAGGTACACACGTACATTATTCAACAGAATTCGAATAAAATATTGCCAGATGGGTTTTCAAACTTTGACAAAGGATAAAACAGTGGTGACATGTGGTGAAAATATGAATAATAAATTTTTTATTAAAAAAAAACGTTACCGGACAGCAAAGTGCACATAAGATTTTTTACTCTAAATATGCTAAGGAATAGCTGGTTAAAGTTTGTCAGGTACGTGCCGATACACCCTGTATAGTGTACTTAGACACTTTCGAGAGTGGAAGATACCCTCAGTATTAAGAAATAAACTTAATGGAAAAACTACAGAGCTCATTTATAAAACTATAGTTGCTCCACATTTAGATTATTGCTCTACTATGTTATATTTGGCCAATGAAAGAAATTTGAACAAACTAGATGTTATACAGAATAGAGCTATGAGATGTATACTGGGAAAAGGAAAAGACGCAAGCATTAATCAAATGAGAGAGCAGCTAAATTGGATTCCAATGAAGAAGAGACTGTTATTTAATGTGTTAATTTTTGTGCATAAAGTCATGAACAACCAAATGTCAAAATATTTTAAGGATGAAATTGTTTTTAATAGAGATGTTCACAATTACGAAACCAAAAATGTAAATAGAATTAGATTGCCACATATAAATAAATCAAAATCACAGAACTGCCTAATGTACAAAGGTCTAAAGATGTATGATGAAATGCCTGAAAGTCTGAAGAATGAATGTATTCAAAAGGAAATTTTATGTTTATTGTAAAAACATTTAAAGTTTCAAAATGAAATATTATCTTGTTTACATTCAAATTTTGTATAAACTAACTCAATAAATAATAATAATTTTTTTTTTTTTTTAAAAGTATCTCCCTAGATTTGAAACGTTTAAAAAAATGGTTTTGGCCGTGTTTGGTGGGCAGATCTGAATAGCCAGGTACTCCCCCTCCTTCCTCTCTCCATCTCATTCCCCTCCTCACTAACTTCAGCCTCACAACATACACCCTGATTGGGGATGTCACGGTCTCGCTGGCTCTAGACGGTTGGGACTCTTGTGCGGTATTCACATAGAAATAATAAATCAAGACGACCCTTGGAATACCATAGATAGTTGTTTCACTGCATTAGTAAATGTATATCTATAGTTCCTCGTTTTCCTATTGGAATAATATTAATATTAACATTGATTTTCTCATTTTATTATTTATAATTTACAACTGAACCAGTATAATATTTTCTTCATAGCGGCCAATTGGAGAAAACAAGTTTTCTTTTTCCTTATTGCTTTTTGCATATATTTTTTTTAATTATTATCATTCAATGAACAGACAGCATTCTGCTGATGCGCTCATATCTGATTTCACATTAAGCTTGAGTTGTTTTAAGATTAACATAAGTTGATCCTTTCTTCTCCCAGATAAAAATCCAACAGAGTCCTAAAATGGTTTATGCTTCCACTACTCTATTTGCAAGGAAGTGTGTCCTGGGATTAGTTAAATTTTTTTTTAGTGTCCATAGAGATTTATATTTTTCTTGGTGGTGAAAATTTGTTGGATGCCAGGTCCACATAAAAATTTTTCTCAATCAAGCATCCATTTCTCTTCTTTCTTTTAACGCTGGTAAACTTAGTTCCTCGAGTCTACCGACATATTGCTGGTCTTTCAATGTTCTTTTGGTACTTTTGTAAATAGTCTCTGTACTCTCTCTGCTAAATCTATGTATATTCTTTTTAAAACAAAGCAACTAACTTTTTACCAACACATCGATGATTTAATAAGCAGAGCATACAGGCTTCTCGGCTTCGTAATTAGGAACTCATATCCGTTTCGTAACACAAAATCACTGACGTTCTTATATAACACACTAGTCCTAAGTGTACTTGAATCAAACTCGATCATCTGGGCTCCACATGAATTAACATACACTTTACGCATTGAAAGAGTCCATAAAATTTTTTTAAGGTTTTTATTCTCGCGGCTCTATGGACGTTACCCTTGGCTTTACCCATCGATTTATATATTAGGCATGACCAATTACCACTCCCTAGAGACACGTAGAGGTATTGCTTTGCTTAAATATTTTTTTCAACTAATAAACGGTCACTTATCTAATAATGAGATACAGGCCCAACTAATTTTTTTTGTACCAGAGTCTCACTCTCGAGGACGTCATCACAATCTTCTATATAGTAGAGCAAGCCGCACTAATTTATTTATGAACTCACCTGTGGGGAGAGCTACGTGCTTTTTGAATGCAGTAGATAAAAAAAATAGATTTATTTTTTGTGTTCTATAGCGCATTTGCGAGATTTTTGGCATTGCATATACACTGCATAAATGGTACAATTATAACGTCTTAGGCTATATTACCTGTAATTGTTATAAATAAATGTACAAATTATATATATATAAATAAATTTCAGGAGAGGTTGCATATATGTTTTGTATATTTTTAACATCAAGTGCGGTGTTTCTTGATTATGACCGATATGCTGAAATAGGCCAAACCACGCAAATATAGCATGGTCTGTCACTGGCTTAAACATGTTATCGAATTCGCTCTTTTGACGGTCTTGGCGATATGCGGTTCTCATTTCAAGTCTTCTAATATCGTAACTCCTAGGTCTTGATGCAACGTCGCTGCTTTTAGAGGGATTCCATTAAATTAGTATGCAAGCTTAGGGTTAGTTTTTCAGTTTTTACTTTGGAGTTTTAGAAGCCAATCTATTGTCTTTCGATATATTTCATTTAAGTCTTTTTGCAGTCGGTCGTGATGTATATGTGGGTTTGCAAAGAATGCTTGAAACAATTCCAATAATATGCCAATTAGATTATTTTAGATAATACTCAGTGTACAAATGGTTTCTAATGAGCATTTTGTTGTTCCAGGAAATTGGGAAAAACTGCCGCTGCGGACGTTGGAACGGGAGCTGGTGGAGAGAGAGATAGCGGAAACCAACTCCATCAAGGTCCTGGAGAAGGCCACCGTCCCCATCGTCAAGATGACGGACAAGTTCTCCGACGTGAAGGTGGACATATCCTTCAACATGAGCTCCGGCGTCAAGAGCGCTGAGCTCATCAAAGAGTACAAACAGAAATATCCTGTTCTCGCCAAACTAGTCATGGTCCTCAAACAATTCCTCCTCCAGCGAGATTTAAATGAAGTCTTCACCGGGGGAATATCCAGTTACTCCTTAATCCTAATGTGCATCAGCTTCCTACAGCTCCACCCGCGTCCCGAGAGGCTTAACGGGAACGTAAACCTCGGCGTTTTACTCATCGAGTTCTTCGAGCTGTACGGACGCAAGTTCAATTATGTGAAAGCGGCGATTCGCGTAAAGAATGGCGGCTGCTACGTGTCCAAAGACGAGATTCAGAAAGAGATGAACGACGGATACCGGCCGAGCATGCTGTGTATAGAAGATCCGCTTACGGCGGGGAACGATATCGGGCGGTCGAGCTACGGCGCTCTGCAAGTTAAATCGGCGTTTGATTACAGTTACATCAAGCTCCATCAGGCCGTCACGCCGGCGTTGGATAGTTTTATATTTGACTGTAATAAGAATTCCATACTGGGTCGGATAGTGCGGGTGACGGATAATGTCCTGCAGTACCGGAGATGGGTTCGGGAGACGTTTGAGGCCCAGTTTCTGAGGCCCAGTTTGCCGAGGACGACGGCCCCTCCCAGCATCTCCAGTCTCACGTCTTCTGGTAGCGATTCCTGCAACACTGACAGTGATCTGGTGAGATTCTATCATTCATTTACCCATTCAATCTTACATCTATTCTCATATACCTGGCTATGAATCCACATCGACAATGTCTACTGCAAAACTTCAAATTTGCCCATCCAGCATTGTTCTTCGGGACCGTCGATATATTATAAATTCTCTCTATCTTACTGACCTAATTTCGGTATACACCATTGTGTCATTGCTCATTAGATATGTTTTTAAAAATGACTGCAAACAGGAACGAGTTTATTGTTAGGTGCTCGTCTTTTGGGCACATGTTTACAAGGCCGCCACAGACGGCTGGCCCGAGTACTGACATCTTAACTAGAGCTGCTGCGTTGAAAGGTTCGGCCATCGTACCGTCCATTGTTTGATTATTGTCGTCTGTGGCGGCATATACTCTTAATAATCATTTGAGATTATCCCCAAATATCTAAAGCATTTAATCTGTGTATTATTGATCATTAAATACAATATTAACCACCCTCAAATGAAAGATGTGAGACAGAAAAAGATTCAAGGAATCCTAGGAATAATTTCTATACCCGCTATATCCGATTTTTTGACAAAATGATCTGAGTATGACATCTTGTTCACATTTTTGCGAGCAACAAGAGGAGCCTAAAATTGAGTTTCAAAACCCTCCTTATCACGACCAAAAACCATGTTAAAACTGCGAGTGAGAAACCAAATCCGCTATATCATACAGAAAGTTACTATCAAAACCCGCTATATCGGATTCAACCAATCACAAGCAGTTATTTTGCCAAAATACAATATGGCCGCCGCTCTGACGCCACGCTCGTGTGTCAAAATGATCTACGCGTGTGTTTCTAAACCCGCCATGTCAGCTCAGTTGACTTTCAAAAGCCTCTATATCACGAAGTGAGTATCAAAATCCACTTTATCCATTTTATTTATCGAAATTACTAAATTATTACTATAGAAAAATAAATGCTTTTTGAAATTTTATTACTCCAATTAATTACATAAAAAATTGTAATGCAATTACTTATGTACGCTAGAGATGTGACAGTTTTTTGCGGTTTTCTCCAAATCAATGAAAGTTGATATAGCTGGTATAGAAATTACACGACTCAATTATGCATTGAGTTTTTTTTCCGACTAGCTTTCGAGAATCTCTGTAAACCATGATCATGTTCTTACTGTTGAAAAAAAAATTAACACGAATCATTGATTATTATTTATTTTTGTGTTTTTTTTTATTTGTCCAACAGTTTGGTCGTGGGCAAGTGGGTCGCGTTCTAGTTGAATAGTTTTAAGTGTGAGAGTCCCGGGTTCACTTTCCAGTCTCCAGCGGGAGGCAAGTCAAGTTGTACAAAATTATAATAATAACTATATATATTCCTATTGTCTGCTAACAGTTGAACAGTTCCTTCGTCTGCTAAACTAAACACAACATGTATTTAACCAAATGGTTCCGGTTACCCTGTGAAGTCACTCGCTTTTATTTCCACATTATAACTCTACGTTTTTAACAAAAGCTCTTGAATTGTGCTGTCCAGAGGGGGAGCCAAAGCAACACACTCGGAGCTCTAGAGCACGCAGTCCATTGAGGCCAGTCACCACTTTATTGCTTGGAGCATGCTGCACCCCTTTACAGTTTCAATGGGCTGCAACTCTGCTAAATTTAGTTAACCCCTCGGGCTTATTTGTTTGTTTTTGGGTTTTTCTCATGGTGAGAAATATGATCTAAACGGTGTTAGAAAGAAAAGACACCATGCTTTACATTCAAATCAAGAAGTTAGCCACGAAACAATTAAAATGTACCCCTCTATGAAACCAAAGGTTACGAGCGCAATTTGAGAAAAATTTATGAAACTTTGTAAATTTTCTATTAATTATTTTTATATGAAACGACAAAAAAGTGAGGTGACAGTAAACTAATAAAATGGGTGTCTTCTTTGTTTTTTTCGTTATTAGTAATTTTAGTTCAGTGTTTAGACGAAAGAAACTTATGGTGAGCTATATAATATATAAACTATTTTAAAACCTTAAAAAGTTTTATGCTTCTTTCTAATAATAAAATTTGAAAGCGTATTTCACACCTTTCAAAAACAGTTTTTAGTTTTCGAATACATTCAGAAATATTCCATTTATTTTGATTGTTGCAAAGCGGAAATACACACAAATTTTGATTTCATATGAGGGGTTAAAGCTATATCAAACAAAAAATTATGAACTTTGTTTGAAACGATGATTATTTATTATTTAATATTATAACAATAATTTAACTGTACTCCCGCTCCTGTTCACTCTCAATAAGCTTCATTAATCTATAAGCTACAACCATCACTGTTCTGTTTCTTTTTCACTCTGATTCTCCAATCCGCTTCATTAAACCTCGATTTACAACATCATTTGTTTTTCTGTAGGAATCTGAAGAGCCGCCGAACTCCCCCAACAATAACAGCAGCGGCAGCACCATCGTGTGTCCCTCTCCTTCCGCGCCCCCCCTCCACACACTCGGCCCGTCCGCGCGCCAGCCCCCACCCCGCCAGGACTTCCCCCCCAACACTGCGCCCATCCACCCCATGCTCTACCATCACAACGTCCAGCCCGTCACCGCCGCCACCCTGCAGAATCGCCAGCACCAGTTGCATCAGTTGCAACCCCCGTCTTCCAGCGTATCGGAACCCGACAGCCGAGGCAGCAACACGAGAAACGTGATGCATCAAGCCAAGCAACGTCGTTACAACTCCTCGCAAAACGTTGCCGTGGCGAAAAAACCCATCGGTGAACACCACCAGAATCAACAACAACATCAACAAAATGGCGGGAGATTTTCTCCCGGTCGAATAAACAACCACATCCCGTTCAACGCCAATAGTAATAATAGCTCTAGTAATAATTCCATGCAGGGCGGGCGGCCCAACAAGAAGCGGAAGCCGTACGGCAGCGTGACGTCCCACCACAACTCGGGAAACAACAATAACAACAACAACATGCAGCACGGTGCGGGAAATAGTGGCAAAAGGCAGCAGGAGTACGCGGGTCGATGATTCCGGAGAAGGCGCCCCACCGTTAAAAAGCGCTAGGGGCGTTGGAGAGGAATTTCTAGTGAGACAGTTGAATGTCAGACAGTTGGGTGTTAATCGGTTGAATTTCGTGAATATCCAATTACCTCTACATTTTAATTTTAAACATTCGTCAGCCGATTATTAAACATTTGTCTGTTGATTAATGAACATTTCAAAAAATGTTATTGTTTCTTTTTGTGATTTTCTTGTCAATTAATTTTTTTTAATTTATTGCCAATTTTTTAGCCAATCATAGTTTTGGCATGAGTCACCTCTACAACAATTTACTTTAAAAGCTCTGGAGTAAGTAATGTAACATCACACATTATTATTATACTTAGAAAGTTATTATCAGTTATATAATTTATTTTTCACATTTTTAAATTCTCACTGCTTGAAAGTTCTCATTCTCTCTTCACAGTATTAAAATAATTCTTTTAAAATTTTTTTTTTTTTTACAATTTTTAACAATATTCTGCAATTGTTTGGGGTAATCAAAAGAATCAATAATAATCGGTCATCATTATTAAATCCTTAAAATGAAAGCAAAAATACTATAAAACTGAAGATATGATGCACGTGTAAAATATAATAATTTTATTGATTTCATTTCAAAAATTGCGATGAAGAGTGGTATTATTACATAAATGTAATGTTTTGTTTGAACAGTAATTGACAATAATGTTGTTTTAAATTTTAGTTGGATTCGATACTGAAATGTGAGTGAAATGATAAATAATAGATGTTTTCTGATTCGACAACTGTCGCATTCAAATGTCTACAACAACGGACAGATAAACCAGTGTATATAATATATATAGATATTTATTTATAATGTGGCGCATACACAAAAACACCAACACCATTGTATTATAAAATGAAGGCGAGTGCTTAAGTCAAAAACAAAACAAAAAAAATAAAAACAGAAAAAACTCTCAATATGATAATAATTTAACGAGGTAGGTAAACGAATGTAGGTTGTAAAAGGGAGGATTTAGTTGTTAGAACTTTTTTCTTAGATATAATGAAAGACCCCACCCTTTCCGGGACAGACTAGTTAAGTTAGATTTCTAATGTACAATTATTTAATCTGACCATCACTAATTATAAAACGGAACCTTGTTGATTTTCATCAATGATTAGATGGAATCCTGTTGATTTTTGTCAATGATTAGATGAAATCCTGTTGATTTTCGTCAATGATTAGATGGAATCCTGTTGATTTTCGTCAATGATTAGATGGAATCCTGTTGATTTTTGTCAATGATTATACGGAATCCTGTAGTACTTTGCCAATTATTAGACAGAATCTTGTTGATCTTTGCCAATGATTAGACGGAATCCTGTAGAATTTTGCCAACGATTAGACGGAATCCTGTCAATCTTTGCCAATGATGAGACGGCATCCTGTTAATCTTTGCCAATGATCAAACAGACACCGTTAATGGGATGAAAAAGGCAGTTTTCTGTAATTCGACCAGTGAGCGAGTTGTCCACGGAAAAAGTAGACACAAATATAATTTATGTCGAAACTATATTTATATAAAGCTTTCCTCACAAAGTTGATATTTTCAAAAATATAAATTATGTCCCTTAAAAATAATGCCATTTTTCTCTCGAGCAATTTGTCATATGTTGTGGTTTTTAT
The DNA here is from genome assembly GCA_026573805.1 of Hesperophylax magnus. NCBI lineage: Eukaryota > Metazoa > Arthropoda > Insecta > Trichoptera > Limnephilidae > Hesperophylax > Hesperophylax magnus. The sequence continues at coordinate 1,867,205 of JAIUSX010000230.1, read as the reverse complement.
TCTGGCATCAAATTGTTAACAATTCAACTTGTCACTCAGCTGTGAATGAATTTATTATGTTATAACAAATAGGATGTGTTGCAAAAAAAGTATAATTTCATTCATTTATTTTTAACCCTCCAAAGCCCCTCGCCTTATTGGGTCTTGATTTTTTTTTTTTACTTAATTTTAAATGTTTTATTTTTGCTCTACTAATTTTTTTTTATTTCATATTTTTGCTCAAATATAAATTATCTCTTTTATGAAATGTCCGTAGCTGGATCACTTTATAAAATATTTTTACACAGACAAGTTGTTAAAAATAAATTTTGGTGTAACAATGAGACATATCAAACTGGAGCAATATATTATATTTTTAATCTCCTGCCAATTTTGGGCATTAGAATGAGATATTTTTGGGGAAATTTCCTTCAAAAATGGTCCTGATCAAAATTGTATTTTGATTTCATGAAAATCATCACACTTTTAGCAAATATATATTTTTTAAATTTTAAGTTTTGATGCCATAAATAAAAAATCTTCATACGTCTGAAATTGCTGCAGCATAATTCAATTATTGCCGTATTTACGCAACAAATTATATTTAAGTTGGCAATGGTCTAGTATTATGTTGTTGTTTTGCGTCTTTCATGTATGTAGGTAGAAAAAATTGTTTGAATTCCAAAAATCATCATCGTAAGTCCTAATATAAAGAATTCCTCAATATCTAAAATATTCTTCAGCTCACATCATAATTCATGATCTAAAGATTTCTTGAGCTCACATCATAAGTCATGATCTAAAGAATTCTGGAGCTCACCTCACAAGTATGATCTAAAGAATACTTCAGCTCACATCATAAGTCATGATCTAAAGAATTCTTGAGCTCACATCATAAGTTATAATCTAAAGAATTCTTGAGCTCACATTATAAGTCATAATCTAAAGAATTCTTGAGCTCACATTATAAGTCATGATCTAAAGAATTCTTGAGCTCATATCACAAGTATGATCTAAAGAATTCTTGAGCTCACATCATAAGTTATAATCTAAAGAATTCTTGAGCTCACATTATAAGTCATGATCTAAAGAATTCTTGAGCTCACATCATAAGTCATGATGTAAAGAATTCTGGAGCTCACATCATAAGGCACGATCTAAAGAATTCTTAAGCTCACATCATAAGTTATAATCTAAAGAATTCTCAAGCTCACATTATAAGTCATGATCTAAAGAATTCTTGAGCTCATATCATAAATCATGATCAAATGATTTTTTGAGCTCTCAACATAATCTATCTGCGATCTAAAGAATTCCAGGTCAGCATAAATCACGATCAAAAGCATTCATAAGTTAAACATCGGTCATGATCTGAAGAATTCCAAAACTTGTCATGTTGTAAAGAATTCCAACTGAACATCATAAGTCCCAAACTAATGCACAATTTATGTAAAACATGATCTGGAGAATTTATTGTCTAAATCTACGATCTAAAGAGTTAAAATAATTTCCAGCATAAGTCTAGAGAATTCTACACGTCATCTTCACAAGCAGTGTGATCTAAATGAGATGTCCAAAATTGTCTAAAGAAAGTCATACGTCACAATCTAAGATTTAGTATTTGTATTGTCGGCTTTTTTCCTTGAGATGAAATTGTATAAATACATGAGTTTTGAAATAGGTAAACTTATACGGATAAATCAAAATAAAGAGATTCTTGCTTGTGTGGCGATGTACCGTATCATGAGGCTAATGTGGGGTAAGAGGGGATTGCGGGTGAGTGTTCTAAACTAGTTTGAATCAGTTTACATACATTTACTTGTGCAAACTGCACAGTGCACTCATTAATTATTTGCCTTTTAACATATTTTGTAAAATGCAATTGTTTTAGATGTTATGATAGAATTATTTGCGGTCTTTCATTGGTTCGTTCATTGGCGTTTTTGATTGTTGAATTTAACAAAATTTTGTTAGGGATAAAAAAAATTTAAGAAAAATAAAAAAAATAAAAAAAAACTATTTTATAATGTGTTTTGAATATCTGGTAAACAATATATATAAAGGGTGATTAATTTTTATTGCCGCTTTAGACATTTTTACCACACAAAATATTACTGTTTTCAATAATTTCTCTGCTAACAATATATATTTTTTTAAATTTTGTATTAAAATCAATAATTCATATTCATGACTTTTTAGCTTCTGGCAACCTTTTAATTCTGTTTAAACTGGTCAACTTCTGGAAAAGTGGAAAATTTTGCAATAACAATATCAGTGCCAAAAACTTCTCATTTTCTTCTTTAATAATATAAATTTATGTTATGTATGCCTTCCAGTTTATAAACTTCAGTTTTATTTCCACCTTCCAGATCATTTTAAAGGATCATTTAAAAAAAAAAAATCACAAAAACGTAATTAATCGATCCTATTCGGTAGGTATAATTTTATTCAAAATCCCATCTGGTACATGATTTTATTTATTTATAATATTTTTTTTGAGTTCACGTTTATCGTTCACAGTTAAAAACCGACTCGGTATCTAATTTTATTGCGATTTTAGTGGATTTATATGTCCAAATGGCTAAACTCAGTACTGTCTTCATTGCTATCCATCCGTCAACTTCTAAAATAGTGGTAATCTATATAAATAATGATGTAAATTTTCGTTTGTTCAAAATCTTAAATCTCCAAAAGTAATTCACTGATTGCTTGGAAATAGGATGGTTCGATGCTCTTTAGGGAACCTGTTTGCCCTAAAGTTTAACTTTGGACTATCGGAATTCAGTCTTTAGTTTGAAAGCACTATGAAACAATACATGATAATTACTTCAATTGCGCAAGATTAAATTTTGAAAAAACGTTGCATTTGAATATTATATGTACCTATATTATACAGATGTCACAACATGCTTTTTTAAATAAAAAAAAAACAGTGCAATCTGTTGGACAAACATGCTTTTTTATTTTTTTTTAAACAGTGGTATTTGTTGGACGTAAAAGCAACACACGCTATTTTTTGTCTATCTGCACAGACAGACTGAGCCACAGCAATGCGTGGCTAGGTACAGTTAGTTTATTATAAAAATGAATAGTTTGCCCTAAGAAACTTAAATACAAACAACAATTATTCTATTTGCATTCGAAAAATGACTGTTCAAAATGGATAGTTTTATAATGATAATGAAGAATCAAATTCAATAATGTTTTAATGTGTTTTTGCTCAAAATAGTTGTTAGCAAATGCCTTACAAAGAAAGCTTGTTGTGAAACTGTGAAGCAATAATATAATTTTACCTCTTTATCTATAAATTTTAAATTTTTTCATATACTAAACTCATAAAGTACACAATTTCCATAGAAGAAAAGCCAACTACGAAACCGACGTGTCAAATATAGTCGTCTAACGAAGTGAAATTATAATAAAATGACCCATACATGACGATAAATCTTGCGTGTATCTTTTAGCATATCGAGGGTAATTTACGTCTAGGTAACTCCAAAAATCAGTGTTTTAGAGTTACACACAAAACTATAACTTTTTTCCTTGCCTATACATGAAATACACATAATAAAATATTGTGTTTGTTGCGTACATATTTAAGGAGATAAAGGTATGGATTTTGTAATATTATCTTAAATTTAATGTCTAACTTTGATGGTGTTTAAGTTTCATATGTCGACAATATTGGCTTAGCATTTATTGGTTATTTATAAAGAAATGTTTCAGCTTATATCATGGCTTGTATTATTTCAATGCTGTTATATAAATGTCGCAAGCACGCTTCTAGTAAGGATTTTGACGGGTTTGGATATTATTATTGTAAATTGAAATGATTATTGCTACATTAAAATTAAGCCAATTGTATTTAAAAACCCTTTCAAACCTCTGAAGAGATTTTAAGTTATTATTTATATTATTTTAAATTGTTAATAATTTAATTTAACATGTAATAAACTTAAAAGTTAAAATGTGTAAACGTAATTTAAAGCGCTAGTGAAATTTGTTAGTATATTTTTAGTTTTGTTTGTCTACTAGTCGCAATATAGTCAATAATATTATTATTTATAATTATTAATTGTTTACGCATAAAACAAACTTAGATATTTTGTCTCTGAAGCTGATTTCATTGCTCGGTTGCCAAATTTCTTCATTATGGTGTACTAAATTGTCAAATGTAGAAAAAAATCACGCAAACTGCCAGAAAAAAATTACATTAAAAATACCTCATAAAAATCAAATAAAAACAGAATGTACGATGCACAATAATTTTTATTTAAATTTTTTATTATGGTTTCTTTTGGATTCATATTTTTTGCATGTTTTAATTTATGGAAAAAAGTAATTTAAAAATCATTCACTTATTTCTGTTTATAATTTCAAAAATGTACCACAGTGTGTATGACCATTTATAATATTAACCAGTTCTTAATTATTATAAACTTAGCATACCTATCTTTAATTTGTATTATCTATGTCATTTGATTTAGATTAGTTATTTAAAAATATTTTTAGAACGAATTAAGAGTGAGTATTCCAAAAAAGGTGAGTTGGGGTGTTCATGAATGTTCTCAATATTTTTAGCAGTGCATAAATGAACAGTTTTTAAAGTTTCAGTCTAATGCCACGGAAAAAGACATTGATTAATCTTTGCCTTTGAGATGTCCACGGAAATCAACCACTTATTAAATCATGCTTTATTTATAAATTAGCTAGAATAAATACAATTTTTTTTTCTCTTCGATCTTTGAAGACTAGATATTAAAATAATGTCCTTATTCCACATACACTGCCAATTGTTAATTTATTTATTACTTAGTTTACGGCTGGACAAGTCTGCAACTCTTTCGGGTGGGAAAGACTAGTGAAAATATTATTCTTAAAACATAATACGTTGCATTAGTCAATTTTAAATCACGGCCTTCCATGTTCAAATCTCCAAATAAAACACTGATAAAACATCTCAATTTTAACCATAGATAGTGTAATGATACGGAGACACATGCTCGCAATAATTTAATCGATTCTAAACCTATTTGCTGTTTAAATGTTGCTATTACTCTGCAGTAATTCTTCAAAATTTCATTAATAAAATATAATCGTTGAAGACAATATGAGCACGATAATTTTATATAGAAAAAGATAGAAATCTAGGAGGATGCAAACGTGTCTTTTTCTGTTTCAAACTTTCGTTTGATGAAGAACAATTTGAGGTTTTTCTTATTCCAAAAATATAACGTTCCTTATTTTTTTTTTGATATGTCAATTCACAAGAGCGCCCCCAGGGGGGTATAACTTCAATCGATCACGAATTGTAACTGAAATATTGTGATGTTATATAATTGCCTAACTATATCCACCAATGAAAAACTCTGAAAATCTATGGAATAAACTTTCAGAGTTTTTTATTGATGTATGGTGATATCGATCTAGTGAGTGGTTTATTTATGAGCACCCCTGTCTGTACAGTGTGTAAAGGTAGGGGAGCTATGTCGCCACCCGGTTTTTACCAGCGTTATGAGGCGTGTTAAGATAGGGACTGTTGGAAAGGATTTATTAATGTGGGTCTTGAAGAGCCTCGGATTATATTTGGCTTGTTTTTCATAAGCCAACATTTCGCACAGCCTTAGGTCAGATTGTTTTATCCGTGGTATAGTTAAATCCCTCGTTTAAACCTGTGGACATTCTGTTGTTTTATTCGTAGTGGCCACGACCTGTCGCTCAGTTTGGAACATGGGTTAAATTAATATTACAAACTGTTGAAATTTAATAACATGAAAGTTTGACTAAATATTATGTTGATATATAGGCTTGATAGCGAGGTGGAAAAAATTCCCCAAACTAACAAATTAGCGTCTCGTGTTAATATCTTGACTAGCTTTACGCCGAGTTTTTCGAAATCAGATGTAAACAGTAATTTTCCTTCTTATTTTGAACGTTGAGTGTGCATTTGATCAAGAAGTATCAAATTTCTGCTTTAACCGGTAGTAAAATCACCCTCATGGCCGGACCAGTATGTAATTTTAATGGCAACAAAAGCTCCAGGCAGCGAACGTGTTAACCTCTTATGCGCCGCCGTTGCCTATAGGCAAAAACAAAAAGCTCCAGGCAGCGAACGTGTTAACCTCTTATGCGCCGCCGTTGCCTATAGGCACAAACAAAAGCTCCAGGCAGCGAACGTGTTAACCTCTTCGAACCATTGACCAACAAAGTCTAGACAGGGCGCGTGGATGTTAAAAATGACACCGAAACCAAAATTATTGGTTCCAAAAATTGGGTTAAGAAAACAGTTATCGTATATTATAAGCAGATACAACATCAGATGAGTTTGCTTAAGAAATTACCCTTTAGGCTGAATTTGTAAGATCCACCGTATCTAGAGTTGATATATGATGGTTAAGACGATATAATTTACCATAACATCATTTTACCAAACACAAGTATGTTTTTACGAAAATTGAATCAGTTGGAACATGGCAAAAATTTAGCTTTCGCTCACAGAGTTAAGGGGTGGGAAGAGAGAAGGGGTGGTTTTTAGAAATCTCATACGGACAGTCACCTTTCTCTTGTTTGGATGGTAAGATATTCAAAATTTCATCGCAGTCTGAATCAAAATGTAGATTTGTATAAAAACAAGTCGCACTACCAGACACTCTTAAAATTTATACAAACTTTTGAAGCATTCTTGCAAAGGAATAATATTTAGCTTAAAACAATTAATACAACTTGACACTACAAAAACCATTTAACGCATTGATTTTGTATGAATTTACGACTAAAATTCAGAAAATGAAAATTTATTTATGTATGTATTACAAGAATGGCAAATTGTGGCATGTTATACTTTTTGCAGTTTTTTGTTATTTATTTCCAAATGTCTTTAATATATAAAAACATTTCCCGTGCTGTAGATTCGTAATTCATCTAGAAACGATCATATTTATTTTTTTTTAATATTTTGTGTCAAAATAAATCTATCAAAAGTTATTTCTTTCTTGTTTTGTTTTATTATTTTTTCTTTATTCACTGAAATATATTTATTATTTTTTACAGTATTAATCTTAGAACCTGGTGCATATTATATCTTTATTATTATTATTTGTTGTATTTAAATGCTCATTAATAATAATAATAAATATTAGGTTAAGTTAGTATTTTATTGTTTTGTTTTTTTATTTTGAATCTGCGCAAAATTTCCCAGCAAACGAAAAGTCTAAAGTAACCTAACTGTTTACTTGAAATAAGTTTATCGCTTTGGTATTTCTACTTGCATTGAAAAAATTGCACTAAACTAACATTTAGTTAAGCCTTAACAATATCTAGGCCAAGCCCGAACCCAGTTCCATATGGATAAGCTAGGCAAGTGTGAAAATCGCAGCCTGGAAAGTGTTAAATAACATGAACGTTATTAGCCTTATGTTGCGATAAGTCTCCTTGAAGTCACAAGTTTGGTACTTACATGCGTAACTTTAATTTGTCTGTATTGCATTTCTCCACAAGATCGGAAATATGTTATTATGTATGATCGACCTCACAAAATATAGCAATAATCTAATGAAAAAAATACTTCATTATGTATGGTACAAATCTATTTGTCAATGTTGTAATTAAATTATAAGAATGTTTACTGAATTTATAAATGGTTTCAATGTATTTGTAACTTAATTTAAATGTTATCATTTTCATTAAAGTTAGTCATAGTCAGAGCGTGATCTTGTGTAATTAACTTTTTAAATAAATAATAAGCTTTTCGTATGATAAGTTTTATTATGTGAAACGTAACTCGGTCCATAAAAAATACGCAATAAAACTTTGGTCTATATTTAACCTTATGAATTCCAATATTCAAAACGCCATAAGTTTTTAACTAATACTAATTCTCTCAATGTAAATTTGATCCTACAAGTAACGAGTATGTCTACCCTCTAGATTTAGCCCAATTGACGATATTTTTTGCTGTTTCCATTAAATTATTCCTCTTATAAAACTTACTTTTAAATCTAGAAATACTTTCTATTTAATTAATTTTCTTAAAACTTACATATGTTTGCTTCAATGAATACTTATATGTTAAAAGTTTGTTGTATTAGATTATGTGAAATCATTATGTAAAGATAGCAGAGCTTGTTTTCTCTCAAACAAACGGGATTCATTTGTGAATTGTTGCAAATTATTAATGTTGCATTTATTTGCCAGCGAAAAATCTCACAAACTTGCTTCTGTGTTTGCATTCTTTAATAATTACTAATGCTTCCATTAAAGTTAACTTCAAATGTCTTGTACAGGTACAATAGTAAATATTAATGACCCTACTAGAATAAAAATAATCTATGGTTTACCAATAAACTGTGTAAATTTAGGTTCCCACCCATCAAACAATATTTAAAAAAAAGAACGGTACCAGTGCCTGTTTATACTTAGACATAAAAATATTACAGTGATTGACTGATTGTCTTTTGAATTATTTGTAGTTTTCCATTTTTAAATTAATAATAGTAGCGTAGAGTTCATTTGATCTTTGCCGTTCATTTGTCTCATAATATTAGAAGTTCTGCCACAATATTTTGTTTTCGGTAGCAATTTCTATGAAATGATTTCATTTCTGCTGAAAATGGCTTTTTAAATACTTATCTTGGTCAAATGGCATTGTATAATATTACATATTAATTAAATTTTTCTTTTCTTTATGTGCTTTAGATAACAAATACACATATTATTTGTTGTATAATTATTCTACTTATGATGCTAATTTCATTTTTTTGGTCTGAATGTTTATATTGGTTTTTTTTTCAAATGTTTATTTTTTTCCAATGTTAACTTTTCATTGAGACAAAATTCCTGTTGAAACCTAAGAAATTTATTTTGATATTACAAATAATAAATTAACCAAATTTAATGTATAACACATTTTAAAAATTAATTGTTAGACTGATGATATAAATAAGAATTTTTTCAACACAACTTTTATTTTGGTACCTTTAGAAACCTTTGGTTCTTGTACCTCTGTAAGATGTCATAAAATTAACAATTTTTTTTTCTTTTTAAAGTTTGTTTTGAATTCGAAAGCTTTTGTTTAATTTGTATAATCAATGATCTATATAAGAACTTTTCTATGGATTTGAAAATTTGTCTAATAATTAGGTACCTACCTTATGTATTCAAACGTTAAGACATGTAAATTAAACCATCCATTTTCTGACACCACTTTTGTTATGAATAAAGAAAAACGCGATATGGGCGTGCTTCGTGATCCAAAATTCAGATCGGACGTAAATTTCAAATTCAGAAATTTGGCCTCAGTACAAATTAAAAATCAAATGGAATGGCGTGACAGTGTAAGAGAGACAGAGTACACAATTTTGATTGACTGTCTCGATCTGATGGTCAAAAGATCTCAATGGCGACGTTGGTTTTCATTCAAATCTACATGGAAGGCATTTCTATTTGAAAGTGTTTGTGTAAAAATGAATATAATATATTAATTTTGATAAAATGGCGCCCAGTGTGTAGCTATTTGTGTAAATATTTCTTAAATCGTACATTATAATGTTTAAATTACATTTATATCACAATTATTAAAAAAAAAAAAACAATTATTCGGAACATATTTTTCTTTGAAATGGTACCTACATCATTAAATCTGTAAATAAATGTACTTTGACCAGGAAGAGAGTGACGTACCTTTCTCAAAATCTAGCTTACTCACTCTTTCATGACAGTTGAATTTAAAAAAAAATTATGGTCATTTCCAAAATCAATTTTAGTGTCCCTTTCAAATCCAGCGTAGTTGTAATTTTAAATGATGAATTTTTCATTTTCAAATACCATTTCTGTTTTTAATGTTGTACACAAATTGATGTTTAGAGTAAGAGTTTCTTCATCTATACATTTGTCCACTCAAAAATACTTATTTTTACTGCCTCTGTGCCTGAAAAAGTGTAAAAGCATTAATTTAATGTTAAAATGTGAATATAAAATAATGCCATGTCCATTTTTGTAAGGTCGCAGTTGTTTTTTTTTGTTGTTGGAATTGTAGTAATTATTGTTAGGTGACTCAAATTGCAGAAATCCATAGATGTAAAAATAAAAGAGATACTCAATTTGATTAAGTTATGTTACATTCAATGTCAGATCTTTTCCATGGTCAGAGTGTGTAGATATTTTGCCAATGGCGAACTGATTGTTGTTATTTATTAATAATTTAATGAGTATAATATAAAAATTGTAACTATTGTAATTAATATAATATTGTACCATGTAATATATTTTACATTTTCTTTTAATGAGAAACATAAAAACAAGTGAAAATATAAGAAAAAAAAAAAAAAAATTAAAAAATACTTATAAAAAAATAAAATATCCGACATACGTAAACAGTATGAGAGCAAAAAAGCAGGATTCTTGTTTCATTTCGACCCCCACTCCTTCCTCCTTACATACTTTAACCGCTAGAGGCCGGTACCCTGCATTTGCAAAGTTGAAGAATTGTGCCCAAACACGGTACGGAGCACCGCAATTGCAGTGTCGACCTTTTTCATTATTTTGTATTTGCATATTACTTCTACTGCATTAAGGTTAAAACGCGACGCTCGTTAGATTCTACGTGTTCATAGGTGGCTAAAAATTATTTTATTAAAATATGCTCTTTGCAAGTTATCCTTTACAATATTAAGACAAATTATTTGTTTGCGCCCGTACATACGCAATAATAATATGAATTAATAGTTTTGTCCGTATAAAAACTCAATTCTTTCAAGAAAGGCATACAAATACAACATTGTATCGGTGATTCAATCTAATCGAATCCAATCTGCAATTTGAGTCACCCAGCAAAAAAGAATTGAGTCTTAATTCGGACAAAACTATTTTAAAGCATAACTTGCAAAACGTGTATTCATTATTAACCGTTCTTTAGTTCCATTCGTATTCAGCAATGAAATTGACAATCTAGTCTCTAAAAGCAATCTTCATAACATGTCTTCCCTTGATAAGCTTAGGACGGGTTGTTTCGGAGAATTTGAACAATTCATCAAATTTCAACGTTCATTTTCGGGTTCTGTGAAAGTCCTATTCAAGTTCTGTTATTATATCATTGTTGGCTAGTTGCTTGACAAAACTGAAATAAAAACAGAACTTGAAAAAATCTTTCACAGAACTTGTAAATGAACGTTGAAATTTGATGAATTGTTCAAATTCTCCGAAACAACCCATCCTTAGTGTAACTCTAGGATCCATGATATTTCATCAAAATGACAATACACACCTTTAAAAAGTGATGAAACAAAAACTAGGTTAAATAGTTACCTGTGTCATTTTGATGAGATACCCGGTCACCGTAACTCTGGCCAGCTCAGGCATGTGGGCTTAAGTTCGACAACTCTAAAATGATCTGCCTGCCTCTTGATTCCTCCCTCGTATAATACGGGTTTTTTCAAGCACCAGGTTCCCTCCTTCCTTTCCCAAAAAAGACCCCACACAAAATCCCCAAAGATGACAGGCCCTGAGAAAATGGGGCCTCCTGTATGGGGATAATTAACCCTTAAGTAACTTTGTGGGTCCATGGGGCCGACATCAAAAGTCCCCCCTCTACCTTTCTCATCCTATCCCCTCGCGGAGCCCCGCGCGTCTCAGTACCTTCCTACATTCTGACTGAGGTCATGAGGATAGTCAGCTCCCTCACATAGGTACAAAGTCTATTTAAGAGTGTCATATGGAACCCACCAACTCACTTATGTTACTTTTTATTTAATTTATTTTTCAGTTTAATTGCCAAGATGGATAATCAAAAACCCGGACCAAGCACTTTAAATACCATAAATATATATCTCAAAGATAGAGGAAATAGGAGGAACTGTAAACAAAGTGATTGTGCAAGATGGGTTAAAAGTTATTGTTGTTTTGTGTACTTTATTAATTTGTGTTCTAAATTATAAAATATAGGCCATTAAAGAATTGAACATTTTTATGATTTTAGAGGCAACTAGTATTGAAATTATTTGTGAGTTATGACAATTATTTAAAAAAAAATTTTGCACTTTTTACTATGTGAATACAATGAAATATAAAATATTTAAAAAAAGCATTATGATGGGCGTACATTCAAATTACAAACGATTGATTTACGATTTACGTTTGAACACAAATTTGTCATTAAAATGTCTACCAAAAAACGCCCTCTCCTCTCCTTTAATGACCTATATATCATAATTTAAAATATCCATACTAAATATTCGCTAAACCATTTGAATAAAAAAAAATTATTCAGTTTGATACCTCAAATAAGTTTTAAGATGTTTTGAAAAATGTGAAATGCACACGACGATGCTAACGTAAATTTTATTGACCACGTCACTTAAGGGTTAAAATACTGACAAGAGTCAAATGTAGGTAAACCTTCAACAATTATAATTGTTTTCTTCCAATATTTTAATAGTTTAGTATTGTGACATTACTGTGGATTTAGTATTTATTGGCACATTTAGCATTTGATTTAGTATGCTTTAGGACGGAGGGCAATGTGGAGCAAATGGATTTTGTTTTCAATTTTAGTTTATGTTTATCTCTTGTAATTTAAATTTGGGATTTATTTGAACGCGTGTGTTTGTGAAATATATAAAAGAAGACATAAAAGTTAAATTAAGTGAGGTAATTCAAATTTATTTTTATTATTTTCCTGACTTGCTTTTACGTGGCTTTATATTTTGCATGATACAGAGAACACAAGAGGTTTTTGATGTTTAGCTAACAAAAATTAAAAAAACACACTGCATCGTACAAAATCAGAAACCATTTTTATTGCATACAAATAATAATTATGGTTTCATAATACATAATTTACAAGTGAACAATAAGAAGAATGTAAATATATATGTAATTGCTCGATTGAAATTATTGTCACATTTTTTAATGAATTCTTTCTTTTATGAACCTTTCGGTGTTCAACAGTTTTTCCGATTCAAAAAGACTTTCTTTCACCTATTCAATTGTTTTCTTCGAGTTGTCAGTAAGTCTCATCTGTGACCGACATCTTCTGTTAAAAAGGTGATTCTTTTAATAAGGCAATTTCAATCTTAGTTCCGGATAAATTAATTCAATGCGTAACTTAATTGTTGAAATGTGTGACAAGCCTTTTGTCTGACTCTGATACAGCATTTATCTTTTCATATTTAGTAAAGTATGTTGTTTCCTCTTTTGCACTAATTTATGTATTTGTTATTGTGAAAAGAAAATTAACACAAATAACCTTACCAGTTTATTCATATTACAATTTTATTGACACACAACAAACACCTTTTGTGTCCAATCCTAGGAAACACTTCCTTATGAATAGAGTAGTGGAAGTATGGAACAACTTCCACAACATGTCATCGATATTACTAATATAAACCAATCGATTCGATTGGATTTTTATTTAGAGAGAAGAAAGTATCAACTTCTTGTGAAATCAGATATGAGCTCATCAACAGAATGCCTACTCATTAAATAATAATAATTTAACCTCACCGATGAATTCCAGTACTTCTCCGAATGGTTTTATAAAAGTTTGACATAGAAGCGTTTACAGAAATTAACCGCTTCATTTAAAGTAACTATGTATGTGCATCACAGGGTGGGATTTGACTTCATTAACAAATGCTGTTCACCGCACCTCCGGGATCCAGTCCTTCCCATCCTGCTCCAATCCTCTTTCACACAGTCTATCTACTTCTTCCTCTGTCCAACTCTGGCCACTGCTTGCTTCCATTGTGCCACCCACATCCAGATCCATATGTCCAGCCCTTCCCAGCAGTCTTAAGACCTCCAGAATCTTACAATTGTCTCAGGATCATCCCGTAACGTGATCTATCCCGTTACGCGGCGTGTTTTGACACACTGTGTTTTAGTGAGATATGATAGCCGCGTACATATGGTTAAATGATATGTTTTCCTTAGAGTGTGCCGGTCTGAGTGAGTGTACTGGTGTACGGTGTATTTGTTGTGGCAACAAACATGGAGGGCGACTACAAGGTGCTGGTGGTGCGTTCGAGCTGGACGGAGCGCCACGTGGCGAGGTACATGTCGCGCCTACTGTCGCGCGGCCTCATCACTGACCGAACCTTCACGCTGCTGGACGTAGAGGACATCATCAACAAGGTCACCACCTGGAAAGAAGAACTGCCCAGAATCACGCCATTCTACGGTAACTACTGATTTAGGACTGAATAATGATATTACAATACGAGTTGCCTGTATACTGTCAGATTCATTTTTGACAAATCACAGAAAGCTGATTGGCTTTCCGGCTGGTCTATCAATTTGAATGTCTGTGGTATAATGAAAAAAATTATAAAAATATTAATACTAGTAAATATATAATATCGTCTTGACATGTTCAGCGGTAAGGTGTAACAATAACCCGGTGGTGTTGGAGATCCTGGCTGCGCTGGGAGTCTGCTTCAGCTGCAGTTCCATGGCCGAGACAGACCTCATCCTCAGCACGGGAGTGGACGCCGAGTGAGTTGACATTTATACTCTTATATTGTATCCAATTCCATATTGGCCTTGCAATCATTAGTTGCCTCCAGACGGGCTGCACAATGTATGCGAGTAGCTCCCAACTAGCAAGTAAGTTTCTAATTTGTTAAACAATAGTTGGACTATAAATTTGCACCACACATAAGACCTAGTATTTTATCTGATAGTATTAACATCTTAATAACTGTACAGCTTAAGATTGTTGTAAACAGAAGTGGCGCCCTCTGATATTTTCAAAAAGAACCGTTGAAGTTTACAGCATCCCTGATGAAAAATGTCAAAAAGAAAATTTATAAAACTTGGAAGTTCTCAGTTTCTCACTTTCCAATTTCGCGAAAAACATGTATTTTTATCTGCTAGTTCTCTGTCCAATAATGTATACAGCTTGAAAAAAACTCCAAATAATCCAGAATGGAGCAATAGAGAAATTTTGAAGAGAAATAAATATAAATCAACTAGTTCCTGGGAGTTATCCTATAATGGTATAGGACATATACCGTCACGGACTTTTCTGCAGTTTTGCGAACAAAAACATATGCAGAATTTGCATGCATTAAGATACTAGATAGACTAATAATAATAACTACCTAATCTTATATTTAAGATAATAGATTAGATAATATGAATGTGTACCCGGTGTTACTGGGGGTATCCTATAGGAGATAGACATAAACCATTGACGACTTTTCTGTAGGCCTTTTTAAGATATACAATTCCGTAGTACATTATTTTAATTTATCTCATAAGGTTTAGTCAGCGTTTACAATGTAAGCGCTCGAAAGTATTTTTTTATGACTTAATTACAAAACATCGACTTGTATCTACTTTCTATAAATATAATAATAATAATTTCTATAAACATTAAAAACATTGAGCAATGAGCCATTGAGCTAAAAATATATATGTACATTATTGTCAAAACACTGATACTTAATTTTTTAAAGTCCATACAATACAAAAACACATATTTATCACCTCTGAACACAATTGTCAATTCTGTATTAATCTGTACTTTATTTATCAATGCTATCGATTATTTTCTAATCATCCAACTATATTATAAACTTATAAACTACCCTTCCCATTTTTTCTACCTTACAACTCCTGTGGTGATCTGTCTTTTTATTACTACTATCTGGCTGTTATTTACTTTACCGGTTTTGTTTTATATTAAGTGCTAAATTATAATATGAACTAAACTTATCAATTTGACTGGCCTAAAACAAGATCCATTCCTAGTTGGCTAGTCAAAGTTTCCGCATGTTTTATTGTATGATTTTTATGTGAAATAAATTTATTATTATTATTAATACAAAAAAAAATTCTACGTTTTATAAATTTTAAATTAAATATCCCACTAGAAGACTTACAATATCATTTCTTATTAAATACTCTAAAAATGCACACATTGGAAGACAGGCGTAAAATAAACGACTTAACTTTTTTATTCAAGATTCTAAACTCTAAATTCGACTGTTGCGAACTTCTGCAACTCATAAACTTACGAATACCTACAATAACAACACGACAAAATACACTATTCCACTGCAACACACATAAGGGCAATTACATTGCGAACTCCCCGATACAACGGTTTCACACTATGGGAAACCAAAACTTAGGTGATGTCGATATATTTAATATTAACTTTGCGAATTTTGTGGATCACGTAAAAGATTTATTTCAACACTTTTCCTAAATGGAAGTTATATTTTTGTAAACCAGTCAAATTGCTGTAAACTACATTACAATAAAGACTTCCACCCACACCATACAAGAGAAAAAAATAAAACATTGGACTAAAAAGTTTGAACAAATCAAAAAAACAGATTAGTATTCTGTATATAGGCATCAAAATGTATAGTTTAGTTCCTAAATTAAAAATGTACCTAAATTAAGCATATTTAAAGAAAATGTAAAAAGTATTAGAAGTGTAAATAAAAATGTAAAAATATGTTTGTTTATATTGACCACATGAAGTTTAATAAGTAAATACATAAACATTGATGAAAAGGCCCGAATCTGAACACACTATTATCGTTACAGCTGTACACTTTGTTTTGCCCTTTTGATTGCTTAATTATTTATTTGCTAGTTGGGAGCGGCTTGTGTGTGTTGTCTAGTAGGTACTATTCAATATTTTTATTACATCTATTTTCACGAACTATGGATACTGTTAAAAATAGATGATTGATTGATTTATTTAATGTTAATTTTTCTAATTCTGATCATAAATTTTATGTTTAATTTTAATATTTTCATTCATAACTATTATTGATTTCGAAAAGATCTAATACCACATGTTCCTAAAGGGTTTGAACTAGAGGTGGGTGAGTTCTGCATTTTTCCGGAGGCATCCGAGGACTGCTTCCTTTTAAAAGAACTCGAGTTCTTGGAGTGGGTCCCGGGTCCGAGTTCTTGGGTGCGGACTGGGTACTGGGCGACTACCGGGACGCACGGGTCCGGCCAAGGACTCGGCACTCGGACTCGGATAGAACCCGCGAAAGAACTCGGACCCGTAGCAGGACAAGGACCCGCACAAGAACTCGGACCCACACGAGAACACGGAGTCAATCCCGTCACCCATCGCACCCGAGTCGCGAGTTGTGCAGTTTACATTTTGGCGAAGTTCAACGAAATCCATTCGTGTCTTGTCGTGTTCCAGCTGATTGGGTTACGGCTAATGCGAGGCCGTAACGGATGTAGTATTAGGTTCCAAGTTCCAGATGATAATTTTAGCACACGCGTAAGCAGTAATAAATCAAATGTAGTAACATAAATTTCGGTTGTCGTTGAGAATTTGTCGTTTTCATAATCTCTGTCCATCGATATAGATAAAGGTACTTGGTCGAAGCCTCTATCAAATGAAACTCAGTAAAGGCGAGATGTTTTAAAAACAAAGTCAGGAAGTAGTTAGGTACAGCATTGAACTATTAAAATTTTAACAATTAACAACATGTTTTAATATCTATTTATTCCAGTCCATTTTTTTTTACTTTTACAATACATACACACTTTGTTCAATATATTATTGTAGGATTTGTGTATATTATATAATTGATTTGTATATTTTTCCTTTTGGTTTCACAAATATATACATATATATGTCTCAGGATCATTAAAAATAAACATTTGCCAGAAATTTGCCTTTCGAATGAACACTATTACGACATAGCTAAAAAATTTTAACAAAAGATAGCCATTTTAAATAAACAATTATTGAATAAAATAATCTTGGTACCTAATTTATCGCTTGTCTGAATCTTTCCAATACCAGTTGACAATCAGTTCCAATTTTTAAAATCAAAGCAAATCCATATTCTAGAGTTCACTGAACCAGAGTTACGGATACACAGACAGACACCACTGAAATTTGTATTTTTAATAACACAAAAAATAAAAATAGTGAACGATAATTAAAATAAAACTTTAAAATAAAACAATAATTTTTACTTACAGTAGGTACCTAGCGCCTACAAATATAAGGGGCTAAAATAAAAATATAAAACATCAAAGAATTGCGATAAATCATTGAGATTTTACATAAAAACCGTTAAACTAATCGGCAATATCTCAAAATGCCAACGTGTTGATTTTTAAAACAAGATCATGAAACAAAAGAAACAAGAATTGAACATAAAAATAATAAATCAGTAAGTTTTTTTTTTAATTCTGAATCCGAAAAAAAAAATGTACAAATAGGCATAACAGTCAAAAGAATCATAAATAAACTCAAAATATCTTCGTATTGAATTTTTTAAATCAAGATAAAACATAAAAAAAAATTAACATAAAAAAATGTAATATTTTTTTTTTAAATTGCGAATTGAAAAATTAAATTATACAAATTGTTACAAACAGTTAAAAGAATCAGCAATATCGCAAAATCCCCCCGTATTATTCATAAGACATAAAAAGCATTGAAAAATAAAATCAGTAAGATCTCGAATCGAGACCCCGAGTCCGAGTTTTCTGGGAGTTGTTGATTAGAGGCATTCGGGTCCGAGTCCAAGTCCTTAGAGGCATTCTCGGGTCCGGGTTCTCTGGGAGTCGTTGATTGGAGGCATTCGGGTCCGAGTCCCAGACCGAGTTCTCTGGGAGTGGTTGATTACGAAAAGGAGTGGGAGTAGGACCCGCTTCCCGCAAAGGACTCGGGCTCAAGGACTCAATCCGGCTGAACCTACACATCGCTAGTTTGAACTGGCTGCAACTTCATTATGATGCAGAAACTTCTACCAGCTGGTAAGCAACTGTCACCATTTTGGCGGCGAATCAAAAATTGACCATTTAAGTAATGCAGTCAGCTAAAAAAAATAGAATAAAAATGCCATATCGTAATTGTTTTATAAAATTTTTTCAACTGTGAAATTACCCTATTCAGATAAATTAATTGAAATAATGATCCAATTTATTCTAGCCGCATAATATTTGCGCACACAGCAAAGCCGCGCACTCATCTGTTGCACGCACGCCAGCATGGGGTGGACCTGCTCGCCTTCGATGCCGACATCGAGCTGCTCAAGATCAAGCAGTTCCATCCCAACGCTAAGTACGTCTTCATTTCATTCTATTACTTCACACCACATACATCACACAGAGCCATTGGGACTATGGCATCCCCAGGGCTGGCTAAACATTAAACACGAAATCAGCTATTTCACATTTTGAACGGTGTTCTTACACTGAGAGTGTTTGTTGTACCACTTGGTAAAATGCCGCAAATATACTATGTATACTAGCTTTGAAGTTCAAGGTGTTGCCTGGGTTTTATTGTGCGTTAACCTCTTGTTAGCCAGCATTTTTGAATTTTAATTTAATGTTGTTCGTTTTTTCAACCCGTCTTTTGCCAATCTAAATACATAAAGCTTACACAATTCGTGGAAAAAATTTGTTTGAAATTTTGTTTAATAAATTAGATTTCGACAACAGCGCCACCTATCAGATCAACAACTATCATATATTTTAAGCTGGAACTAGCAATACACATTCACAAAAAAATTATTGCAATCGTTTGGACGGTTTCGGAGACTAGCGTTTATGAACACAGTGACACGTGATTTTTATATATTAAGATTATTTGGTAAGATTGTACAATTTACAAAAACATCTTTTTGCAAATAAACAAGTAAATTATTATTAAAAAATAATCAGCAAGAAGCTAAGGGGGGGTAATATTATTTTGCTTTTAAGGAAAGGAAAAGGGATGTGGTGGTTGGACCTCGTGTGGCAGTGACCTTCCTCTTGTTGTGAAGGTCAAGTGTGAAAAATGTTATTAGTCTCTGAATAAAAATGGCCGGGCTTTACGTCTGCGTAAAAACTCTGGTATTTCGAAATCTCATGTAGACAGTAATTTCCCTCTTATTTTGAACGTCAAGTGTGTAAAATTTTATCAGGAATTATAAAAAAACACCTTCCTTTTGTTTTGAAGGTTAAGTTTTGGAAAATTTCATCAATCTTGGAATAAAACTATTATACTGGTGAGCTCGAGCAGATGTTGTCCTGCAGATTTTTTTTTTTGATCTCGACAACAGCGCCACCTATCTGGTCCAAAACTATCCTGTATTTTAAGCTGGAACCAACCATACATATTTACAAAAATTCATTGTAATCGTTTGGGCGGTTTTGGAAATTAGCATGTACGAACACAGTGACAAGTAATTTTTAAATAATAAGATATAAAAAATAAGCCACGCTACCACAGACACTCCTTTATAATATATTATTATAGATAGATAGATGTATTAATTATATATGAAATAAAACATAGAAAAAATTTAAATGTATTTGTGCAGAAATGGGTATCGAACTGGCGACGTGTGCATCCGTTTATTCATATTAAAATGTGTATTTATTATAGGTTGCTGATTAGAATCCGGTGCGGCGCGTTGGAGTCCAAGTTTGGCTGCTGCCCACGAACCGAAGCCCCGGTGCTGCTGCGCATTGCCAAGGAGCTGAGCCTTCAGGTAGGGACACTGTATTCAAACATCGTCATATAATATATATCTTTAATATATCGTTGATGTAAGTCCAATACCCATTTGAGAAAACAAAACAAAGAACCATTTGAACCGTCTAGGGATATACGCGTTCTTGCCTGCTGATGTACTGGGGATGATGATCTTGGTCAATTTTAAAAATTGAAAGCAACAAATCAATGCGGCTTATGCTGTTCGACTGAAAGCGCCAAAAAAAAAATTGTTAGCTCATATGCGGCATCGAACTTACATAGACAATATATTTTTACCTATGCATTCTATTCAAATATAAATATTCGGTATAAATATAATATATCCAATTTTACGAATTCTATCTAAACAACAGCATATTGTATTTATTTTTACTATTTAGCATTCTATCATAACATCTGAGAGCATTCACTTTTAAATATTTGTGTTCTTTAGGATTTTCTATGCAGATTCTTATGCGAAAAATCTTTGAATTGATTGTCGTAACACTTTTTTAATGATGTTTTTAACTTTAGGTGGTGGGAGTAGCGTTCCATGTGCCTGGCAATGGAATGTACCGGCGCGGGATCCAGCTGTCAGCACAGCTGTTTGATATCGGCTTCTCCCTCGGCTTCCACATGCAGATCCTTAACATTGGGGGCGGGTTGCCGGGAGACCAAGGAACCTCCGTATCACCCGTAAGGCCTTATAGCGGTTTAATTTACTCATTATATTGTTATAACTAAATTAACGTTAGTGTATCTGCTTAGAAAGAATGAGTGAGATATCGAAAACTATGTTTTAACCTCTCTTTATATGCACGAGAAAGAGAAATCAGTCATAACCAAGCTGTCAATGGTATCCCAATATTTTTACATGTAATGAAAAAATTAGTGTTGGAACATATTGTTGACATTTTATTTATTTCCAGGTTGCACGAGAAATAAACTCTGCCTTGAATGAATACTTTCCCCCCGATAACGAAGTGGAAATAATAGCAGAGCCAGGGCGCTACTTCGTGGCGTCAGCCTTCACCGTCGTCAGCAACGTCCACTCCGCCCGCAGGCCCCTCTGCATGCTGCTGGAGGAGGAACAAGCAACCAGCCCAGGCCTCCGAACCCTGAGGGCCAGGAGAGTTAGCGGAAGTAACGTCCCGGGTACCGGGGTGCATGTTCGCAGGGAAATAGGGGAAGGACTGTCAAGTTTGAGAGATGCTTCCAACACTTTGAGGGAAGTCCATCAAAATTTGGCAACTCTTGGAGGGACATTATTGGAAGAGTTAAAAGTTAATAGTTTAGCTCTAGACATATCTCCGAGACTTATTCTAAGGGGAAATGGTCATATTCCAGGAAACACTAAAGGTATCCCTTTAAAAGGAGAAACCGTTCCAGTACTAGAAGTTGCCCCTTCACCGCGGGAAAATACCAATATTGCAGCAGATACAGAAGTTATTCCTCCAAAAAGAGGAGATGTTCCAGCAGAAATCGCAGAAACTGCTTCCAGTTCTTCTGTGGAAGCAGAGGTTATTCCTCCAATAAGAGGAGATGTTCCAGCAGAAGCCGAACAAATTGCCTCCAGTTCTGTGGAAACGGAGGTTATTCCTCCAATAAGAGGAGATGTTCCAGCAGAAGCCGAACAAATTGCCTCCAGTTCTGTGGAAACGGAGGTTATTCCTCCAATAAGAGAAGATATTCCAGCAGAAGTCGAAGATATTGCCTCCAGTTCTATGGAAGCAGAAGTTATTCCTCCAATAAGAGATTTCGTCCAAGAAGATGCAGAAGTTATTCCTTCAAAGAGAGAACCTGCCACCCCTTCCCCTTCTACTCAAGGTCATCAGAGTGCTGACATTGTGGAAGGACTGATAGACAGCATAGAAAATATAAACATTCAACAAGAAAACCCGCCCCAAAGTGAGGAGATTGCACAAGAAAACATTAATGTTCCTAACAACTCTAGGGCTAATGTCACAGTTATCCATCTGGGTGGCCAGACAGATGGTGAAAGAGTAAAGAAAACTTTATTCAATGAAAATGGTGGTTCAACCTCAAAGGGCAAACAGAAAGGTGGGAATGGACCTGTGAAGGGAGAGAGAAAGCAGACTGTTGGTCATCAAACGGAAGCGGAGAAAATGCACTACTACATGGACAATGGAATCTATGGTTCCTTTTCCGGGATCACTTCGGGCAGAATGGTTGTCAACCCGGTGCCATTGGAGGTGACTCTCATCATTAAACATACTAATTTTGGTTGTGGCTCTGTTTGTGATTTTGTGATGGTTACCGGATAAGTCATCAAGATGACAATTCAACACACATTTAAAAAATGATATAAAGTCATGAAAAGTGATGAAACAAAAACTAGATTAGGTTTACAGGTTAGTTTTTTTTCATCGCTTTTAATGACTCTTTATATAACTTTTTAAAGGTGTGTTGAATTGTCATTGTGTTGAGTTATCATGGAATCGTCTGTGATGTAACTCTGGTTCGATGAACTTGAATTTGTTTTTAATTTAACCGATTGTCTGCGGACTCCGCCATATGGCGGTTTTCAAATGATTCGGGAAACTCCGCATATCCCCAATGTATGTAAAACTTACACATTTTAAAGTTACAGCGTGTTGAATATGAGTGAGAAAGCTTTCTATGTTTACATATCGGAGTTTTCCAAGCCTTCACTATCCAAGGCTGGCAGCATAAATAAGCCACTCACTAGATTGATATCTTCGGGCTTTTTGTATGAAACAAAATGGTCCTAAAAACCATAGATATATTGACAGTACAATTCTCATTCGGAGCCTACTTATTATGCTATAAACCAATGTTTATTCCATAAACTTTTAGAGTTTTTCATTGGTTTATAGTTAGGGAACAATATGACTTCACAATATTCACGGTTCCAATTTTCGATCAGAGTTATACCCCCCTGGCTGGCAATAAAGTGTCATTTTCAAAATTGGAATTGATTGTGTCAAGAATAAACAAGCGATAAAGTACCTACCTACAATATAATATTTTTTTACCCAGAAAATTATTTTAATTCTATATTTAAAATGTGTTTTCTTTTGTTTAAATGTCTGTATGTTTATTTAACTATCTAACTAACTAACCAACACGCTGTTTTTTCCGCAGGGGTAGGCAGAAAGGACGGACTGCCAAACAACTCGGTCTTGGCACACACTTCTGCTTATTTATTCATTTGATATTAGCAACACGACGAGCAATGCAACAAAGGTTGCCCCAAATTATCACTTTTGACATTTGCTATTTCATATCTTACAATAAGAAGGAGAGATGAAACTCTTAATAACTAATATAATATAACATTATAGTGGTTGTTTGTCCATTGCAGGATCTGCCGGGAGCCTATGAGCCATGTGTGCTGTGGGGCCCCACGAGTGACGGGCGCGACGTGGTGTCGCACGAGGCCCTCCTGCCCCCTCTGCCCCTGCCCAGCTGGCTGCTGTTCCGCAGCGCCGGGGCCTATTCCTCGGCTACCTCCACCACCTTCTGCGGCATCGCCAAGCCAAAGGATTACGCTTATGCCACACAGAGCACTTGGTAAATACTCTTATGGCATCTTGTATAAGGCTAGCAGCTTATTCAATAGTGACCAGCTGCTAACCCTGTATATCAAGTTTGTCCAACAATTGTATTTGGGAGCCACCTGTGGTCTGCGGCTACAAAACACCTGATAAATCTATTTGATTCTGTGCAAAGAAGAGCGGTTCTTCAGATTGACAAACCGTTTTTAACAGACTGATTGCTATCTTTCTTTCTACAGGTATTTCAATGGAGCCTGTTCGAAGGAGCTAGCAATCTCTTGTGCACTGGTGCACGTAAACGAAACTCAACGAATACGAGTGGAACACCCGTTACACTTGATGTTGGTTTCATGAGAATGGGTCGCATCTTTGACTCGCTTTTGTGTAAATCGGCTTGCACATATAATATTACTTCATATAATCCAAGGCTCCAAGACCCACATTAGTAAATCCTACAGCCTCGACCTTAAACCCCCCCCCTTAAGGGGATGGTTATATCTTCATCAACACAGGCGGCTTTTGATCATCGTTATATTTCACTTTAAATTTATACGATATTGATGATTTTGTTTTTGTGCTGTATTATTCCAACTCACTATTAATGTGATTTTTTTCCAAGTTGTTTTCTGCTGAAATTTCATTACTGTTCCACTAGTGTATAAATACTAATCCACATAAATGTTACTAATTCCTGCTGTGCAAGGACAATTAGGGATCTTACGATCACAGGGGCCTAGCTAAAAAAACTGTTATTTTGAGTTAAGAGGAAGCTACAAGCCAAAAATGTGTATATTATTGGTATACTTTATATTGTATGTAATAGGCATTAAAATCGCTTGACAAACGGAGTCTCGAAATGATCGATTTCAAGCACAAAACTGGTTTTTATTTAATTTGTAAACAATTTTATAAGAAAGCAAAAAAGTTAATCAAGTGAAACTGTCATTGTAATATGTGTAATAAGTGAAATGTCAGCTATAATACTGTAATTTTTTAAAGTTGTTTCCTTTATGCCTTCATACATTTCTATTGAAAAAATGCTTTTTTTAGTAGTTTACATTTATATTTTTTATTGAGTAATTTATTTTTTTATTTGTATTCTACTCAAGCTAAACGATAGGAAAACCTTCAATTTATCAAAAGCATATTTTTTGGTATTCATAATGTACACCAATTCGTTATAAAGATTAATCAAAATAGTTATTTAGCATTAAGCTTCGCCTTCAGCTTGGTTTCGGTAATGCCATAATCGTATTTATTAGTGACACAAAGTACGTACATTCCAGTCTTCATGTGCGTTTATCTCAAAACAATGTTTTTGTAGATAGGCCCCTGTGATCCTAAACCCCCGAATCGAGGGTCTAGAGCAGTTTTTACATAAATGTACATTTTTTTTCTAATTGAACAAAATTAGATTCCTTGTAGTGCAACTTGAAGGAGTAACCATTTGTTACTTGTAATAGGTCCCCTCGACAGCCGCTACAATGCTCAACCTTCCTCACAATGCAGCCCTATCGGGTGGGGATATAGTTCCCCTGTCTTTACACTGTGCAGACAAGGGAACTCTTGTGAGGTGTAACATAATTTTAAAAAAAGGGACTTGCTACCCCTAGTTGGACATGAAACATAATCTAACTGAAACTAACCAAGTACAATGTTATTTTTTGTAGGGATATCTTGCATCAGCTGCCGAAAATTCGAGAAAGACGGCGGCTCCAACCAACCTATGCCCCTCTGGAGCTGCCACCGCCCTTCTGCATCTTCAAGCCGACCCTTTCCTGCATACACGCTAAGGACCTCGTCCCCGCTTTCGCCGGCAGCCAGCCCACCTCCGCACCAACCCCCCTGAACAACTCCCCCATGTTCCAGAGAGTTTCACCCACTTCCACCGTGGAGACGCCTACTCACGACCAGATCACCATGAGTCACTTATCGGAAGCTTTTAGATCGTGTCTGTCTCCGTATTCCTGCTCGCCATCTTCCGTGGGATCTCCTAATTCGATCCTGAAAATGTTTCCTAACCACAAAATCAAAATGAACTCGGAATTGTTGAAGAAGAACGTCAGATTCGTACAATCTCCCGACAGCGTTTCTTCATTCTCCGCCGCGGGACCTTCCAGGGATCCTCCGCATTCGAGCACCAGAATTTTAAACACGCCATTGCAACACAGTATTAATTTGAATGCTTTCGATAATCCACTGCACGCTAACATGAGTGGGTACAGCACTCCCTTCCCGGATATGACTGCATTCCTGACTCCTTCGACATCGAGCAATACTCCTTCGACTTCCAACATGGCGAATGTGTACTCCCCGCTGTCCAGCTCCCCTTCGTCTTCTCCGCCTTTCGCCATGGATCTGAGGAGCTTCATGACGCCGCCTGAAGAGCTGCTTGCAGATTCGTCCGACGCTCCACTGGTGGTGCGAGTGCAGCGGGCGCCAACTTCCCCGGTGCGCACCATGAGGATTGCGCCAGGTCAAGGTTTGGGGGAGGAGGAAGATCCCAACAAGTCTCCCACCAACCCTACCTTTTCTCCGACACGCGGAAGGTTCTCCAGAACTTAATAATACAGGGAACAATAGTTAAATTCATTTTAATATTCCATATTTTTATCAGT
The DNA here is from genome assembly GCA_026573805.1 of Hesperophylax magnus. Taxonomy (NCBI): domain Eukaryota; kingdom Metazoa; phylum Arthropoda; class Insecta; order Trichoptera; family Limnephilidae; genus Hesperophylax; species Hesperophylax magnus. The sequence goes on along the minus strand of JAIUSX010000230.1, from coordinate 1,840,611 downwards.
GGACATTTTTATAAATTTATTATCTCTTATTCATGATTCATTTTTTATTATCTCTTATTCATAATTCATTTTTCTCTTTCTCAGCAATTTTTAAATGCATTAATTCATTTTAATTTGAAACCATTTAGATTTGTTTATAATGTGTTTAATTAAATTTAATTATTAAAGATACTAATCATAATTTGTTGATCAAATGCATGTAAGTTTTATATTTTAATAAAGTTTTAATATTTCATTTTGTACCATATTTTCTGTGTATATCACATGTCCCATTAGTCCCAACTGCTCTTACCTCTGTCACAGGTTATTCACTAAGTTTTGTGACTTAGCAGGAGTGTCCGGATTCATGATGTGAGTTTTGTCCATGTCTTGTATGTTAGTGGAAGGGATGGATTCATACGTCAGTCACTCCTGGATACACTGACCTCCACATTCCTACCCGCTATCATACATTTCTCCTTCCCGGAACCTTCTTTCCTTAAAATACCCTCCACACAGCATCCCCAAAGATGACATAACCTATACCATGCACCCACAAGATACCCAAATTATTGAGGATGCCATATTCCTGCTTGCTTCTTGTTTTTCACATTATTTCCAAACATCTTCTTTCTCTGCCAGTTCCATGCCTCACTTACATACATCAGGGTAGGTACAAACACTCCATTGTGGACTTGCTAACTCCGAGCGTCAACTGCATTCAATCCTCCATTAATGTGGAGTAGTTACCTGCATTTACCCTTCTTTCAATATCTCTATCAGCCTTCCCATCTCTCGTAAACATACTTCCTAAATACACAAACTCATCCACCTGCTCCAAGTATTTCTCATTCTCAACTATATTGCCCATTGTTTTCTCGTACTCTCTCTTTCAAACACCATTCTTCAAATTTTCAATATTCAATTAGGCTTTGAGAAACTTACAAAATTTAACCCGTCTCATAGGGTAGTTAAAAAAAGCCAGTGGGACTATAGCATCCCATGGTATGTTGTGAAGCTGAAGGGAGTCGGGAGATCGGAAAGGAGAAGATTGGGAAGGAACTGGAATGTTTTGTTGAACAGCACACAAATGGAAATAAAGCGCAGCAAATATTGTAAAGTATTTTAATTCCATCGTCCACATGAAAGTACAGACACCGGTCCCAAACAGAGACAGGGCGAGACAGCATGACTCTATGTACACTCGTTATATTAATACTATATTTAATTATACACTGACTGACATCGTCGGGTGACAATATTGTTACAATTACTAAAACTAATTTCTGTTGCCACCGTGAAAAATAAAAAACCGACTAAAGAAATTTTAACCAAAAGTTACAGACTCGAGTGAAAAACAACAAGTAAGGTTGGAAAGGTTCATTCTCTCAACATTAATCGCCATTTTTAATATTTGACATTTGAACAGTTCCCGTCAAATGCCGATTAGACACTAAATTAGACCTTTCGAATCGTTCTCTCCCACAGACGTAAGTAAATACACTATATATCGTCGCTGGGTGCATAATACCTGCAATGTGAAGAGATTGATATTTTACAGAAATAATAGATGCATTTTTAAGCAAGAAAATAATGGGAGACTCATTTAATTTTAATATCATTATTAATATAAATAAATGTGGGATATGGCTGACACGCACTTAAAAAAACAGTCTGTATTAATTAGATAATAATGCGAAGAAGGACGGCCTCCGTGGTTGAGGGGTAAGGCTCTCGACTAGCAATCCGAAGGTCGCTGGTTCAAATCCCGGCGTGTGTATATAAATTTTATTTGATGAATTTGTTATTTTATTTCACAATTTTATCATTTAAAATATTATAGTGTACTTGCAGCACTTCAAGAGTGGAAGATACTCTCAGTATTGCAATAATAAGACCACTATTCGGAATTGAAACGTTGCTTGAAATGGGCTCAGACGTGTTTGGTGAGCAGATCTGAATAGCAAGGTACCTCCCTCACCTTCCGCTTCCCCATATCCTTCCCCTCCCACTACCTTCAACCTCACAACTTACCCCAATTGGGGATGCCATAGTCTCACTGGCTCCAGACAGTTGGGAGCAGTTGAGACTCTGGTGCACATAATTTTTTTATGTATTTCAGTTTCCAGAAATGGAAAACATGTATTTTATATTCGTTATTTTTGAGGTCAGTTAAGAAAAGACATCAAATTACCCTTTTTAAAATGAAATAACTGCTAAAATGCATTATTTTACTGTTATCAAATCTATTTATATAAATAAAAATGTTTGTTCGTTTGTTCAAAATCTTAAATCTCGGAAAGTTCTTCACCGATTGCTTTGAAATTTTGACACAACGTTGCATTCGAATACGCGTGTGTGTTTATATACCTATATTATATAGATGTCACCTGTGACAGGTAAAAATATTATTTTTTTTAAGAACGTAAAAGCAACATGCTCTATTGTTTCTCTATCTGCACAGAGAGATGAGCCACAGCAATGTGTGGCGGGGTACAGCCAGTTTAAAATAAAATGTGGCTATTAACCGTGTCCCACTTTTCTGTATATTTAACAATATTATTTTGAGGTTCACCTTCATTTTCTCTCTTCAAAATTGGTTATTTCACTTCCCTATTAATTTCCAATGGAGATATTACACGCCCAGCAGCTAAATTTAAATATAGTCGAAAGAATGTGACATATAAAGGCTTTTTTTAAATATATTTGTTTGCAGTTAGACATTTTTTCATTTGAATCTTTAACTTTAGAGACGACTCGTAAGAAATTAAAAGAAAAATTATAACATTTAAAAAAAAAACAATGAAATGACGACAATTTATGTAATTTTTGTTGTTTGTTTTTGGGGTGTTATGCCGTGTTGCGCTAACTCCTTCTTTACACTGCAACGCTGTCCGAAACGTCGGCTAAAGAAGGAGATAGCGCAACACGGCATAACACCCCAAAAACAAACAACAAAAATGCTTTTGGCCGTGAGAATCTAAAAACTTACAATTTATGTGAGGTTAAGTGTCCACTCAAGTGATTTTTGGCGTAGTATGCCATGTTGGCAAAATCGTTTTGCAGTTTCATATGTTTCCATATTAATATTTTGAGGAATGGTATTAATTAAATAATATGGTAAATGTATATATATGACACCAATCGCTCGAGTGGGTACCTGTTAAAAAGATAATTTAACAAAGTGAGGTTATGTGAATTTTTTAGGTGGCAACACTAAGCAAGATGGCGGCCTACAGCTAATGATATGAATGATTTCGTTCATGCGAGTCTTCACAGATTTGGGGTTACCAGACAAAAATATAAAACAATAAAAAAATTTTATGTACCTACCTATGCTGATGTATGGGTGCAATTGTGTTTTGTCGGGCAAGGGTTCAATTCCCAGACTGGTATATTATATTAAACAGCTGTAAATGTATCAAATTTATAAATAATAATAATAATTTCCAAAATTAAAAAAACAATTATTGTCCATTAACGAACTAAAATTGAATGGCAGAGAAAAGAATAATTGTGTAAACTTATGGAATCCAGAATGAATTATTAATTTTGGCTGTTAGATGGAACAATACATTTATTTTATTTGCACACCATACGAAAGTTCTACAGGCCAGGGGGTCTAGCACAGTGAAATCGATAACTTTACAATATCGGATCAATGCTGATTTCCCGAGCACGGTTGCGCTGTTGATAGCCAGACCGATATTGGTAATGCAATTAATAAGAAATTGATATACACTGGCATAACTCGAGGTATTGTCTATGAATTGACATGCCTAAACGTCAAATACAAATAAATTGACAATGTCAAATTGATATATTAAATTTAATATAAATTGCCAGTTTGCATGTACTTTTTGAAATTAAAAAGGGACTAATGGAATCAATTGATCTCTTCTTAGATGAATTAGTTAAGTCTATGGGATCGTGTATATGATTTCTTTCAATTCTAAGAGCTTCGCTAGTTCACCTCCATTCATTAATAAACCAGTTATTTTGCATAACGAATGACATTGTTCAAAAAGTTCGGTATATTGACAGCTTATCCGACACTTTGGAGGCCGCGCTAAAAACAGCGGCTTCTGTCTACCGACTGTTGGAATCATAATCGGACCGTGCTCGCAAACATCACCAATAGATCAAAGATGAGGCATTTCGTCAATATCGTATTGGTATGTATAGGGTTTTATCGATCGTTGGTGCTAGATACCCAGAACCATGTATGTTCTATAGAATAAACAGAAATGTTTAAATCTGGTAACTCGGTGATAAACAAAATAAAATGAAATAGTTTGCCGAACCTTATAGAATTTTACATGCACTTAATTTTGATAAAAAAGCTATTGTGTACATTAAGAAGCAATGACAAATTGACACTAAGCGATATAGCACATGATTTATAAGTATATAATATATTATCGCTATTCATAATTTAATACTCATTATTAAAATATAGCCACATTAAGAACCAACAAAAAAAACATCATTTTGTATTTTATTTTTGCATCTGGAAAACAATTTATGTTAATATGGCTGAGTTCAATTTGAATCTTTATTTGTGCAATTCGACTTACATAATTAAAGAAAAGTTAACCCCTGCATCTGCAGTGTTAATCGTGTCCATATACGGTACGAAGCACTACAATTGCAGTGTCGACTTGGTACATTCGTTTTTGCCTTTGGATATAACTTCTCTAAGTTAGTTAAAGACAAAAAATAAAAATGTCACTTCATCAAGTGTGGTATTGCTACGTTTTGACTTTAAGTTTTGTCTTATAGAAAGGACAAACATTCCCGGATTACGAATATCCCGACAATATTTGGAATTGTCCTACAACCATCATAATAGTATGTTGAAATTTTTGCTTGAGCAATGAAGGACTTAGCCAGATTGAACGCGAAACTGCGCAGTGGTAACCCAACCTTTTTTGCCCTACATTTAAAAACCAGTCTATAGATATCAGTGAAATGTACAAATGTGTATTGTATGTCTTTGTTGCTTTGAGGTTGAGCAAGAGATTACCAGTTTTCGAAATCCATGATTTAGAATTGTTGATAATGGAATATTTTTGAGAAAAGATACACAATTGCAAGTTAAATAGGTGCATCTTTTGGGATACAAATTTTGAATGTTAATTTATTAGACACATAACATCTTGAAAATGATACATAATTATTATATACATGTAATTTACAAAAAACTTTTAAACACCGGAGATTTACATGTTACATGAGTGTAAATAGAAACACACATCAGTTAGTTTTACATTTCAATAGATTCTTTATAAAATTTATTAATTTGTGCATTATGGAATATTACTTTAATCAATAATTTACTGCTAGGTAATTAACAATACATAGATAAGTACAGTCCCTGTAAGAAATATGCATAAAAAAAACATTTTTGTGTTCTTCTGTTTTAATTGAGTTGATTGGTGAATCTTTTATGCCCAATGTTCCACAGAAAGAAGTCTGTTTCAACTGCTGACAACTATCATGTTGTTGAGCTCATCAGCTGATTACAGTTTGATAGAAAGCTGAAATACGCCTAGAATCGACCTAACAAACTTAACGGGGAACTTGTCAAAAAACAAAATGGAGCTGAATGGTCATTTGACGACAATGTTACATTTGAATTTCTGCGAAACAACTGGGCCTTAGTGTTTAATTACTTTTGCACGGGACTGTACTAGAATGTTGGGTTTACAATGTATAAATGCTAGAGCTTATTATTTATAAAAGTGGTAAGTTATAAAAACTACAACGGTCTGGGAAGAATAGTAATTATATAAAAACGACGACGAATAAAAAAAAACTCGAAAATTTCAACAGGATGAATTAATTAATTATCCAATTATTACGGTATGTTGTGAATTTGATGGGAGTGGGGAGAGGAAGAGGAGAGTTGGGAGGTTCCTGGCTATTCAACGCTGGTCACTAAACATGGCTAAAGCCATTTCAAGCAACTGAATTATGGTCTTTTATCAGGACGATAATGCGAGTATCATCACTCTGATGATTTGGTAAATATTTACCGAACTGCTGCACTATTAATACGTATAGATTATGGAAATTACAAGAAACAACTTTTTACGTCGGTAGAAATGGTAAAAGACGCATTAAACTACGCATAAATTACTTAATTAACCCAAACTAAGAACCTATTAATCTATTTTGTCTATGTAAGCAGTTGTTCCTTGTAGTAAGAAGAGTAGGAATATATTTTTTCCTGCTTCATATAATCCGGGCCTCTTCAAGACTCGCATTAATAAATACTTTCCTAAAACCCCATCTTAAACCCACCTCACAATACTGCCCAACCGGGTGGCGACATATATCCCCTGCCTTTTCACTGCAAATTTAAAAAGTAAATATTGAAACTAAGTGTAATTTTCATAACCTATGAGCCTATAAGTTAGGTAAATTTTTACCGATGATTTTTTATTCCGCGCACGAATTTAACCCAAAGTCGAATGTGTACATTGTTAAGAGGTAATATAGAGCATTACATCAATAGAGCGGAAGAATAGAGAATGGAGTATCAGGAGAATATTTGACGCATAGATTGATGGAATTAGAAGGCAGAAACACAGCAGGGAGACATGACACAAATAAAATGAAATGTCAAGAGACGGCATATCTAAGAGCATAAATGCGGATAAAACAATGATCCCCTTACTAATAAACGTGTTTTAAATTTTACACAACTGATAAACATCGTAAATGCGGAGATTCGCAAAGATGCTAGATGGTTTGGGAATGTATAGCGAATAAACAAAGAAATGAGTGTAAGGAGAATATATGACGCAAATGTGAATGGTAGCAGAAGTTGGAGATACCTGAGGAAGACATGGCACGATCAAGTGAACCAAATACTTGAATCGGGCAATGTAAGGAGTCACAATAACAGAAGATGCATGAGATGATGTATGAATGTGAATGAGGCAAGGAGTGTGTGCTAAGACCGAGTTGTTTGGCTGTCCGTCCTCTCTGCCTACGGTTGCGTAGAAAAGGCGTGATGGTTAGATAGTTATTTATCCCTGTGTACATTTTTTTAAAGATATAAATTTTCCCGTCCGAGTGTTAATTTTTTATCCATCGACGATATTACATATACAACATTATTTATTAAACTTAAATATAAAAAATAAAATGACATCGATAACATACCAATTATTAAACAAAATTATGAAATCACGACATCAAAGTGAATAAAATTTTATTTTTGTTGACTAATTACTCACGCCTTAATAAATTAGAGTAAAATTGAAATAATCAGCAGCAAGTCAAATTATTTTAAATATTAATCTACACATTTTTAAAACTAACCTATAACAAATATAAAATACAACTTTAATTAGGTGAAGGTTGCCTAAATAAGTGTTTTTTAAAACAATAATATTTCATATTAAACCTTAAATTCAAATGGAAATGTGTGAAGATCACTGCCTCTCTGTGGTGTTTTTCAAAAGAGGTACTTTCTTAGGTATAGGTATAGCTCGCCAATATCTAGTCGCAACACCCAAAAGATTATAAATGCCAAAATTAACCAAAAATAATAGAAGAGCAACGTTTGGAAGAACCTGGCTTAATCAAATATAGTTATTAAGCTTTGGAACGCCCATCAGATCTTGTGACCGAATGCTCCACATGGTGTGCAAAGGGTAATTTTGCGTACAGTCTGTCGTGAATCGGCGGAGACTATTTTCGCAATAACTTACTTACTTTTGTAAATTGTACAGTCTTGCCAGATAATGTGTTAGTCGTTTTCCGAGAATAGCTATTTATATCCAGAGAAATGATTTTTTTTTCCTCATTTTATAAAAGACATTTTTAAGTGTGAATGAATTTAAATAAATATAGTAATATATATTTTTTTAAACAGTCAGACTTTGGTACTATGTCATATTTGGGGATGCTAAGTGGAAGGTCTTTTTAAAGAAAGGTAAGAGATGAAGTTCTGGGAAATAAAAAGGGGTGGGTATGAATCTAGTATCAGTTTGTCCAGGCGTGATGGACGTATAAATCTATCCCCCTCTCTTTGCGATGCAAGCCGATGGGTAGAGAGAGACAAGTTGGAGAGGTCAAATTAAATATGATACAAGAAGACAGTTGCAAGATCGACGATGCTTCCACAATGGCGGTGCACTTTTTCACAGATAAAATAAATATGTTTGCAAGTCAAAACGACAGGATAGAATAATATTAGGACATGTTATTTTCTTGCCAAGCGATACAATATATTTTAGTATGATAGGAGCATTTTTTAAGGTACAAAATCCCATGAAAAGAAAGTATGTTTTGATATAGCCGATGGGCAAGGCTGGCATGTTCAATGGATACAAATTTACATTGCCGACAGACACTATCGACGCACAAGCGATTAAACATAGTAAAAAATCAATGTGTAAAACTATAAAATTTTATATTTGCGATTCGTTCCAGAGTTAAAAATATACTTTTAACATCACCATCTTAAAAGACGAAAATTTAGAAGCAAGATGTTACTTTAAGCTGTGATTAATAACTAGATCAGAATAGCCAGATGCATCCTACCATATTCTTCCCTGTGTTCTTTCAGCTTAACAAAAGTTCCTTAATTGAATTAGTTTGTTTGGCTGTTATCATCTTTTGGCGATTTGGTCCAATTTGCTAATTACCAAAAAAATATATAAATGTTATGTAATTAATTATAATAAAAACAAAGAATTAATCAATAAATATTTCAAATTTCACCTAACATTACAAACTTTCATGTAAATAACTGATTGTGCTTTTTTCACAAGATTACAAAGAGAAATTCAATAAAAACAAGGTTTGTGTTCCGAAATTTAAAAAAAAGTTCCAAAAATAAAAAAGGTCCAAAAATAAAAAAAAGGTCCAAAAATATTTAAAAAAAGTCCAAAAATAAAAAAAGGTCCAAAAATAAAAATAAAATCCAAAAATTAATTAAAAAGGGGATTTAACAAAAAAAATAATAAGGAACATAGATAAATCTTAAGTTATAGATATAAAACTCAGATATGCAGGCAAAATTATATATTGGACTGATAAAAATATTGTCCTAAAACAAAAATCAAAGAAAATAAAATTTTGAATAGTAGATTAAAATTAGTCTCAACAACAAATAAAACATTATTTTCTGTTTTCTTAAAAGCGGCTGCCATGTAATAAACATACCTACATAAATAATCAATACCAAAAAAATTTAACAAAATAAATATAAACAAATTCTTTCCTAATAATCTAGGTGCATTTTTTAACAAGAAATCAATTGTAAAAGTAACCTCTGCGTAACCTTTTTCATTTGAAACTTAATTTTGGATTTGAGGCTAAAAAACAAAACCCAAACAATTTTCAGTCAAATGGTTTATGAGGCAAAAAATATTTAATACGGATGTAAGTTATTTTATTAATTTGTGGTTTAAATTATCAAATGTAAGTCAAAACTGTTCTCCATAATGTTATTCAGTATTGTTTGTAAATCATTTTGTATATATATTTGTAAAACATTTATGTACTACAGATATAATAACTATTTTATTTATATATGTACGTAAACTTTTAAATGTCACATAGTTAATGTAATAACACTAATAACAATGTATGTAAAAGCCCAATGGGCGTTTAAATAAATAAATAAATAAAAATAAATAAAATCTTCAGGCAAATTGTTCACTTTTGAGAACAATTCATATAGTCTCACAATGTTGTCTCCCTTACTCTCATGTAATCTAAATGGTGTTAGAAAGAGAAAACACCATGCTTTATATTAAAATAAAAGTTAGCCGCATTAAATTGTGCACCTATATAAAACCAAAGGATCCGATTGCAATTTTAAAAAAATTTATGTAATTATTTTTTATATGAAACGATAAAGTGAGGTGACAATAATGTTTTTAATACAATTGTCTAATAAAATTCGTGTTATTTAATATATTTTTTCGTTGACAGTAATTTTAGTTACAAAAAACGAAAAAGTGAGCCATTTAAAAAAATATATGTTCGCATTCAAAATTTTGATATTCCAAAAATCGTATGTTCATTTCTAATAATGAAATTTAAAAGCTTATTTCATTACCTTTCGAAATCAGATTTTAGCTTTCAGTTACATTCATAAATATTACGTTTATTTGAATTTTGTTGCAGAGCTGAAATTCTGTCGAAATACGCCAGAGGCCTGAGGGGTTAAAGAATCCGATTTTTCATGGTTTTAGAAGAATTTGGCAATTATTTAAAAAAATATATTTGCGTACCTACTATTTTAATATGATACCATGTATGTAAAATTTTAAAAAATAAAAAGGATTAAAAAAAATGCATTCTTAAATGTATATTAAAAACCACCGATTTACGTTGGAAAAATAAATTTGTCAGATGTAAATTAAAATATCGATTAAAAAAAAACACATTTTTTAAATTTAATTAGGCAAGATTATTTTTAAAATAATTATTAACTCACAAAAAATTGCCTCTAAAAATATTAAAAATCGAATTCTTTAATGGCCAAATTTTATAATTTAAAACATAAATAAATAAAACAGAACACATCCGTACTAGATGTTTGGTACGCATACCGGTTGATTTTTTGAAATTATTCAGTTTGGTTGAATATTTTGACCTCAAACTCAAAATTAAGGTTTGTATGAAAAAGACAGCGCAGCCGTTCCTCTTAAAGTGCCCATTAACTTTACTAGATTATTAATTTAAGTACTATATTAAAATTTAAAATTATGGAAATATACCTGTTATAACACTGACCAGAAAATCCATAGAAGTGTGATCTAACCAATTTACATAATATCTGTCGACTTCTAGGCACCAGAGAGGATAATGAAATTGATTTTCTGTTCGAGAATTTCAAAATGAAATTGTTCGGGTTTCAAGTACACTTCTACCGGTTTATCTGTCCAGTGTGTCGTACGTAATACTGTAAGAACGTAGGTATTTGTAAAAATATGGATCTATTTTATGATATTTATAAACGCTTGAATTATTATTGGTTTTGCAATGGAAGCCTTGTTGAATATAGTCTGTCTCGAGTAAAACTATGAAATAAAATTATATTTTATACATATATATTTTCTTATGACGCCCTGGTGCCACAATTTAGTGATGTTTAACAGGTTCGCTGTCACAAAATTTTGAGGACGTGACCGAACTAAATCTAAACGATCCCGATCGGAACTGATGGCAGCGAACTAGTTAACCAAGTTTATCAAATTTGCAACAATGATTTCAACATATAGTTTGTTACAATTTAGAGACTTCAACTAATATTGTGACACAATATTTAGGAACTTCAACTAACATAGTGATACAATTTAGTTACTTTATCGCGTCATTATTATTATATAACCAATATTGCTCCACAATTTAGTGACTTCAACTAATATTGCTCCACAATTTAGTTACTTCAACTAATATTGTGTGACAATTTAGTTACTTCAACTAATATTGTGTCACAATTTAGTTACTTCAACTAATATTGTGACACAATTTAGTTACTTCAATTAATATTGCATCACAATTTAATGACTTCAACTAACGTAGTGGTACAATTTAGTTACTCTGACTATTATTGTGTCATATTTTAGTAACTTCGACTAATATTGCATAACTTTTTAGTGATTTCAACTAACATTGTGTCACAATTTAGTAACTTCAACTAACATGGAGCTAAACTTTAGTTTCTTCAACTATTATTGTATTAAAATTGTGTCACCGAAGGCACCGTACAAAATAAAATGCACAAAGATTCAAATCATTGCGTAGATGCTAAAAGTAGGAGTTTCAAATAGTACTATATATTCATAATAATATTGTAATATCAAGTTCAGATCGTAATAGGTGTACATGACTTGTACTCATAGTGTTGTGTTCTTTATTGGAGCAGGGCTGGCTGTGGTTTATGTAATAACTCAGTCAGACAGATAAATATATCTACCGGGGGTGGGGTGTATTTAACAAGGAGTGAGGTGGGGTGTGACAGGGTAGACAGGGGTGTATCGGGAGCTGGTTAGCGCGCCGCCCAGCGCTGCACCGCCTCCTCCCACTCGGCCGCTTGTGCCGCCAGAGCTGCCAGTTCCGCCCCTCCCTAAATTAAATAAACATTAATATGTAATTGCCATAACACATATTAAATTCATGTACATCATTAACCTTCTGAGCATCAGTTGGTTTAACCGACCGTCACGTTTGACGTTGTCGAAAATCGTCAATCAGCGCCATTTTAAAAATTTGACATTTGAACAGCCATTAAAGCTGTCATTTTTTGACATGCCGATAATCAGCAGTTAATGGTGACTTGTGACAATGTCAAATGTGATGGTCGGTGCAAAAACTGGCCCCTAGTACCTACATTATGAATTTTAAATGGTTAGCCAGAAAAATTTATATATTTTTTACATTATTAATTTGTGGTGGAATCCATTGTAGTATTATGATAAAAAAAAACTATTTTTTGTTTATTTTATCCTAAGACTGGTGAAGTTATTAAGTTTTTTAGTCAATACATATAAGGCAACAATCCACTACAAAATATATATCTTTTTTATTGTTATTCTAAACACATAACATAATACATATGTATAAATAATATAAGCTTCATATTGACAGTAATTAGATATTTAAATAAAACTGTATCATTGATAATAAGGTACCGTGTGGTTTTTATTATGTTACATTACTTAAATCACACGATAAGTCATGATTAGACATCTGAAAAATTCATTTAATTTTTCGTTGAAATTTGCGATATTTTTTTAAACTAAATTTGCATTATTTTTGGGAAAAACGGTATTATTGACCAGCAAAGGTGATGGTATTTGGCGACAGAGGTATGATATTTAAATTTTTTAAATTTTGTACCAACAAAGAGCCGGTACATTGTTTTCTTTTCTTTTCCTTTTTATTTATTTCAAAATGGAAAAATGAATGACAGTAGTAGGTGGCTTTTTCGACGTGAAGTTAGCTGCGTTCGATTCAAGCTTGTCGAAACCATAGACAAAGTCACCATATGGCTATTTGCTATGATAAATGCTGATTCCGCTTTTGAAGTCCGTTTCAAATTTGGACAAATTGTGATCAGCAGAATAGGATAACCATGATCTTGTTAACCTTTCCTTATCTGTGGTGTGTATTTATTACACATTTCTTCTAATAACTTTAATAACTCTATAAATATAATAAATTCTGGGTTCAGATTTTAGGTATTCCTCCGTTATACATTTATGCACTGAATTAAAAAATTATATTTTACATAGTTTTCAAATTCAATTAAAAATCAGAGATTTTTGTTAAAAATCGGGATCAAATACAACAATACAATCAACCGTGTGACACTGCTACGCGAAGAGTGTGCGAGGAAATGACACGCTATTGATGTCCCGCTTTAGTTCGCTATGAGGGAACATGAGAAATCCACACGTCCGTAGTTGTATTCAATTTAGACCATCGATACTTACGACCGCATAGCATCCAGCGCCAGACGGTCGAGGGCCGTCGTTAGATATGGACTCCTCGCACGTTTTTTTAGCATCTGCTGATGGTTTTTTAATGTTTTCAGCAATTAAATTACAATTATTATCACTTTTGATAAAAAATATAATAAACATAAGCGATTAACTATGAATATTCATATTTTTCCGATATTAAATCGCTTATTTTGAGATGTGTATTGACTACACAGCACCGGAACGTGTGGATTTTTTTAGCACAGTAAGGGAAAGGTTAAGCTTGTCACCTCATTACAATTTGGTCACCTAGATTCGGTGTTTAACAGGGATCTTTTAAATGTAAAAAAAAAACAAAATGGCGCTGAACAGCCATTTGACGAAAATGTTACATTTGAATTTCTGCTAAACAACTGGGCCTTAGAAGGTATAATAGTCTAATTATAAAAATAGCTGTACCACGTCGCGTGTTGCTGTGGCTCAGTCTGTCTGTGCAGATAGAGAAACAATCGCATGTTGCTTATGCGTCCAACAGATGGCGCTGTTTTTTTCTTTAAAAGCATGCTTTTATCTGTCACAAGCATTGAAATAAAAACACAAGCAATGTTATGTGAAAATTTCAAAGCAATCGGTGAAGAATTTTCGGAGATTTAAAATTTTGAACAAACAAACATTAACATTTTTATTTATATAGATATCAGAATATCGCGTGAAAAATACGAAAATTCGCGTTATTTGCCTGAATTTTGTATTATTTTAGTGAAAATGTTAAAATTCGCGTAAAAATGTGAATTTTTCAGATCTCTAGTCATGATCAATTTGGTTTATAATAATCACTGTTGGTTTTTATTTTTCTTATAACAAAAGTCCAAAGCTGTTTGTTTTTTGTGCATGTGTCGTTATAGTGAACATCTATACCTATTGTGGAGAAGACTTCAACAGAAGCAAATCTAATTACATTATTTACACATTGATTTATTTGTATTTGTGACTTCTGGTGAAAATAAACACGTAAAACTATTCCTAGTAAGGTGTGTGCAGGTGTAAACATAAATGAACAAAACAATAAAATAAAATGATAATATAAAACAAACCTCGATAACAAAATAAACTGTCGAAGCGAAGATGGTCTCCTATCGGTTAGGGGTGGCGGACACCTGAACAGAGAGAGAGAGGGCGGGGGGAAATTATAAAAATAAAATTATAAAAACATGCCTGGAATTATTAAAATAAACAAACAAAAAAAAAGGTAAATCATATCGTATTATGTATTTGGGAAAGGTTGAAATATTATAATATGTATTACATTTGTTGAAAGAAATTATTGCTAACTAGGTAGGGTAAACTAGACAGTGACTGTCCCTTTCTCACTAACTTATGTAAATACTAGCTGTACCCCGCTACGCTTGTTGTGGCTCAAGTCTGTCTGTGTAGATAGAGAAAAAATAGCGCATTTTGCTTTAACATCCAACAGATGGTGCTGTTTTTCAAGAAACGCTTTTTTTTTACCTGTTACAGGTGACATCTATATAATATAAGTATATAAAAACACACGCTTATTCGAATGCAACGTTGTGTCAAAATTTCAAAGCAATCGGTGAAGAACTTTCAGAGATTTTTACGATTTTGAACAAATGAATATTTACATTTTTATTTATATGAATTTCACCGAAATCTTAAGGGTAAACGTAATGTACGTCATAATCTACGCGTTAATTTAATTATTTCATTAATATATTTTTTACAAGTTTTGCCTCAAAATATTAAGATTAATTATTTGTTTGCGCCAGTACATACTCAACATTTATATGAATAAATAGTTTTGTCTATTAAAACTCAACGATTCAATCCAATATTGTATTTGTATGCCTTTATTGAAAGAATTTCTATACGGACAAAACTATATAATTTTTTTTTAAAGAAAGTCAAACATTCCCAGGTTACGAATAACCTCACAATATTTGAAAATCTCCTACTACCACCACAGTAAGCTGAAAATGTTGCTTGTGTTGTGATGGAGGACTTAGCCAGCCGAGGAATTGAACACACTACGCCCGAGTGGGACCCAAGCGCGATGTCAACTCGGCCACCGACCGGTCATATTTATTCATATTGCATATGTACGAGCACAAACAAATAATTATTTATTCATATTGCATATGAACGAGCTCAAACAAATAATTATTTATTCATATTGCATATGTACGAGCACAAACAAATAATTATTTATTCATATTGCATATGTACGAGCACAAACAAATAATTATTTATTCATATTGCATATGTACGAGGACAAACAAATAATTATTTATTCATATTGCATATGTACGAGCACAAACAAATAATTATTTATTCATATTGCATATGTACGAGCACAAACAAATAATTATTTATTCATATTGCATATGTACGAGCGCTAACAAATAATTAGTCTTAATATTTTAAAGTATAACTTGCAAACAGCGTATTTTCATTAAAAAATTAAATTAACGCCATCTATGAACGCGTGCATCATGATGTTGTTACGTTCACCCTTAACAGATGTCTCTATTAGTTAGCCAAGTTAATAATTATTATTTCTATTCTTTTTTCTTTCATTGTTTCGTATCATCTATATGTAGTTAATGTAACATGTGTATTGTAAATGGACACACAGTCTGTAATACACAAAAAAAAAAAAAAACAAAGAAGTTGTTGAAAAAGTTTTATTAAAAGTTATATTATTTAACGTTTTACTTATTATTATAGATAATAAAATAAAATAAAATAAGTGTGTTTCATCTTCAGGTTGTTTCACTAACGATTTTTATCGAACCAATAAAGTAGGCAATAACTGTCATTATTGCGGGCTATCACTATGAGCAAGTGGACAATCACTGAACATTTAGATATTTTAATGCCAATTCCGATCTGTATTTCTTGGAATTACAAGACAGGAATTTTTTACTCCTAATAATGTCAGCAAATTAATCAATAAGTAAAGTACGTCCCTAACACCCTGTATAAAATTTTATTTGTTTATGGCCGACTCCAATGGCCCTCAGACAATCTGCCCGGTTCTATAGTATGTGTACTGCGAGTCTGACCTGAGGGTCGGGATCCCTGGAGCGCACCTCGGCCAGGAACCTCTCCCTCTGCAGGCGGCGAGTGAGCTCGTTGGGCCAGCCCTCCTCTCCTCCGTTGTTCCCTTCTTCGTCATCTCCGTCTTCTTCGAAATCTAAGTGAAGACAATAGTATAAACAACAAACTTATTGTGATATCCTAGATATTAGATTTAGAGGTTACCCATAGATGGCGCATAGCTGTCGATAATGCAGGGATTGAGACTTAAATAAACACGATTGCAACCTCAAGGTCGAGGCCCAGAATAATTCATAACGCCTGATAATAATAATCCAAGCTAATTGTTATCTATCAGAAATAAAGTCCAAAGTACTTTGTAAACACGGGAGGTTTTTATTTAAAGAGTTTGTGAGACAAACCCGGAGATACAACAACTTGAACATTGTCATTCATCACAGCGATAGCTTCACTTCATCAGAATGAGAGGCCATCTCAAAACAAAATTTTTTTCAGAAGCAAACTTAAGGCCCTGTACTAATTGTTCAAAGGTTTGAAAGGGAGATGTGTAAATACGAATGTTAGAGGAAACGCGCTAATATTAAAAAACGATAACAATTATGCGAAAATGGTGAAAATATTTAATAAAACACGACTCGCTTGAAATAGAGCAAAAAACTTTCGAGATACGCTTTAGTTGCATTTAAAGATACACTGTGTATTTTTTCATACCTATAACAAATTAAATAACAGAACAAAACGTGTTTTAATAATTTTCGGAGCTTACTTTGCGATTTTTTTCTATCGAGGGAATTTGAAAGGAGATGGATAGAGGAAGGTGGGGAAGTACTGGGCTATTCAGATCTTGCCCCAAATATGGCTAAAGCCATTGCAAGAAACTTTTCAATTCTAAATTGTTGTCTCTCACCAAGGACAACGTTGGCTGTGCCATGATGAAGAACTAAGCTAGTAGAGAAATTCAACCCACAAGTCCTGGGGTGCGAACCAGTTGCGTCTCGTGACTTTGAAATGTGACATTATGCCGAGATTAAAAAAAACGTCATTATTGATAGTTGCAGCTAAAAATTATTTTTTTCCAAAATTTTAACATTTTGTATGAATATTTTTCATCAAACCGGCGCAGCGCATCACCAAACTAAAAAAAAAAAATGATTTTATCGACTTCAACAACATCAAAAATGTTTTATTTTTCAATATTAGCACTCAAGTACACTCAAAAGCTTCGAGCCGTCACTGGCGGGAAACTGACGTGTTTGTCCACTCAACTTCTACCTAGTAACCTGTCTTATACCACCCATTTTATAAAATATAATTATTAACTCATTGTTGAATTTTTTCATCAGCTTAATGTGAATCATGCTGTCCAATTTATTTTTTAGCTGAACACAAAATAAATTGCAAAATATTGAAGAGTTGTAAAACTTAGTCCACAAAATAAGACCCTGTTTATTTGCAGGAATCCTTTTTCAAATAATTTACAAAACATAATAATATTTAAGTGTATGTCTTGTTATATTATAAGTCAACAGTTAGTCCATGCAGCTACTCTACATAAACAGACTAAGATAAATAAACTAATATATAAAAATCATACTTACTATTTGTCGGGTCGGGTATCGAACATTATAAAAAAAATTACAGTAGTTTCAGAAGCTTTAAACAACTTTGTTACAAAGCGTCAGTATCAAATATTATTGTTGCATATTATTTCATAGCAATACAGCACGCCATGCCCCTTTTGAAATTTGCGCAATCCAAGCTATGATAATTACATTTGCCAGGAATGGAATTGTGTGTAATTTGTACATATTAAGGTTAAACGCGAAGTTCGTTACAATCTGCATGTTCAAAGATGGCGTTATTTTATTAAATACTCTTTTTGCAAGTTATGTTTTACAATATGAAGACGATTTTTTATTTGCGCCCGTACATATGCAATATGAATTAGAATAAATAGTTAAGTCCGTATAAAAAATGCGGGTGCAAATAAAAAAAATCATCCTAATATTGTAAAGAGAAACTTGCAAAAAGCGTATTTTAATAAAATAATTAAATTAATGCCATCTATGAACACGTAGATTATAACGAACGTCGTGTTTAACCTTAAACATGAATGTTTTGTTGAGTGTTAATGAAAATGTTTAACCCTAGAAGACTGATCGGAGTCGTTTCGACTAACACTGCGTGCATTTTATGCTGCATCTATCTTACAAATGGGCCGATCGCTCTAGTTCTTGAGGTAGGCTCACAGGAAGCATTGTTTTTTCTGTGTGACATCATTAGATAGCGATGCAATGTAAAATATCATGAGATAGATGTTAGTGAGGTTAAGATGAGTTATTATGAGATAGATATCAGTAGAATTATGATGAGTTAGTTACCATGAGATAGATGTCAGTGAGCTTATGGTGAGTTATCATGAGATAGATGCCTGTAGATTAATGACGAGTTACCATGAGAGTGAGGTTAAGGTGAGTTATCATGGGATAAGTATCAGTGAGCTTATGATGAGTTATCATGAGGTAGATGTCAGTAGAGTTATGATGAGATAGATGTTAGTAGTTATGATGAGTTATCATGAGATAGATGTCAGTAGAGTTACCATGAAATGGATGTCAGTGAGATTAACCGTTTGAATGCGTATCGTCGATATTTCGACAATTTTCGCTTCGTAGTGCGCATTGAGAGTTCGGCGTGCGAGGTAGTGCGTGTGGTGTGCGTTATTTAAAAAAAAAAAACACTTATTTCAATTACAAAAACAGTGAATTAAGAGTCGTGATTTCACAGCAAAAATACGTAGGATTGTAATATTTTTTTTCCGTCTTTTAACACGCAATTTTAGTACATATTATGAAAAAAGGCTCAGCACACAAATGGTTGAGATGGGTTATCATAATATAGATGTGAGTTCATGACTCATCATGAGATAGGTATCGGTGCTCTTATTATGATAACTTATCACAAGATAAATTTCAGTTAGGTTAAGAGGTTAAGATAGTTGTCATGATATAAATGTCTGTGAACTTGTCATGAGTTATCATGAGATAGGTAACGGTGAGATTATGATGAGTTATCATTGTCAGTGAGGTTGTGATAAGATAACACGAGGTTACAATGAATTTTTTATAAGATGTTAACAATACAAACTCAAGTGACATGTCAAATCTATATTTACAGGACTAAGGATATTTAATTAATTAAGCTGAGGGATTTAGTAATGTTAATGTAAAGTTAGTGAAATTAAACAAGATATAAATCTTATTGTAATGTGAAAATAAATTTGATGATATGGTTTTAGTAATATGTTAGGTTATGTACAGTGAGGTGAGGTTATATGCGATGTATAGGTTACGTTAGGTTAAACGGTAATAGGTTAGATTGAGTGGCAGCATGGAGTTGAATGAGAGAATGGAGCGAGGGCTGTTAGTTAGGTTAGGTTGAGTGACACGAGGACAGAAATGAAGATACAGGTGGCAGTGGTTGAGTGAGAATGACGTGGGCTAGTGATGTGATCTAACATATGTTTGTTAGGTTAGGTTGAGTGACATGAGGAGGTGAGTACACAACCGGCAGTAGTTGTGTGAGAATGGTGTAAGGGCTAGTCATGTAATGTATGTTAGTTAGGTTAGGTTGAGTGACAATAGAGGTGAGGACATAAGAGGCCGTGGTTGAGTGAGAATGACGTGAGGGCTAGTGATGTAATATATGTTAGTTAGGTTAGGTTAAGAGATATGAGGGGTAAGGACACAAGCGACTGCGGTTGAGCGAGAATGACATAAAGGCTAGTGATGTGATGTAATGTATGTTAGTTAGGTTAGGTTGAGGGACATGAAAAGGTGAGGACACAAGCGGCAGTGGTTGAGTAAGAATGGCGCAAGGGCTGGTGATGTAAGGTTAGGTTAAGGGCCATGAGAAGGTAAGGACACAAGCGGCAGTAGTTGAGTGAGAATAGCTAAAGGGGTAGTGATGTAATGTATGTTAGTTAGGTTAGGTTTAGAGATATGCAGCGGTTGAGTGAGAATGGCGTGAGTTCTTGTGACGTAATGTATGTTAGTTAGGTTAGGTAGAGTGACGTGAAGGGTGAGGACACAAGCGGCATTAGTTGAGTGAGAATGGCGCAAGGGCTGACGGGACGTAATGTATGTTAGTTAGGTTAGGTTGAGTGACATGAGGGGATGAGGACACAAGCGGCAGTGGTTGAGTGAGAATGGCGTGAGGGCTAGGGGACTCACCGAGAGGCCGTCTGATGTTACTCAGGGCGGGCGCTTCATCCTCAGAACCCTCTGCGAATATGAAAACAAAAACAGAACTAAAAAAACAAAAAATACAATCACTGGACCAGTAACATTCAGTCAGGCACATCTACCTAACAGTCAGGGAGCCTAGTTATATCTAGTTATACCAGCATAGATGAACCTTACTCAATCAACTTTAAGCCAATCTATTACAACATATTCCTAGACAAACAGACCGTGTACATGACAAAACCTTCTTATATAAATACTCAAACTGACAGCGCTCCAAGCTGTTTTAACAGGACATAACCAAATGAAATATTAATAAACACATCCTCGATGGCAATCCATTACCGCGTAAATCATATTTGGCCACTTTTCAGGGGAGATAAAAAGCTGGAGATGATTTTAGCAAAATGAAAGACAGTTAAAATGCGCAGTGATTTTATTTTCATTGTAAGACTATTCCCTTACAAGAATCCTATATTAATCAAACTGATGTAGTTTTATTATCGCCGTCAAATGGCGTTGAGGATGACTTACGCGGTTGATGGATTGCCGTCGACGACATATAGACTGCAATTGCAAAACGTATTGCAATCTTTAGAGTTACGTGGAATGATGTCCTTTTTCCACCGGAACTAGCGCCATTGATCCCTTCGGCACCGGTTCACAACTGCCCTACATCTGTACACATTTGTCAAATTAGCATTTTGTCAACAGCTCTGCTGTGGGACAATGTGTTGGCTTATGTGTTTCCTTCCTTTCGTAGCATCCTCAAAGATGACACAAGGAAAAGGATTATTTCACACTATGATTAAAGTTTTTCCATATTCCAGAGAGGTAGATATTACCCGGTGAAGGGCCATCATTTAAAATAAAAATGGGTTAGGTTGTGTTTAGTTTAGTTCTGAATAGTCAAATACTTCCCTTCCCCACTACCTTCAACCTCACAACATACCCTAATTGGTATTGGTGATGCCATAGTCCAACTTGCTCTGGGAATAATTTGCTTGTGTGGCCATTGGCTGTCAGTGTTTAAGAAGGTTTTGTCTGATACGAAACACCTGTTAATATCTTTACATTAATAATTTGATATCTTATGAGTTGATTAAGCAACAATTAACAGATAAGAGCGATGAAATATATAAGATTCATTTGCATGTTGGTAATTAAAGACACCCACCGAGCATTCTCATTCAAGAACAACAACCAATAATACACTCACAGAACTATGGAAAGCATATCATATCATCTATATAAATTCAATACCGCGTATGACCCAACAATACCGCGTATGACCCAACACGAGCATTGATTGGTGTTTTCAAATGCTGAAATTGACCTGTAGACCTCTTGTAATAAGTGAAAGTCGATACAGCGAATGAACCATCCCCAGTGCATAAAGCAAGAAAGAGCGCGTACATCTCTAGATAGTTTTTTGTACCTCTAGTTTTAGTTATACAATATTCAAAATCATTGAAGAGATGAACCGATAGAAGTGTGTTATGTGTTATAATGATTTTTAGTGTTAAACGCTGAATCACGTAAACATCAAACGGGTTAATTTTTTTGTTGCAATTTTTTAATTACAGGTTAATTTTAACTTCTACGACAAACTAAATTACCTCAGACATTTGACACAATAAAGAAATTTCTAAATTATTATTTGAAGGTATTCGTAACGAGATCAGTTCATGTTCATACAGGCTTTTTTGCAAGGTTTTTGTACAGATTCATTCGATTAAAATAAATTTGTTATGAGGCGCTTACTACACTAGTAGATAAGACATAATATAATGTGTTTGTGAAGAAATAAACTTTGAGATTTGGACAGAGAACTTTCTCTTTTGAACCATAGAGCCGGAAAAAACACCCTCCGTGTGCCCTTTTCAGCAGAAGTAAGTACAATTTGTACTTCTTTCTGATGTCTTTCACCAGGAATAAGCACAAATTATGCTTACTTCTGGTAATACAATAAAAAATACCAATTGTGTGTTTTGTGAATTTAAGTTTCATCAAATTGGAACTGCTTGTTTGGAAAATTCAAAATCGTACCTGATGCGTCGAGAATTCAGACTATCCGTTATTTTCGTGTGTCTGCGCTAGTATACATTATATTATTCAAGAATTAATTACTATAATAAATTTTATCGTGATTCATTTGTGGGTTATTATGCTGAATTGCGCTTCCTTCTTCTTTAGCCATGTTACAGTGTTCATCAGGGCAGTTGTGTAGATTGCGATGAAGTAAATGTACGTAGAAGTGATACCGTGTTGCAAGCCTGAATCCTTAATGAAATAAATAATCAAATTACTGTGATTTTCAGCATTTAGTTTTGGTGTAACCGTCAAATACCGGAAACGATGAACTATTAAGGCCATTCATACACGGAAATACTTACAAGCGATTCGAGTTTTGTGCTCGTAGCATGTGCGTAGTCGATCGTGAGTATCCGCCATACTCGATAACGGATTTGACGTCAGTTGCACGCTACTGACAGTGCTGGTAGCAGGCTATGCAAGTCGCATATATGCATTACTACTCGCTTGACAGAAATGGTGTCTGAACATGATTTGAATGTTAAATTTGCTCTGAAGGTAGAAAAATATCCACGTTTATGTGACTTTAATTTACCGTAAAACATGTACAGAGAAGGCATGGATTGAGGTTGGAAAAAAAATCAATATGACTTCATTCTCATGTAGTTCCTTGGTAGCGACGAATGTCCCACAATTGATATTTATTTTGTTGTATGAGTGAACCCAAAATAATAATTATAATAAAAAGAGAGAAAAACAATAATGTCTTCATCGCTAGAGTCACTTTACATCATATTAACGGCACGGCTGTATGTAAAAAATTGAAGAAGTTCAGTATACGGATGAAATTCACTGTACGGAGACCAGCTTTAAGGAGTAGCATATCGGTATGCAACTTGTGGTTGCATCACAGTTGCGTAGACTGTAAGTATTTCTGTGTAGGAAGGGCATAAATTTAGCCACACTGTCCCTATCGATATTAATGGGGTTACCCCACTGATGTATGATATTCAGATGAGACATGAATCGAAAAAAATTGGTTACACTTTTTTACCTCCAATTGACCTCCAACTCTCTAACTAAAACTACCGAATATTGTCTGCGCGCACCGCTTATCGCGTTCTAATATGCAATAGCGTTTCTAATTGTATAGCTCTATGGGTTACCCCGACTAATTAATCACAATAATAATTATGGACTTGAAAATCTCAAATCAAAGTTTTAATTACATTGGTCTCTCTTGTGCCTGGGAGTCAAAAGGTATTAAGTACACTAAAGGCATGAGGTTTCATTCAATTCAGTATTTTACGAATATCACACTTTTGAGATTATATATTCAGCGATATAGATAAAATAATATGCTTTCCATAGTTATAAAAATTATTAAGTATGAAAATAATTAATAATTGAAACATTGAAGATTAAGTTCAATTTACAGATTATAGTAGTTTTAATTTAATATACAGTCTTTTACAAACTAATTCAAATGTATTCATTATTAAAGAGTAAGGACCATATTAAATTTAACACCAATATAATCTTGTATATTTATATATAAATATATCATATTCTAACAGATGTCAAAATTCTTTTAATTTAAAATAATCTAATTATGTTTGAGGAATCCTGAATTACAAAAAATGCAAATAAAAATATAATTAACTGCCTCAAAAATCCCGAGTGAAAATTTCGAATAAAAAAGAATTATTAACAAAAAATTTGGTTGCAGACAATGTATGTAAAAATCACTTTCTAGAAAAATCAAAAATATCTAACTAGGTAACTATGGGATATTCTATTTTTAAAAATAATATCGATGACATTACAAAGGTTTAGACACGTTATTTTCTCATAAAATTAACACAAAAAGTGGCAAAAGAAACACATATGTTTCTAGTAAATTCTTAATTTAAACGTAGATAGGCATTCAAAGAATATGTTTGTATCAACAAAATAGATATAGGACCGAGCAGCGTCTATGTTCTTAAAAGTTGCATCCAATGCTACACTCTGCATCACAGGTGTGACTGAGATGACAACACGCTTATTCGCTTACACTAAGACAAATACGGAATGCTATATGAGACAACTTACTATGGGTTGGTTGCTAAGTTCGCTGTCTCACTTTCTCTAATGGCGCTGAAAATCTTCGGGACATAATCAAAATAATGCTAAACTTGTCTAATTACGTCTCACGCAAACACACTTGATTTCAACTTCATTACTACTGGAAACAACTATTTAAGTCAGGGGAGATGTAATTGAGGATTGAACCTTTCTTTCTCTTCCTAACCTTTCCTCCTCAGAGACTGGCTCGTAAAGTGCTGTGAACTTTTTAAATGTCTTTTAAAACTCATTGTCATCGACAACGAGTCTATCTGTCGGGTTTCAACTCGATCGGATATCAAAAATTAAACTTAAATGCATCTTTTACCATCTCCGCAGAATATGTATTTGTGTTTCATTTAGTAATTAAGTTGAAACCGAGTGCTATTTTTTAATTTTTTGCATATTAGGCATGAGGCGGAATTCAACAACTTTATCGAAATAACTATACCATTATTATAAATAAGTAATTGCGTGTATTTATGAATGAAATGTTAATCCTTGACTTGGACGAGTGTTTGCCGTGTAATGAAAACACTTTCTCATCACACGCGAGGGCATTTTGGCACCCATTTACTCAATTTGTTTACAAATAGAACACAACATCATGCGACGAGGAACTGTTTAGTTCTAAATCGAAAGGACGGCAACTACCATATGTTTTTCTTGCCACTTTGAGATCTCTAAGACGTATCTATAAGTTTTGTAATGTCATTGGATAATATAATATATTATGTAAGAATAAGTTCATCTATGAAAAGTACATAGTAGTTTTGATACAAAATTGTGCATAGAGAAATAATGTTCATTGTGCTTTTTAAAAGAAATTCTATTGCAGAGATATTTAAAAAGAAAATGTATGTTTTTGTGTTGCCGTAATGGAGCAAAAAATAATTATTATATATTACGGCGTGTTATTGATTGACAGTTTTATATTTTTAAGAAAAATGAAGAGCTGTTTATAAAATTCATTTAGTTCTCATTTCATTGACAAGTTTTTTTTACATCAATAGTAACAGGTACATAATATGAAAAACACTCTTTAAGAATTATCAAGTAAATATGAACAAAAATTATGTGTCAAATTCCGTCCCTCGGGCAGCTTCAACAACATGACATTGTAATAGAATAAAGCAGGTCAGGTCAGGTCATGTCACGTTGGCAGCAAAAGCATTACAACGACATTGTAAAACAATAAAATTGATGGTAGCATCAAGTAATGTGGCTGCATACACAATTACATCGTGTTAGAATGTAAGAGTTTGTTTCAGGTCATATGAGATCAAATCGCATAACATTGGCAGTGTATACGCCCAAATAACATTGTAATAGAATAGGTTTTTGTGGGGTCAGGTGTTAGATATGCCAGGGTCATGAAAACACAATAATATTACAAAAGAATACGTAGTTTGATTCAGGTCAGATTACATCAAGTTCGCAGTTCATGGGTCATGTCAAGTAGGCAGCATAAACAACACAACATTGTAATATAATAGAATAGGTCGGGTCAGATATTAGATATATCAGGTCACGTCAAGTTGACAGCTTGAACAACACAATAGCATTGTAATATAATAGAACAGGTCGGGTCATGTTAAGTTGATAGCATAAACAACACAATAACGTTGTACAAGAATAGAGTAGGTGGTGTCGAGTCACGTTACAACACAATAACATTGTAACAGAACGAACTGCGTCGAGTCAGGTAGTTAGAGTTGGCAGGTCACGTTACTTTCAATAGAATAGATTGTGTAAGGTTAAGTGGTCAGGTTACATCACGTTGGCAACATATACAGCACAATAACATTGTAATACAACAGGTTATGCCGGGTCACGGTGGGTCAGATCACATCACGTTAGATGTGGCAGGAGCCGTCACATTTTCAGCATTCATAACACTTAAGGTGTTAGAATGTGTGGGATCAGGTGATGTCATGTGGGGTCAGGACATGCACACCCACCAGAGTTGAGTTCCCGCACCAGCGTGGACATGGCGTTGGTGACGGAGTCGGCAGCGAAGAGCAGGTCGGTGCGCAGCGATCGGTTTCCGGGCGCCGGCGAAGGCGCACCATTCTGCGAGGAGCCTGTAACCACACCCACCATCACCCACAGCAAGCGTTAGCCACCACCGCACACATACCGCATAACATATACCACACAATCAATCAATGTTATTCCCAACCATATTAATATATTTATGAAATGCCTTTTAACCTTCCAGCGGGCGCGCTGTCGTAAAATTTACGACAGACGCGCCTTATCGCTTCTCCCACTCTTTCCACTTAGTTTTAAGCATCGAGCTTCGAGCTATGCTAGAGTCAAATCAAATGTCAAACATTTACCGCAAGATATAAATGTTTTTCTCAAAGTGAGTTACGGTAGGGCAATTGAACCGATGACATAAGAAGAAAACATAAGCTTTCCAAAACTCGGTGTTTGTCGGTTATGTGCACTGGATAAGAAAAGATCCTCAGCATCAATGAAGTGTTGCCGTTGCCAGTCCTTTACATGCAAGAACCATTCTTCAGTTAAGGTGGTTTGTAACATTTGTAAGGATGGGAATATTGATTCTGACTAAATAGGTCGATAACAAATTTTGTTTTGAAATATTAAAATGTTTAGAGTGTTGCTTTGTTTTTCAGAAAGTCAAATTTTTTTTTTTGAAGAATGATAATAGGCAGTACTATTATCATTCTTCATATCCTTAAAAAAATTCCCTAACATTTGTATAAAGAAAACACCACTTACATAGAGAAAACTTGATGACGTAAAATTTACGACAAGCGCCCGCTCAAGGGAAATTTCTCAACGCGCCCGCTGGAAGGTTAATATATTCTTAAACATTAAAAAAACTGTGTTAAGGACAAATTGATTAATAGGGCGTTAGAGACCAAATTCTTAAAAAGCATTTTGAAAATGATCAAATTGTATATATATTATTCAACCATATTCTAAGATTGTTGAAATATAAAAAAAAATGTTTAGAGGACGACATGGCACAATCAAGTGATCAAATACTTGACTCAGGCGATGTCAAGAGACAGAATAATAGAAGAGTATGCATGAGACGATGTATGAGAGCCAAGACCGTGTTGTTTGGCAGACCGTCCACTTTGCCTACCTCTACGGGAAACAGCGTGGTGTTTAGTTAGTTAGTTTTTCACTGTACTCAATCTTCAATTATTGTGTGTGCGAGAACCAGACATGTAAAATACTCAGGTAAAGTCAGGTCAACACTTGTGCTTTACTAAAGATATAAAATACTCAGGTATAGTTAGGTCAACACTTGAGCTTTACTAAAGATATAAAATACTCGGGTATAGTTAGATCAACACTTGAGCTTTACTAAAGATATAAAATACTCAGGTATAGTTAGGTCAACACTTGAGCTTTACTAAAGATATAAAATACTCAGGTATAGTTTTTGTATTGCTATCTAGTAATAATAATAATATTTGGCTAATTTATATAGCGCCGTTTTCG
Organism: Hesperophylax magnus; assembly: GCA_026573805.1. Classification (NCBI taxonomy): domain Eukaryota; kingdom Metazoa; phylum Arthropoda; class Insecta; order Trichoptera; family Limnephilidae; genus Hesperophylax; species Hesperophylax magnus. The sequence continues at coordinate 1,812,227 of JAIUSX010000230.1, read as the reverse complement.
TGAGAAATCACCTCATAGTAGTAATGGGCATATTCGAAATATTTTAATTGAAACACCAAAAGAATCGAATTAATCGCTCAGAGTTCAGCTGGGGCAATAGTTGCGGACAGAGGTAGCGTTTTTTGACTCGCGGGGGGAGGTGTTCACATAGCAGCTTCTTCGGTTGAGTAAATAAACATCTAATATCCAATACCTAATATTATCAATATTTGACAATTAGCAAAGAATATGCATATCAAATCATCTTAGGTAGTACGTGACATAATGTACCTACTGGAATAATATCTCTTATATTAATATTCTTCAATTGGAACTAAGATTTCATTACTTTTGATTACCAGCGTGTGGGAGGACGTTAAACAACAAATGTAGATAAAGAGATTAATGGGGCACTAAGCTTAATGCCAACAGAAATAATCGGGCCAAGTTATAAACGATATGTGTTAATCAAGCATTCCCAGAGAAATAGTTAAGGCCACTCTTCCACAGGGACACACAAGTATCCGATACTCTACGATTCGAGTATCTTGGCGATGTCTTTCATCTGCAAGGAGCTTCGTACAAAGACACACGATGCCCACATTTTGTAAGCTAGGCGCTAGAAGTCTCCCGCGACCGTTGGCTATCCCCACTCTTGTCGAGACTTTAAACATGGCGTCACTTGTGTCTTATGTCAGACATTTTGTAAAAATGCATGTGCTTTAGATTTATAATTTTAAGGGACTAGTTAAAAGTATTACTTCTAAATCACTAGACATTAATTTTAGTTATAAACCACTAGTTATAAGTCACTAGCTATCAAACATAGTTATAAGCCACTAGTAATAAGTTATAAGTCTAAGTGATAGGAATAGATTAAATGCATAAATTAAGTTGTTAAGTGCCTTTGAGGTGATTTTCTCACGAAAATGGCGCTATAAAAATAATAGAATCATTATCATTAATGCTATTAAACAAACAATCAACAAAGAATGACGGGATATAAAAATGACAGCTACAGCAACTGTTTGGTTGTGAGTGAAGTTATGAAAGGGTTCTAGTTTGAACAGTGATTGGTGGCGACGCGGTTCTCGTTATTTCAGTAGCGACAAGTACGAGTAACAAGTTTTTTCCGAGGTGAGTACACAACACGAGCGTTGGACATTTGCGTACCTTTGAAAGAAGGGCCTTATTGTACTAATTTTGTTGTAATTAATTTTAATTCATCTCCATTTTCCCTACGCACACATATGTTTGAAATTAGTAAACATTTTCCCCCAAAACATAAAACATTAATGAAATATGAAGCACTTAAAATATGCCTTCCATCCAAAAAGTTAGGAATTAAATTAGTAATGAATTAAATGAAGTAAGTTATAAGTGCGAGGTTCTCACCATTGCTCCGAGGGGAAGAATTGTAGTTGGATCTCATTTCAGCAGTCAATGGTCCATCTCCACCTAAAGGTTACATTTTAAATAACATATTTCAATATTTAGTAGAAAAACATTATCAACAAAATTCAAGTCCAGCAAATCAAAAGAATAAATAGGGTAGTATTACCAGCGGCGGCCAAACTCTGCGTCATGCACGACATGTCCATTCTCTCTCTTTCCCCGCCCAGGGATGCTTGGGGACCCCCTCCCGCTGCCGACTGTTGATTACCCCTGGAAAGAGAGACACATCATTTAATTTTTATATTATTTACTAGCTATACCCCGCCACGCTTTGCTGTGGCTCAGGCTGTCTGTGTAGATAGAGAAAAAAATAGCTATTGTTGCTTTTATGTCATTAAATGATGATGGTCCAACAGATGTCGCTGTTTTTTAAAAACAGTATATAATGAGATTTATATTTTTATTGGTGGCGAAGATTTCTTAGTTGCCAGGGCAATTATAATGTCCAGATTATTGGATATTGATTTTGATTGTGGCCAAGAGGGAAGATTCTACATGGTTAACCCTTTCACACCCGGATTATTGTTTCTACATATATAAAATATGTAATGCTTTATAATACCTCAGAAAATTATTTGAAAATTTTTGGTATTTAATTTTTTTTTTCTTAGAATTTATTTATTGAATTGAATTAATTTATTAATGTGGCTTAACATTGGACGACAGAGGGTATTTTTTAAATAGTAAGGTAAAATAAACACAACACAAAAGAATACAAATAACTGTTTCATGTCAAAAATGCACATTTACTATTGGTGTCGCGAAGCTGCGACTCCACTATATATTTTAGAGGTGGTGTGATATGCCACACGCCCAAAGGACCAGTCCCAAACTACTCCGAATGATAGGTTATGGGACGATTTATGCATCCGACAAACCCGATGGACAGTGCAATAATCAAAGGTATAAATCTGGGCTTCTGGAGCACAAGATAAGCCCAGATTGGAAAGCAGGAAAGATGGACTCACCCGTTGATGACTATCACACGTCTCCAGGAGTATTTGTTGATTTAACTTCACAAAATATACGTTTAATCGCCCTGTCTGATATTAATTATCACTCCGAACTCTGATAAGCAACTGACACCACTTGTCAGATTTTACATGTGTCGCAACAATATTTTTATCATGGTGACATTTTGGGATGGGTAAAAGGGTAGGTAGGACATTTGCAGGATTTTGTATTGACATTACACTTGTCCATTAAGCCTGTGGATGCATACCTAACAATCCCCTATATATTGCGCGAACATTCTCCCGGCGTTGAAAGTACCTTCCGAAATTTTAAGTACTTTCAAATAAAGTAAAGAATTAAATGTAAAACGAAGTAAGATGAAATATAAATATTCTTATTAATACGCTATTAAAATTACAAAGTTAAAACGAAAATTAAAAAAAATAATGAAATAATAATTATTGTGTAGGCAAAGGACACAATTTTACGACTGGTCGTTTAAAGTTCCCGGAAGGGGTCCTTACGCGTGCTACACGAACCACTCCGTCTTTACCAGGGAACACCTCCTCAACAACGCCCACCGGCCAATAAAGTGGAGGCGCATCCTCTTGATGCACCAATACTATGGTACCTACTAGAATGTTATTCGCGGGACTATTCCATTTTTTTCTCATCTGCAGAGAGTGAAGATACTCTATATGCCACTTCTTCCAATAAGATTGAACGAGGTGGTCCAAAAGCTTTTTCCTTTTCAGTAGACTAATGCGTTCATTAGTCAAATCATAAGCAGGTAGATGCTGAATCGGGGTAGACATCAGAAAATGAGCCGGAGTAAGAGCTTCTGGATAATGAGAACTGCTTAATAAACATAATGGCCGTGAATTAAGTACAGCCTCTATTTGTGTCAGAACTGTGAGAAGCTCTTCATAACATAAAAGTTGAGTACCCACAACCCTATACAGATGCGATTTAATGCATTTAATATTTGACTCCCATAATCCTCCAAAGTGAGGAGCGCGGGGTGGAATCGTCTTCCATTCAATTCTCCGAATGTTAAATTCATTGCGAAGAACTTCTTTTGTTGAATTTGCCTCTAAAAAATTATATAAGTCATCCAGACAATTCTTTGCGCCTATGAAATTTGTCGCATTGTCACTGTACATACACGAAACCGGTCCGCGTCTGGATAGAAAACGCTTAAATGCGTTTAAAAAATTGTCCGTGCTTAGATCTGATACCACTTCCATATGTATAGCCTTCGTTGTTAAACAAATAAATAGACATATATATGCCTTTTGACTTTTTACCCCACGACGCCTAGAAAGGGTTATATTTATTGGTCCGGCAAAATCTACCCCCGTATGTGTAAATGCCTTTGCTTCCTGAACTCTAGCTGTAGGTAAATTTGCCATTAGCGGTATAATATTAGAAGGTGCAGTTTTAAAACAGAAATTACAAGCATGTTCTCTTTTGCGTATTAGATTTCTCCCCGATAAGATCCAATAACGCTGTCTAATTATTGACATAAGGAGATGTGCACCAGTATGACAATTCACACGATGGTGAAAGTCTATAATTATATCGACAATATGATCCTGTCTTGGCAGAAGTACTGGATGTTTGTTTTCAAAAGGTATATTCGCGTTTATTAATCTACCACCTATACGTAACAAGCCATTATGATCTAGGAACGGGTTTAGTTTTCGGATTGAAGGTGAGCATAATTTATCCCTCTGTATTAATTGTATATCGGCACTAAAATACCTATTCTGTAAAGCTTTTAATACATTCATTTCAGCAATGTTTAATTCCGTGGAATTTATAACTGTTGAGCGTGATAACTTTCGCATAAATGGTAAAATATATACCACAATTCTCAGCAGTTTTGGCCATGAGGAAATTTTTAAAGCGAGATTATATATCGGAGAATTTTCCTCTATTGACGTTATTGTAAATGTATGCGATTTTTTCAATTCCAAAGCATTCTCCTCCTCTCGTGAGGGGGAAAATCTTTCGACAGGCCACTCGGATACTGGGTTCGCAGCCCAGGGCGGACCGTGCCACCAAAGAGAATGATCGACCAGCTGAGCAGGCAGTAGTCCTCGTGATAAACAATCACTAGGATTGGTAACACCATCTATGTGATAAAAATGTTTCGCGGGTAAATTTTCCTGAATTTCACTAACTCGATTAGCTACAAAAGTTTGCCACCGGTGAGGGGACGAGTGAATCCAAGAAAGTGCTATTTTTGAATCTGAAAAAGCAAATATATCGTTTATCGAAACGCGATTTCTATAAGTATCTATAATAGATCTAACGAGTCTAGATAAAATAAGCGCAGCGCATAATTCCAATCGAGCGAGCGACACTGTTTTCAGAGGGGCCACCTTGGATTTAGAACATATCAAATTCATTGTAGTGTTGCCACCCTTATCCGTGACATGAAGATATATTACACAACCGTATGCTTTCATACTCGCATCTGCGAAGGCGATAATATTTATCGTGCAGTCCTCCTTTACTCCCAAATATCGAGGTAAATTTAAATTAGAAAGCATCGGTAATTCTTCCTTGAATTTGACATATCTATTAACAATACTTTGGGGTAGTTCCTCGTCCCATCCTACTTTCTCTAACCACAGCTCTTGTAAAAGTAATTTGGCATATAAAATTACCGGAGCAACCAAACCTAATACATCGAATAAACGAGCTATTGTGGAAAGAATTGATCTTTTACATATAGTTTTTTCCTCCGTCGGACATATCATAAATCGAAAACAATCAGATATCGGATCCCATTTTAATCCTAAAATGCTACATTTATCCGAAAAATCCATTGTCGCGCGGTGCGACTCTGGTAATTGGGCCAGTAAATGAGGAGAATTACTCGACCATTTGACTAATTCAAATCCTCCACACTTGAACATCGCCATTAAATCTGTAGCCAAAGTGATGCCTTCACTTATAGTATTTACAGAATATACAAAATCGTCCATATATAAATCATTAATTGCAACTTCCGCCGCTTTCGGATAACGATTTCTTTCATCGCTCGCTAGCTGCCGTATAGTTCGCATTGCTAGGAATGGTGAACAGTTCAAACCAAACGCGAGTGAATTAAATTGATAAACTCCAATTTGTTCATCTTCGTGAAATCTATAAAGAATTTTTTGATATTTACGATGGCTTTCCGTTACCATTATACGTAGATACATTTGCTTAACATCTGCGGTTAATGCTACAGCGAATAAGCGAAATTTAATTAAAAGTGTAAATAAATTAGATTGCAAATTTGGACCTGTATACAAAGTATCGTTAAGTGACAACCCTGAACTGGTCTTTGTACTTGCATCTAATACAACACGAGTTTTAGTTGTTGATTTATCTTTACGAATTACTGCGTGATGAGGAATGAAATATCCCTCATCAATATTAGATGAAGACGGAACTTCAACCCTCATATATCCCTTTTCCAGATATTCAGAAACTACTTCATTATAACTGCAATGCAATTCTGGCGAAGTATTAAATTTCCGTTCTAAATGTTCATATCGACGCTGCGCGACACGGCGCGAATCACCTAAATTATTAGGATCTATCTTAAACGGTAAAGATACAATATACCTTCCCGATTCATCCCGTTGGACTGACTCGAGGTACATTTTCTCACATTCTGCATCTTCAGCACTCATCAACGACTTAATAGGCATGTCTTCCATCGTCCAAAACTTGGATAACGCATTATATAAATCTACATTGGTTATGGGGCCGAACGTCCACGAAACCTCCGGCGTACACGTAGGTATTTCACCCATTACAATATACCCGAATACTGTCTGTATAGCCGGTGGTGCATTCGTATTATGTTTAGATAAAACCTTATTCCCCAGCAGAATATATGGAAATAACTGTGCACCTAATAAGATATCAACATCGGATGGAACGTTCCAGGATTCATCCGCTAAGTTTAAACCCACTAAATGCTCACATGACTTTGTGTCAACATGTTGTGTAGGAAGCTTATCAGTTATTTTATCGACAACTAATAGACTAATTTTATAAGTATCTTCTGAAACGCGGGATTTAATTTTTAACGCAACGTGTCCCAATATTGGTGTCTCTACTGAACCAACACTTTTAACTACTGAATTATTTAAAGGAAATATTTTAAGATTTAATTCATTACAAGTGTTTAAACTGATTAAATTTTGTTGCGATGCGCAATCAATTAAACACCTTACGCTTACTTGATTATTTTTATTGTCATAAGCAAATAACTGCGCGGTTGACAGTAGTACATTCGTAGCTATATTACCCGCAGAAAAATTATTATGATGTTTATGACTACGCGCTATTAATGTAATGGCTTCGTTTTTCGATTGACTTTCAGTATTCACCGTGCTCTCAAAATGCAGAGCGGTGTGATGTCGTTTTTTACAAATTCTACAATCCGATTTAGATGGACATTTCACAGTTTTATGTTTATCGCTTAAGCAGTTTACACATAAATTATTTAATTTCACAAACTGAAAGCGAGCATTTGGTCTTAATTCGTTAAATTGTTCACATTTAAACAATTCAACATGATCAGAATGATTACATTTCCGGCACCTGTTACGATTATTATTACTTGACTTCGGTTCGACCACAGCGAATGAATGCGTAACTTTGTTTTTATTATTAACAACTTTATTATCATTTTGCCCAGTTCGTTCTAGGATTTTGACATGCGACCGAATGTATTCTATTAAATCGCTATATGTAGGTATAGCTTTCTCCCGTATAGACATTTCGAAATTTTGCACCAACTGTATATCTAATTTTTTCAGTGCAATATGTAATATTATAAAATCGGTTAGGTCATCAATACCTAATTCCTTGAGTGCAGCTATGGAAGACGCAAACCGTTCAATAAAATTATTTAACTCATTTGGGTTACTAGGTGCCAATAATTTTAAATTCAAAATATTGTTCAGATAAAAGGTACCTAGCACGCGTTTGTCCTGATATTTCTTTTCGAGAGCTTCCCAAATTAAAAAATAATTTTGTTCGTTCGGAAGTATTCCCGCAAAAACTGATAACGCCTTTCCTTGGAGTTTCCCTATCAGATATTGCATCTTCTGCGACGTATTCAAATTTTCATTTGAGTGAATGTTTAATTTAAAAGCTTCATAAAATATCGACCAATTCTCTTGATTACCATCGAACGATGGCATCTCGATCGGTGGGAGCTTAATTAATGGTAAATTATTTAACTTCTGTCGATCACGTGATGAATCTTGCTTTGCTATAATGCTTTCGCGCACAGAAACTACAAAACAGTACTTATTTTCGAATTTACTCCATAAATCGAAATTCATATTGTAATTTGAATCCTTTTTCAACTGAAGTGTATGAAATTCATCACAAAATGTGTTAAATTGTGCATAATATGTAGCTATATTAACCGTTTGTTTAAGAAAATCCTCCGAACTTCTCGTCTCCCTGTCCGCAATACTTTTCGCTTTCTCGTATAATTCATTAACACGATTATGCATCAAATTAATCTTCGATTCTACTAACTTGATTTTAATATCCTGAGTACTATCGCTAGTCGCCATGATTAATTGTATGTAGGAATTTAAACACAACAATAATTACAAATGCAACCTAGTACATACAAATTAACAAAGTATAAAGAGGAAATAATATTTATTTATAACTTTAAATATGTTAATTTTAAATACCCCGTTGGTAATCCGGCTCGAAAGAACCAAAAATGGTGTCGCGAAGCTGCGACTCCACTATATATTTTAGAGGTGGTGTGATATGCCACACGCCCAAAGGACCAGTCCCAAACTACTCCGAATGATAGGTTATGGGACGATTTATGCATCCGACAAACCCGATGGACAGTGCAATAATCAAAGGTATAAATCTGGGCTTCTGGAGCACAAGATAAGCCCAGATTGGAAAGCAGGAAAGATGGACTCACCCGTTGATGACTATCACACGTCTCCAGGAGTATTTGTTGATTTAACTTCACAAAATATACGTTTAATCGCCCTGTCTGATATTAATTATCACTCCGAACTCTGATAAGCAACTGACACCACTTGTCAGATTTTACATGTGTCGCAACAATATTTTTATGATGGTGACATTTTGGGATGGGTAAAAGGGTAGGTAGGACATTTGCAGGATTTTGTATTGACATTACACTTGTCCATTAAGCCTGTGGATGCATACCTAACAATCCCCTATATATTGCGCGAACAACTATGTAGTGATAATCTCTAAGGTTTGAAACAAATAACATTTTAACTAAAATTCATTAAGAAATAATCTAGGATAATAATCTTTTAAAATCGCCATACTAGTCAAAATATGTCCGTCACTACCAGTGTTAATTTAAATGAACATTGAAATTCATTTACGATATTCTGGGAAATGACTGTGAACAGTGAATTGAACTGATGTTATTATTATGGAACATATCTTTATGCGTTAAAATATTTGTAATTCGAGTCGAAAATTGATATCTCACTTTAAATGAAGTAATCAATGACGGCAGAAATGAAACGAAATGAAATGAGACGATGAAACTCACAATCAGCAGATGTCAAAATATTTATCATTTTTGTGGCGGGAATATGGATTTCAACCGAGCGGAAAAAATACGCCACAGAAAAGATTACAAGTTATAAGAAAACAAAAACATGGCTTTTCTAAATCGTTACCGATTTAGAAAAGTTAAAAAACACAAAGTTCGTGTTAATTTGAATTAACACTGGGGTTGAAAGGGTTAATATGAATAAAGAGTCGATGGGATAAAGGTAGACTTATTGTCAGGGCTACTCTTCATTATCAAAATGTACATCCCAGGGTGGGATTGTTCTACACCACAATGATCTCCAATGGCTGCGGTCCCTAGCCATTCGCCTCCAGGCTCCGTCTCCTGCTTTAATCCACTTCCATAGAGTCTACCTCGTCTTCAGTCAAAGTCTAAGCACTGCTAACTTCCACTGGAGCACCCACACAGTGCCTTATATATCTTCAAGTGGAGAAGGGATAAGGATCTGAGTGAACACGAGAACTATCCGTAAACCGTCTCCGCTTCATTAAAAAAATACATATATGAAAAATTTACCTTTCGGATTGTGTGTTGTTGGAGCCTGGAGGCGGGGGACTCTGAGCAGATCTGGGAGAGGAAGTCGGAGTGGAGCGAGGAGAAGCTTGCTGGTTCTGGAATCAATTCAAATAACTACATATAACTTTGATTGTGTTACGCTTACTCTTGTGTGTATGTCTTCACACATACAGTAAGACATAAAAATACAGAACAGTTACACCAAAACTAAACGCCTAAAACCACATTCATTTTACTGATTATTATACTGAAATACTGACCCTAAGAGGATTGACGAGCGCAACACTGTATCCCTTCTGCATACATAAACACACAAAGCTGTCCGATGTTGAAATGTTGGCTAGAGAAGGAAGAAGCGCAACATGGCATAATAACCCAAAAATGAATCACAATAACTTAATCTCTTTCAATCTACGTGAGCTGTGTATACTTACAAAGATTTTTGAAGAAGTGTGCCTACATTCCCCAAACAAGAGTTTTGTGCGATATCTAAGTTGTTTTTTACATCACCTATGTTGAAGCAACTATATGCATCTCCCTTTAACACATGTCCCTGCATTCCTCCACCCAATTACCTGTCCCTGTCTGACAGTGTGGGGTACTTACATACCTACCACAGTGATATTGCAACAATTTATTATACTCGACCAGTCTGTTAAGACAACAGGTGCAGTGAACATGTTCCGTTAATGCATTTAATTCGAGTCTATTACGGAAACTTGTGCAGTGGTAACCACCACTGTCCCTCAAGATCATAATATCAGTCAAAAAGACCAAGGGGAAGTTTCCTTTTCCAGAACCCTTTTCCAATTCGAATTGTTAACCACAGCTACCCCAATAGTTGTGTCAAAAATTGATTACAGTCCACAATAAATCCATTATTTTTAAGATATTAAAAAACATCTATCCAATTCTGACGAGCCCTCCCTGTAAACTGTCAAACTCGAATGTGAACAAATTTGAATGTGAAGAACAAACTTCAAAGACCAAGTGAGTAACATTGCTGTTGCCATTGTAAGTTTTTAATTTATTTATTATAAAATTTTATAATTGCCAAACTGTAATTGATGCAGAAATAGACACTACTACCTTGAGCATCTTCATCAGCCCCTCCAGCTGCCCCATGAGGTGTCTGCGCGAGTCCTGCAGGGCCGACAGGTGGCCCTCCAACTCCCCCTTCCTCTGACGCAGCGCCCGCAGCTCCCCCACCAACATCTCCCCCCCACCACCCCCCTCCAGGTCTTGCTGTCTCCTGGAACCATCACAAGCAAATGAAAAACCAATGAGAATGGAAATAAAAAAAAAACATTAAGGCATAACCCACAAACAAAAACACATGAGTTATGAGATCCCGTAACTTCAAAGTTAGCCTTTTTCCACAGGGATACACGAGTATCTGATACTCAACGATTCAAGTATCTTGGCGAACAGACATGTTGCCGACATTTAATAAACTTGTTGGCGATGCCAATCTCCTGTGACCAGCCGGGAGAGGATGTTCCATTCACGTTGTCGAGACTTTAAACATGGCGTCACTCGTGTCAGACATTTTGTAACAATGCACGTGCTTTAGTTTAGACGAATACCCTAGAATATTAATAACTATCTGGCATGCACCCGGCGTTGCTCGACATTTTTCTACTTTCTATAAATATAATATGCATGTATTATATATAAACCTTCCGGAAGGAATTCTCTAAATGATAATGAAAACCCTATTAAAATCCGTTGCGTAGTGAGGCGCTCGTGTAGTATGGCGTAATCATGCATAAAATTCATTAAAATCTTGAAAGAAAACCAAGGCTCACAACTCGTGCCGCTAGGAGGCGCTAGTGTAGCATACTGCCATCAGAATATAAGAGAAACGTCAGAAGTTGGGATATTAGTATCAACAAGGAACAGTCAACAAGGAATGATAGGACATAAAAATGACAGCTACAGCAATTGTTTGATTGTAAGTGAGGTTGTGAAAACATTCCAGTTTTCGAGGTCGATGGCTGAGTTGACATTACGTTTGGATCCCACCCAGGCTTAGTGTGTTCAATTCCTCCACTGGCTAAGTCCTCCATCACAACACAAGCAACATTTTCCGCTTACTGCATTGGTAGTAGAAGATTTTAAAATATTGTCAGGTTATTCACGCCCTTGAGGTGATTTTCTCACGAAAACGGCGCTATATAAATAATCCAATCATTATTATTCATGGAAATGTTTCTTTTAAAAAAAAAAAGATAATGAAAAAAATTTTGATGTCTCAAGAATTCAACAAAGATTGGCGGCGATTTCAGTGGCGACGTGTACGATCTGTGCGCGACAAGTTGTTTGCGACACAACACCAATATCGGATACTTGCGTTTCCCTGTGGAAGAAGAGTCTTAGAAAATGAACCATTGATACATAAATTTTTAAATTATTTTTTAACTATGTACTACCATTGAGAGAAAGATCAGGTTATTGCACTAAGGACAGGAATTTTGGAATCACTCTAAAATAAAATGAAATAATGGGTGGAAAATACATTACTTTGTTGCTAACACTAATAACCATATTAAGTAGGTACATTATATAGCAATTAATTATCTACTATTTAATTACTATTAATTATTGCCACAAGATGGACCACGATAACTACTTGTATAAACAAACTAAGCCGCATAAATAAAAACTCTATCGGCGCGTTTAGAAAATATTCCGCAAACACATATGCGCGCTATCTGTTAAGTACTAGGGTAATTTGAAAAGTTGTAGCGGTTTTCGGGCGCCCAGAACGTTTCTCGTCTAAAATGCTTGTAATGCGTGTTCGACCATTGTAAAGAAAGTTTGGGGTATCATCCCAAGATAATACCCCAAAAACAAATCACTGTAATACTTTTGGCCATGAAAATCTCAAATCATACCCAACATCTTAGCTATTATAAAAATAATTTTTTTATTTTTTGTCGATGTGTGTCAGAGAAAATAAATACACCATCAGCAAGGATTTTCAAAATAGGGTCCTACTATGTAGATGGAACTCCGCCATTTATTAAAAAAATTATTCATTATTATTTAAATTAAATATTAAAAAAATATATTTATATATAGGGTTTTCCAATAAGAGGTGTTATTTTGAATAGCCCGCTTTTTCGGTAAATGTTAATTTTGAAGCTGTCATTTTTTGAAATTTGACAAGTAGAAACTACGCCATTAATAAAAATGGAACGATACAAGCTTCAACAACGCATTGAAATTATTAAAATTCACTTGAGTGAATTAAATTGCCTTGAAAAGCTTCTCTATCCTCAACGTGTGACTGTTTGGTGCGGTTTATGGTCCGGCGGAGTCATTGGACCTTACTTTTTCGAAAATGAGGCTGGAGCAACAGTTACGGTGAATGGATTGCGCTATCGAGAGATGATTAATGATTTTTTATGGCCGGAATTGGATGGTATTGATCTGGACAACGTTTACTTTTAACAAGACGGCGCTACGTGCCACACAAGCAACGAAACCATTGATCTTTTACGATTGAATATCAAAATAACACCTGTTTTTGGAAAACCCTGTATTTAATAGCTGCGTTTATTAATTAATTTTTTTTATACCTATTTCTTAGCTTTAAAGTGGTGTAATCCATTAATGACTTATCAAAAGTGTGTTGAATTGCCCCTCTCTTGAGTTGCCGTGGAAACATTTTGAATAAATGCACTATGCGCTAGTTTCACCAATTAGACCCTGAATTGCCAAGTTTTTGGGGTGACAGATTATTGAGAGAACACTATAATGTTAAAATTAATTTAATAAGCGCAGCCTTTGTAAAGTATTTTCTATGTTTGAATCCATTAGTAGATGAAGGAAAATACAATGATTGGTTTGTTTGTTGTACATGCATGTTGGTTGACAATCTATATGTAGTATCTGGTGACTAGTATATTTATAGGAAGGAAGGGGTGGTTACTGTGATACCTTAACCTATCGATCTGCTGCATGATGTCCCGGTTCTTGGCCTCCAGACTGGAGATCAGCTCCCGCTGCGCCCGAGCCCCTTCCGCCCCGCCCCACCCCATGCTCTCCACCATGCCGCGACCCTGCACAGAAATACTTATCATTACAAGCTCAATCTTTATAAGTATATCTATAATTAGCGGAAATCCTAATAAGATACAGAATATAAGGTACGTTTGACAAAAACAAATCTCCATTTTATAGTGATTTATTTTCAGGTATTATGGTGTATTGCGCTTCGTTCTTCTTTAGCCAACGTTTCAGACAGAAAGAGGTAACACGGCATAATACCCCAAAAATAACTCACTATAATATTTTTGGCCGTGAAAATCTCAAATCATAACCTTACATAACTTAATTTATTTTTTTAATGTGAAATAACTTAATGAGTAAATTATTTTTTAATGATAAAGTAATGTTTATAAGACAAGGTTTTTATGCATAGCACAAAGGATAACAAATTATTATAAGCAATAATTAGTTGCCTGAAATATCCATACAAATTGAAAATATCTAGCGAGTAAAAATAAATGCTGCCGACGGGAATTGAACCCGAGGCCTTCTGATGTCCGGTCAGGTGCTCTGGACCACTGAGCTACGTCGGCTTATTCCCAACCTGCCAAATAATCCAATATGTACAAGTACTTCAATCGACAATTACTGCTTATTATATTTTTTTCACCTGTAAACAACCATATTTATTTTCGTAGGAAAGGCTTTGTTAGTACTGAATTTCCCACTAGATGGCGTTGAGATATATTAAACCTACATTTTTTGGTGAAATATTTTGAATTGTCAAATATTATTTTTTAATGATAAACTAATCTTTATAAGACAAGGTTTTTATGCATAATGAGTCAGCGGCATTTATTTTTACTAGGGAGATATTTTCAATTTGTATGGATATTTCAGGCGACTAATTAATGCTTATGATAATTTTTTAATGAGTAAATCCTTAATAACTCTCAAACGTCGCATCTAGGAATCGAACCCAGGATCTCTTCCTTGCTGGGGAAGTGCTCTGATCACTGAGCTAATTCAACCATATCAACTTAAGTAATTTTGAACAGTATCACTTCGACAGACAGCTAGCAACGTTATCTTCATTTTTTTGGCGGCTATCGTTACGTATGATTGCATGATTCTAACCAATAGTATTTTGGATAAATACATCCATTTTTATTTTAGTATGCGACATCTATTGACTTTTCTACGAGTCTAAGATAATAAAAAAATATTTAAATCAATTCAGTTAGAGGGTTGTTTCTGTTGAAAATTGCGTAAAATAGAATGGGTAAACACGATGGACCATTTGTAATTTACAGGCATGTGCATAATTATGAATTGTTGGAAAGAAATAATATTGAACTCACCACATCGGGAGTCAGGGATGCAGATCTGCCCGATCTTGGCTGGAAAAGATATCAAACGGACAAATCAGTATCTAATTAAAACTTTTTTATTGGGGAAACAATTACAATGCTATAATGCTTGTGCATTTAAAAATGAACGTGTCTCACCATGGTGTTGTGCTGTGCGAGCCTGGCGGCATACCTGGCTATCAACCTGTGCTCGTCATCTCCGCCTCCCATGTCTCCTGGAAACAAAATTAAATCAACCAACGAACCGTTAACTTACCGTGTTGCGCGCCCTCCTTTAGGCAACGTTTCAGACATCCTTGAAGTGTTCATCATCAGGGTAGACGCAAGGCGGTCTGAAGCGCTGGCTAAAGGTGGAGGAAGCGTAACACGACTTAATACGTACCTCAAAAATCATCATTATGAATTGAAAAATACACATCATGTTCCGTTTGCTGTAGAAATGAGATGTATGATCGTGTCAGAAATGTAAATATCCACAAAGAGTTATATCCACAAAAAGTCTGATGTAATAATAATAATAATACTTGGATGACTTGTATAGCGCCGTTTTTGTGCAAAAACACCTCAAGGGCGCTGTAAGCGTAGATGGTTTGGATATGTAGAACGAATGAGCGAAGAAAAGAGTGTAAGGAGAATATATGAGGCAGATGCAAATGGTAGCAGAAGTCGGGGACGCCCGTGGAAGACATGGCACGATCAGGTGAATCAGATACTTAAGTGGGCCATCAAGAGTCAGAATAATAGAAGAGTATGTATGAGACGATGTATGAATGTCAATCAAGTGAATCGGTGAGTCGGGCCATGTCAAGAGTCAGAATAATAGAAGAGTATGTATGAGACCATGTATGAATGTGAATGAGGCAAGGAGTGTGTGCCAAGACCGAGTTGTTTGGCGGTCCGTCCTTTCTGCCTACCCCTGCGGAAAACGGCGTGATGGTTAGTTAGTTAGTTGGCAAACTGTATTAGCCCATTCCTTGATTATCAATATGTAGTTAAAAATATTAAAAAACAAGAAATATGTAGCACATTTAAAATACTTTGGAAGCATTACAAAATTCAACAAGAAATACAACTGTTGCGCATCGTTGGGACTTATAGGTAAACATATTTAAAAGGGTTAGGATATTATGAAATCGTGTGTAATACTGCGCACATATATGGGGAATTTTTCTAAGGTTAATTCTGCTTGGGCAAATGAAAAAATAGGTTTGTCGGGTTGTCTTGATTGTATATGGAATTTTATAAATTATTATTACTAGTAGTTCTGTGACCAGTAGTAGATCTTGCACTCAAAAAGTATGCTTCTAATGTTCAATTATCTAACAAATCAAAACCAAAATTTTCTCTGATATCATAAGATTTGTAAGTAGGTACTTAAATACCTAGTACCTACATAATTATAAATATTTTACTTAACATTTCTTCTATTTTAAATAAGGAATTATACAATTTGTCCAAAGAAATGTAACCATATCAACAACAATTATTTTTTCAAACTTTCTTCAGGCCGATACCATAATAATGATTATTCCGATTAGACAAATCGTACCAGGAACCATGATCACGGGAACTCTGGCAGGATACAAAGGTAGCATACAACACGGCCACTATCTTGAACCGGAACATAACAAACAAATTTACAGACAAATGAATGCCAAATGTTAAAACTGGGCTTATTGCTCAGGGCGCCCACCGAGGTGATTTTGCACGAAAACGGCGCTATACAATTCATCCAAATATTATTATTATTTAATTAGTATTACCGTGGTGCATGGGTCTAGGGGCCCTGGAGTCCAGGGAGCCGGTGTGGCCTGTGTGCCCGGGGTGGGGGGCGTGGCCGCCATACGGGTCGGGAAAGCCGTTGTGCATCGCCACGGGAGAGGGCGGCCTAAACAAACAAACACCACATACTAATTATCATTAAATGTTACTTGTCATCACTTTCTCTTGGTCCTATTTGTGTCGGGGACCCATCAGCCTCCAGGCTTCCCTATCCTACGCTACTTCAGCTTCGTCCTTAGCAGACCGTCTCCTCATTTTCAGAAGTACATTATGAAGGTAAATCATTCATCGTTTCGTAAATACGATACGGGCCTCGGAATCTTCCGTATAAATCCTTCGCTTCACGATCCGCGGCGACATCCAAGCTTCTCGAGTACATGCCGCGAGCGTGAATGATTAGTTAGTTACAGGTTACAGAGCCCTTGAAAGATATTAAAAAAATGAATCTGATTTCATAATAAGTTTAACAGTTTAATTATTGAGTTGTTTTAAATTTAAAAATAAGTTAATCCGGTCTTATTGATTATCAATTAATAACATCAACAATCCTCATCGCTAGATGAATATAATATTCCACACTGATAAAATTAGGCAATTTATGTAAATTTCGGTGACATGGAAGTATGCAATTATTTACGTAAATGTCAGATTTGACAACTTAAGAAGGAACTATTCTGCAGCTTATCAAGGCTTGAGCAAACCAATTTAGCCTGCTTAAATTTGAGAGAGGAATGTCGTACATAGCGAGGATGCGTATATTTGATATACTATATACTTGATATACCAGGACTTTATAATCTAAATCATAGAGCAGAAGTATGTTTTCCAACAATATTCTGTATTATGAGTATTTGAGGAGGATTCTAGTAACAGAATCGTATTTAGACTCACACTATGTGACTCAGGTTGAGGGTCTTCTCGGGCTGGTCAGGGAAGCGGGGCAGGGCGGGTCTGGCTCTGTCGGGAACGCATCGGAATGACTTGCGCAGCGAGTGGCCAATCTGCTTCGAGGGGGATTTCTGCAAACAACAGTCAACACAATATATTGTTTATGTAAACACCCCAAGTTTAAACGGGTCTCCACCATCAAGGATCTTGGAATCATGTTTGATAGTAGGTTGACATTTCATGCTCCTACTGAGATGGCTTGTGGCACTTCACTGAGAATGCTGTGCTTTGTTCTGCGCACTGCAAGGAATTTTAGAGATGTCTGGGTTCTGATAATTTTATTCAATTCCTTAGTTAGGAATAGACTTGTGTCAGTAATTTGAAGCTTACACCAGGTAAAGTATTCCCTCATGTTCAAGAGAGTTCAGAAAATAATTATGAGATTTCTCTACATAAGAGAGTGTGGGTCTATCATTCCGACTTTCTCTTGGTTATGATTGGATTGAACCATCTATGGGTCGGAAAGGATGCGGGCATTGTAACACATTTCTTCCAACTGATTCATGGTTCTAAAACTCGGCTGTCATGGAGAGCATTCAGTTCTATGTTCCTGATGATTGTCTTCATCACCGACAGCGTAGACTGTTTATCTCGCAGTCCGCAGGACAACCGACTGGCTCTCTTCGATGACAGCGAAGTTGGGGAAATTTTCAAGATAGCTGAAGCAGTAGAGTTTTACAGAGGACGATTTCACCAGCTGCAGTAGAAGTGACAATGATTTACACTATAAAAGGCATCACCCCATTTGTAATAGTCGAATAGTTGACCAAGAGAAGATCAAGAGATATTTGATGATGGTATACTAGACTAGTCAGATAATAGGAAGCACGGGACTCACGTAAGTGGTGTACTCCTTGACCTCGTGCTGGTTGGTGTGTCCGTCGGTAGTGTGACCCCTCCAGAAGCAGTCCTGGCAGAGGGTGTAGTGGCTGCAGCGCGAGCAGCGGTACCGGAAGCCCGACAACCGCTCCCGCCCGCACACGGAGCACGCTAGAGGGTGGACAACTAGACAAACAAACAGATATTATAATACAATAATACTCAGTACAATCACAGTCATTATATAACCAATCTTTCTGCCAAAACTTTTGGTGGCGGATCAGTCTGCTCACCAACTGCGTGACTGGCCAGATTGGGAAAGACCGGGAGATCCTTTGACACATGTCACTCCTGGACCCACTGATCCTCAGATTCCGACCCATCCCTCATACCTTTTTCCTTCCCAGAACCTCTCCTTCGTTTACTTTAAAAGACAATCCTCACAGTATCCCCAAAGAAGGAGAAAACCAAATCGATTTCTACTGTTATAAAGTGTGCAAAATTACAAGGTGGCAATTAGCGCAGAGGACTGTGCAAGGACCGAGCAGCCCAAAACAACGTAGGGTGCTCTATTTGTGGGACTTAATAATGAAATAATAATTACCATTTTCAACTGAAGCCAGTCTATGCAGCAAAGGCAGCCAGACTAAGCAAGGAGGGCCGGGATCCGACATCATGGTGTCCATGAAGTCATTCACCGTCACTTTGCCGTGCTGGAAACGTTAAACACACAAAATCAGTTAGATTATAGAAGCTACGCAGGTAGCGCTGAAGGTCACTTCAGTGAGGAGAGATTCTATCAAGAATCAAAAGGATTTTCCAATTCAATCTCACTATAGTAGTCAATTGTATCAATATCAGATGTCTAGCACCGACAAATCGATAACTTAATAATGCCAGATCGATATGCTCAATTGATGATGATTTTATATCAATTTCCCAAGCACAGTTGCACTCGATAGGTGTGTCGATAGCCAAGCCGATATTGACAACGAAATCACCTTACGAAGGCAACACTGGCGGGTATTGTCTATGGATCCACAATTCTAAACATCAAACGGTCACGGTCACGTCAAAATATGAAATAAATTAACAATGTCAAATTAAAATACTCAGTTTAATATATATGTACTTTTTGATACTAAAAAGGGAGATAATTGGTAAATGGGTTTCTTTAGCCATAACTCGTGATATTCTGAACTATTTTCTGAATTCCCTTTCTTCAAGCTCTAACAGATTCATCTGATTGTGTATATGATGTCTTTCAATTCTATGAGCTTCGATATTCTGCCTCCCATTAATAAGGCAGTAATTTTGCTCGAACGCCATTATTCTGAAAGGCGTGTATATCGACAGTTAACTGAAGCTCAGTGACGGCCAACACGCTGCGCTTAATCAGGCAACTTTTGTCTACCGGCTGTTGGAATAAATTGTTGACCGTGCTAAATACCCTGGCAGGCTACAGTCGCCTGAAGATCTGCAAGGTTTATGTCCAAAGCTGGAAACCAGAAGGCTCATGGAGAAGAAGTGATTGATATACATACCCCGGGGAAGAGCATGTCGGTGAGGTTCTCGGAGTAGGGAAAGGAGGGGCTCTCGTAGACGGCGGCGGGGAGCGCCAGGGCCTCCCGCAGGTACTCCGCTAGCCGGCGCCTGATCAGCTGCCCCGACCCATCCGACACTTGCGAGAATACGTCTGCAAATAACACATATTACAGATTATTCACAGCAAATATTATGGTTATCATTTAAATGGTCAGCGTTATATTGAGATATTGGTAGATAGGTTGGCTCTAAAATGTTTTCTGCTGAAAAATATGTGATCAATGACGCTAGTTCCTCGGAGCATATTCCATTGAAATACCAGTAAAACAAGGACAGCATTCTCAACCGACGCCTATGCTCTAAGATTACAATCCGTTTGTTAAGATACTTCTTTAGCCAACGTTTCGGACAGCAGATGCGTACACATCTGCCCCGATGATGGACACTGTAATGCTGTCCCAAACGTTGGCTAAAGAAGGAGGTAGCGCAACCGGCATAATACCAATGAATGAATGACATCTAAGGAGTCCACATAAATGAAGTAATGGATTGTACTTACATCTCAATTTATCCATCAGCTTCCCGGCGCACATCGTGGCTAAGGCCACCTTTATTGAAAAGACCCGGATCTTTCCCACATTTTCCCTGGAAGAAAAAAGATATAAATTAGTATTAACATTGTTGACTGGGGATTGAATGTAGAGCTATCATAAGCACCCTGGCACATTGTGCTATCTCCCACGTTCACTTTATTCCCTCCATAGCAGTCCTTTAATAAAGTTCATCAGTTCATTGCGTGTTTAGTTATTTTTCTTGGTTGCACAACAAGGTATTCAACTGCTCAGGTATCCAAGCCGATAAATTGCAACACTAGGGAATACAAGGCGCTGCACAATAGCAGAATACTTTTGCATGTCGTCTCTCACCTTGCATGCCACCTTAAGTCCTCAAAACACTTATGGATGGAAGAAGAGGTTCCTGCAGAAGATAGGTGGAAACTTGAGTGGCAAATGACTGATGTGGAAAGTGCCCATCTCATACATAACCCCACTGAGGGACAGCTTCTGGTCTTCCATCAATAGGATATGGTGCTCCCACAGCCATTAAAGAGTCGGCTCGATGTGAATGTGGTGTGGTGTACTGGTAGATACCACCGAACACGTGGTCAACGAATGCCCGCTCCAGTGATTGATGAGGTCCACAGAGTGATCCTGAGGCTCTAGACTTGCTCGCAGACCTAGATGTTTCTCTCCGACCTCCATCCACAGAAAAGAACAAAACTGTACTCACGTGGGTGGGCAGTATGCAGCCAGCAGCCAGTTAAGCAGGAGGGCGCAACAGTGGGCGGCGCGCACCTGGTTGGCTGGGGGCAGACGCTTGTTAAGGCTGTGATACAGCGAGGACAGCAGCGTCTCCAGCCGCGCCACGCTCACCTCGGCCTGCGGCTCTAGTGTGTTCAGCCCGTTCTCTCGGAACGCCTCGATCACATTCCAGATGTCCACTGCGTGTACTGGAACCAAACCAACAAAGCACATGTCATTTACAGTAATATAGAGAAATTCAAGAGGTCATAGAAAAATTCAAATCAAATTGAGCGAGAGACTTATTGATAAACTTTGACGTCCAAATTGATAGACTTGCACTAACATAAAATCAGAGTATCATTATGACAATCTGGAAGCAAAACACATGACCATATTTTTGGCAGCAAAAGAGTTCGAGAAAGCTTTGTATAAACTACGATATCAGTTTTACGTTGACCGCTGAAAAGCACACATTGAAATGACCAGACCCTGTGCAAAAAAGGGAAAATTCTTTAAAGCGCAATCTAGATCTAAATGTTCGTTTTTAAACAACCCAGCGTAGCGACGCTAAAAATGGGTTAGGTGGGAAAAAACAGATTTGTAAAAGTGTCTAACTAAATACTGTAACAAAATATTCAATTTTGGAAACTAGCTGAAACTTTTGTATACCCGACTTGGGTTATGTAGTTAAGTTTTTTACGCAGCCAACAACTTGCGCGACATTGTAAAAAGAACAGATTTAATCTTCGAGGACTAAATAGTGATTATTACAATGCGAGTTGCCTGTAAGTGTATAACGCCGCCAACTTGGTTTGTTCCGCTTTTCCTGTAGCAGGTATTAAATATTGGTATGTAAATATTGGTAGCAGGCTTGAACCCAACACAGTAGCGCCAACGGCTGATTCGAGCTTCGATAGCCTGGTGGGTAGGACGCTCGGCTAGCAGTTTGGGTTTCCGATGGGTGAGAGCCGTCATGGATCGCCTATGTCCAAGGAAGAAGGAGAAGATATCTTATGAAGAAGACGAAGAAATAAATAACTGGAAAGAGACAATAGAAGGAGACCAGTGGGGGTGGAGTCATAACCTAGAGGAAGCCAGCCCCTCCAAGGCATGTATCCATGATGCTGGTAATAATGGTGTATTGAGTGGTACTCACAGTTGACCTTCTTCTGGACGAAGCGCAGTTTGCAGGCGGTACGGTAGCTGGCGAAGCGGATGAGGTCGTAGTTCTGCGCGCGCATCTCCTGCAGGAGCGCCGTGCGCGGGTCCCCCGGTCCGCCCTCCTCGCTCATGGCGGCACTGGAACACAAAAGCACAATGGACTGTTACAGCCGTAGACAATAGAAACAAAGAGGTATATTATGGCATGGCCAACTGTTGCCGAGCTGCGACCAGACTGCATGAACGATAACAAACGGCGCAAATAATTAACATTGATAAATGTTTTTTGTATTAATGATTTAGTATGATAGTCCCCAGGCCACCTAGGGACATGAAGAGCCACTTTGCATTTTTTTTACATTTCCAGCGCCATTTTGAAGAAATCAAATGGCCGCTGACTGCTTACAAAACTTTGAACGTAAATATGAGGGAAAAAAACATTACAAACATAGTATTGCCCATTGTAGGAGATGAACGCTTTATCATTTATAGAGCGATTAGCATTTAAAATTTCATTCGCTGATGCAATTAGAATGACTGTTTTTCGTTTTTAGGTTGACCTACTCCTGGAAGTCCCAGACCTGGGGTTTTTCGCTACGTACTTGGTTTGGGATCAACGGGATAAGAATAATAACAAGAATACCGCTCAAAACTTCTCCCAGCTGTCCAGAGTCGGTGGTACTATAGCGACCCTAGGCGGAGTGTGTTGCGAGACTGAAAAGGAAGATTTATTATTATATTCACATTAGCTCCACGCAGGAGGCCATGAGGAAAATAACTCCCCTCAGGGACTTGGGATGCTGTGTGAAGGGTCTTATTAGGATAGGAAGTAGAGTAAGTTCTGGGAAGGAAAAAGGTACGAAAGGTGTGTAGGTATCTAGGGGTCCCACTGCGGTGCAAGGCGATGTTCCTAGAGAGTCCTGCTGTAGAGGTCAAAAGGTCTCCCACAACCAGTCTCTCCCAATCTGACCCGCCACGCAGTTAGTGGGCAGACGCATTCGCCACCAAGACCCGGTCAAGCCTCACCCTATGAACTCAGACACACGGGCTAAGCTACCAAACGCAACGAACCACTTAGGTTATCTAATTAATGGTTCCCGGGGTGGCAGTACCCATAACCGGCTATAAAATCGATGGGTAAGACGAGAGGGTCAGATCTGGCCACCAAACAAAGCTAAAAAGCCATTCGGACACATGAACACAACCTCAACACACTTTGGGTTATCTGTTAAGTTCATGTAACGAATCTGAAAACAAAATGCTGCTTGAATTATTGCGTCTCATGTTTACGCCTTTTTCTGATTAATGTTGCACTTTTTATTTGAAAACAGTTGGCATTGATCCCAATAACGCACCTTTTCAATACAAAACTTTTGTATCTAACATAATGGTTTGTTTATGAAAAGTTTAATGATCGCATGTGTTTCAGGCGTGTACGGTTTATAAATAATATGGCAGAACTGGTAGATACCAGATACTCTCAGTGTCGCCCTGGTGATAGACCACCATTCAAAATAGATTGCTTGAAATGATGATAGCCATGTTTAGTGATGAAGAGACTCCAATTCACCTATGGTGCCAATGTCCTGCCCTGGTGGGAACTAGGCTCAGATACCTGGGGAGACATACAGTAGAACCAGAAGACATAGCCACATACCCAATGACAACCCTGGTGAACTTTATTAAAGGGACTGGGTTGTTGTTAAAGGATTGAGGTAAAATGGAAGATGGCACAATGGGCCTATGGCCTAAGTGCTCACGGGAACTACCGTGAAACCGTCTCCGCTTTAAAAAAATATATATACATATAGTAATAACACAGATCATTGTAGAAATGTATTATATATTTGTACAGCGCTCTCGAGGTGATTTTGCACAAAAACAGCGCTATACAAATCATCCAAATATTATTAGTTAGATAATAAGTGGAAGTAAGTATTTCAGTTTCCGAAATGTAAATAAAACATTAATAGCTATTTTATTAAAATTAAAATCGATTTTTCCCTTGGCGGCCATTGTTAAAGGTACTTTCAACACTTTTGTTCAGTTTGCAATGTTTTCTATGTATTTCAATTACCCTATATACATCTTACTTTTTATGTTTCCGTAAAAGCAAATACTGTTTTAGAAACTAATAAAATTATCTCTCCGGTGTACGCGTTTAAAATATACATTAATATTTCTAAATAATAAAAATTTTATATCAAAAGTAAAAAAAACGCTAACCACATTTTTGCTTAATTTTTTACTCCAATCGTAGAAAAATTGAGAGAACTCGAAATTTCGAAAACACATTCGTTTTGTTTGGGGAATTTGTAAGAAAACTGTAACTTCACTTTTATTTCGTTCATATAATAAAAAATAATGTTTAAAGTTAAACCAATTTTTACGATAAATATTTGAGGCAAACTGGAAAGAATTATTATTTCTCTTCCTACGTCAAAAAAATTACGTATTTCCGCATGACATAAAAAATTACGTATTTCCGCACGATATAAAAAATTACGTATTTCCGCATGATATAAAAAATTATGTATTTGCGCATGATAGAAAAAATTACGTATTTCCGCACGATATATAAAATTACGTATTTCCGTATGATATAAAAAATTAAGTATTTCCGTATGATAGAAAAAATTACGTATTTTCGCATGATATAAAAAATTACGTATTTCCGCATGATATAAAAAATTACGTATTTTCACATGATATAAAAAATTACGTATTTCCGCATGATATAAAAAATTACGTGTTTCCGCATGATATAAAAAATTAAGTATTTCCGTATGATAGAAAAAATTACGTATTTCCGCTTGATAGAAAAAATTACGTGTTTCCGCACGATATAAAAAATTACGTATTTCCGTATGATAGAAAAAAAGATAAAAATACTTTAAAAAAATATGGAAGCCAAAGGTGTCAAGGTTAGCTTTTTTCTTCTCCTATTTAACCCAGAATATGAACCTATGTTCCTAAAATAGTTTCTTAGGTTTTAATAAAAAAAAAAAAATTTAATTAAAAAAAAACTATTTTAAAATTATCATTTCAAAACAGGCGTGAAGAAAAGAGGGTAAATTATCAGTTTTTTTAACGAAATAGCTATTAAAATTCATTATTTTCCATTCAGGAAACTGAAATACTTACTTCTCATTATTATCTAACTGATACGAAGTGTTTTTTAAATAAAATGTGTGTAGTAAACGTGTACCTATTTTCTGTATATTTACCAAAAAAAAATTACATATACATCACATTAATAATTCGGTTACGCATTTTAAAAACACTTGCCAAATCCCCCCTTCATAATTAGGTGATATATGTGTGAAACGCAAAGTAAGAACTTGATTTATTTCGTCGCGAGAGGCGACAGGCTTAATATTCTCGCATTTAAATGCCATTTAAATAAATAAAACATTATTTAAAAAAAAAAGAAATAGAACGCACCTGGCGACGAAACTTCAAACTGAAATAGAAGTGTCAGATAATTGGCGCGAATTCCGCACGGGACTTTATAAATCTGTTTTTTTTTTTAAGAAAGAAAATAATAATGACAAAATGTATAGCTCTCCATTGAGGTGTGATCTATAAAGATTTGAGAGAAAACTGTTGTCGTCAATTTACATAAGACACAGGCCTCAGACAGGCCAATGAAATTATTGATTACCTGCTGAAGAATTTTGATAGTAGAAATTTTTTTTGCAGTTTCACCTGAAGTAAGAAAATCGAGCTTGTTTCGTGCGCACGGACACGCCCAAAAACACTGAATTTCGATTTTTTTTTTTACTTTTTAAAAATTTTTGGAGCCGGGACAAAAGTGGTTAACAATGGTCAACACTGGTTAAACAGTTCATATTAACCCCTAAGAGACCGATTTAAAAAAAAATTATTTCGGACTGGATTTACTCCAAAATGCGACAAAAACCACTCGGAATGTGATGGATGACCAGTTTTCCAATTTTACTGCGAGTTTCCGGACACCGCGTATAAATAAAAAAGAGTATCAGACGACGTGGTTTTGATTTTCATACAAATGTACAGTTTTATTGCGAGACTGACGAAAACTTGCACATTTGCCCACTCCTTAAAGCATATTTTCTAAACTTCTTGATGAAATTTGAAACACTTGATTTCGAAAAACTCCGTGAAAACCCCGGGAAAAGCCGGGTACTTTCTATTTATACAAAGAAGAGTGTCTGTGACGGGCGGCGTGGATTTGATTTTTATACAAATCTACAGTTTTATTCCGAGATTGATGCAATTCACCTATAAAAAGTGCTATGAAGTTATGAAAAGCGATGAAACAAAA
Source organism: Hesperophylax magnus (assembly GCA_026573805.1). Taxonomy (NCBI): domain Eukaryota; kingdom Metazoa; phylum Arthropoda; class Insecta; order Trichoptera; family Limnephilidae; genus Hesperophylax; species Hesperophylax magnus. The sequence continues at coordinate 1,785,479 of JAIUSX010000230.1, read as the reverse complement.
ACATTTTTTAGCTATTGTTTCATCGCTTTTCATTACTTTATAGCACTTTTTATAGGTGTGTTGAATTGTAATTTGAGGAGTTAGCATGGAACCCAATTTTGCACACTTGACCATCAAAATAACACGTCTACATGAGCTTTCTAAAAACCACCCCATCAGAATTTTGATACTTCTTGATGAAATTTTGCATACTTTACTTTATACAGTCTACATATAATTTCTAAAATCTCTGCGTAAAGCCCGGCCAACTCCGGGGACTTCAGCTGGCTTCTAGATCACACCTATATGATTCACACTATCCGTTTGTGTTCAGTGTTGTTGGCAAAGTTAGGAATATATTTGGGTACATTACACAACACGAGATTTCTTTTATAAACATGTTTTTATTTAAATATCAATGCAATAAGATCAATAGTATAATGATAATATGGCAGAGCGCCATCTGCCGCATATCATGCTGAAACATCAATCAATTATCGGAAAATTGATGGATTACAAATTTGGGAACGCAAAACTAACGTCTGAACTTTATTTATTTATTTTTATTATTATACACTAGCTGACGTGTACCCGGCGTTGCTGGGGATTATCCTTAGGAGATAGACATATACCATCAAGGACTTTTCTGTAGGCCTTTTTAAAACATACAATTCCTTAATACATTATTTTGATGTATCTAATAAGGTTCAGCCAGCATTAGCAATGTAAGTGCTCGAAAATATTTTGTTACCATTCGATAATAAAACATCGACTTTTCTCTACTTTTTACAAATATAATATGCATGTATTTTATATAGAAACCTTCCGGAATAAATTCTCTAAATGATAGTTAAAACCCTATCAAAATCCGTTACATGGTTTAGAAGAACTAAGCGCACAAACAGACAGACGCGAATATGCTTTATTTTAAATTATTTAGAGATGTTGGACTATTTATAAACGCCAAAAACAAACCAACATGCGGGTTAAACAGAGAAATCTATTTGACAATGTTCAAACTGCTCGCGATACTTGAAACAAAGGGCATAATCTCTTACTTATCTCTCCTGCTGAAACAACATTTTGCCAAAGAAATTTTAGATACTTTGCAACAAAACTAAACAATGCTTTCCACTGTCCGTTAGACAGAACACAAATTACACGAAATATACTAAATTGGAAACCAAGTCATGGATTACCAGCGAAGACAGATCGAACATCAACGATTTTTTTTAATATCGTTTGTTTTACCGATGGTACGATGTTGATTGTATTTTTTATTTTGATTAGTAGTTGTACCCCGCCACGCGTTGGATGTGGCTCAGTCTGTCTGTGCAGATAGAAACGCAATAGCGAAATGTTGCTTTTACGTCCAAGCGCTGTTTAAAAAAAAACATGTTTGTCCAACAGATTGCGCTGTTTTTTTTAAAAGCATGTTTTTACCAGGTGACATTTATATAATATTGGTTTATAAAAAAACCACGCGTATTCAGAATCAACGTTGTGTAAAAATTTCAAAGCAATCGGTGAAGAACTTTCGGAGATTAAAGATTTTAAACAAACATTCACATTTTTATTTATATAGAAGATATATAGATAAGATTGTGTTGTAAACTATGTTTGCAAATCCAGAGGCCATTGAAGTAGCCTGGAGGCGCCTTATCGACGTGATTGGTCCACGACATAAGGGTTTGCAATCCCACAATCCCGCAATCTCGCATTCCGCAATCCCGCGGGATTTCAGCAATATTTGATCCCGCGGGATTGAAAAAATACTAAATTTACTCACGAAGTAATATTGTAAAACATAACTTGCAAAAGGTATATTTAAGTGAATCTATGAAAGAGCCGATTATGAATTATTTTATGTTTATCTTTAATATTTCGAGGAATGATAGTATTTAAGTCCAAAACCGAACACCCATCACTCTAACGCACAAGTCCTTAGACACACTTCGCTATTATCTTCATCAGGAGAGGAGGTCAGGTCAATTGTGGGACTGCCGCGGAATATCATTTATTTGTATGGGATCTGCCACTTTGACAGACGACAGCCGCGTAATCACGGCGCTCCGTAAATTATTCTAACCCCTTCTAAATTAATTCCTTAATTTTCAAATATAGCCTGGCTAGCAGAGCACAACGCATATCGTCGCTACGCCCACACTTATAACACATCATCTTTTTAGGTGCGACAGCTTTGTATGGGATTTTATGACGAGAAATTTAGAGTTACATAAAAGGCTTTGAACTTATAGCGTAATCTGTCAACTCTCTTAAAACAAAGCAGTAATTACGCACCCCCAGTTACATGAATATTAACAAAACAACCCACCACAACACAACATTATACAGCGAAGTCCTCTTTTGACTTGACTTTTTGGCATTTATTCATTATTATTCCTTCCGATTCAAAATGGTGGCCGCGTTGTATACTACCTTTTTAACCCGTCAGAATTCGCATGATCGTGGTTCCTACTATAAGCTGTCAGATCGGAATAATCAATATTATGGTACCTGCCGACCTGAAGAAAGTTTGACAAAAGAATTACTATAGTATAAATACATATATTTAGAATTATTTCATCGGCTATCTAGGGATGTTTCTTCGTTATGTCTGGTAAAGATTCGTTATGTTATTCTGACTACTTGTTACTGTCATTATCGGCCGAATCCCCTTGCTATTATTTATTTACAGTCTCAATAAACGACTGTTCACTAAATTCTCCAATGCACCTGCGTTGATTTAAACTCATCTCTCTTCCCCACATCACCAGGTGAAGCGGCAGGCGGTTGCTGAGCTGCAGCGGGCCGCTGCGGCCGAGCGGGCGCGCCTGGAGCGATTGCTGAGGCTGCCCACGGCGCGCAGGGCCAACAGCCAGTCAACATGAAGTTGAAGTGAAGCAGTGGTCAATCTTTGATAATGAAAGAGGAACTGAACTTGATGTTAGGAACAGAGGATACAGACGCATCTCAAGCTCGGAAACTTCAAGACCTAGAATTGATTTTGATTAATGAAATGTCCCTTTTTGAAAACGGAGGTATCAGAGAGAGATACCTCCAGTTGGCAGACACCTTCGACAATAATTTGAATTAGATATCTACTCGCAGTGTTTAATTAAATAAACTACTAGAATAATTCAACATAATAATAGCAACAGAGCGGCTTATCAAAAACTATTATCATATATGACAAGGGAATGTGTCAACTATGATTATCTACTATGTCAACTCAATTTATTAAAATTATCTGGACGTAGAATAGAGTTAATGACCTAAAATGTTTATATAAAATCATAAATTCAATAATTGACAGCCCTGAACTATTATACTTGATTTCTTTACATATACCTCGCAAACCAACATCGAGGCATTATCTACCGTTCTATTGTGACAACTCCAACACAGAATCTCAATTCTATACCCCCGTTCGCCGTATACAAAATTTGGGTAATGACTATAAAGATGTTGTTGATATATTCAACACATTATTCACCAAATATAAACAAGTCATTACCCAATTTATTTCAGAAAGAAGAATATCAAAATTTAATATAATTTAACTTTAGAAACTAAGTAGCTCTGTTTATCATACCAATTGTTTTGTAATTTTCCTAGTATTATATTTTTCCATCTTGCATGGTGGAGTGTCTAGTTTCCACTTTATTTCGTTTTTTACATTGTTTTTGTTTTAGAGGTTGTGTTTTATTTTGTCTTCTATTTTCTTTTTGATTTTGTTTTTTGATTTTGTTTTATTGATTTAGTTTTTTGATTATTTATTTTTTATTTTGTATTTTTTGATTTTGTTTTTTTGATTTTGTTTTTTGATTTTGTTTTTTTATTTTGTTTTTTTGATTTTGTTTTTTTGATTTTGTTTTTTTGATTTTGTTTTTTGATTTTGTTTTTTTGATTTTGTTGTGTTTATTTAGATGTTCTTTTGAAAAAAATAACATGTAAAAGCCCAGCCGGGCGTGAATTTATAAATAAATAAATATCTCGGTCCTAAAATATATAACAAAATCCCCTCACAGCTGAAACTGTGTGAATTGTCATCCTTCGGTCCAAAAAAACAAAATGGTTATTAGATGGCAGGACTGATTCCGAAATATTACCAAAAAATGTAATCTGATAATTAATTATCACGTACGCCTAGTTGTATCTTCGCTTTTACATACTTATTTTGTCTCAAATTTTAAATTTTACTCAATTTATTATTTTTCTTATATTCGCCATTAGTGTATTACCTACTCAATTTGCTTGTCATATTATTCGACAAGATAGTGTTACTATTATGTAATTGTGTACATGTATGATAATCTGAAAGCTGTTAATTTGACTGTACTAAAACGGGAAACCTTCCTAGTTGGAAAGTCAAAAGCTTCCTTCCATACGAAAAACGAAAACATGCTAACACCTTCAGTATGGCTAGATGGAAGGAAAATGGATGTTAGTCGTAGCGTCAAATACCTGGGACATATTATCAGACGACCTGAAAGACATCGAGGATATGGAAAGGCAAAGAAGAGCGATATCCGTTAGAGCAGGTATGCTGTCAAGGCGTCTTCACTTTTGCAGTACAAACGTGAAAAATATACTTTTCAACGCATTCTGCACTTCGCTGTACACGTCAGAATTGTGGGTGGATTACACTGCATCCCAACGGCATAAGCTAAAAGTCGCTTACAATAATGCTTATCGCCAACTATTCCGACTACCGAGATACTGCAGCGCCACGGAAATGTTCCTGGAGGGACGAGTACACTCTTTCAGAGCGCTTCTCCACCATCACATGGGAAGCTTATGGCGCAGACTACGCCAATCAAGTAACAAAATCATCGCTGCCATGGTTGCCTGGATGGAGTCCCCTCTGATCAGTGGCGGTTTTCTCTAAAGTGCGTTTGTGCGGCGAACCCCCATTAAAAAGATGAGAAAATAAAACAAACTTGTTTTATAATAATATAAGCACATTATAGATAGCACGCTATTAAAATTTCGCCTTCAAAACCCGCGCCACCGAAAAATACGATACATATTCCAAGTTTGTGCGAGTTGAAATCCGCGCCAAACTCTTCATACAAAAGAATTTTAGCCGGTACAGACCCTATGACGGTGACATATACAAAATTTGGTCTTTCCTTGCAAAACTAAGGCAAATTGTGTGCGTCGAACACGCGTTTTGATATCACGTGACCTCCGAACATTGACGAATGTAACCTAAGAAGCCCGAGAACTTCGCGGACTGACTGGCCGACGTTTGACCTTTGAACCATAGGGAAGCAAGTGTTATTTTTTATGTTATATTATGGTATTTAACTTTGTAGTCATTTTTGTACATATTTTTGTTTTCTTGTTTCTGCATTTCTCCAACCGTTTGCTTATGGCATTTGTAAATCTACTACCTATTGAAGTAGACCGATTTTGATTTCTGTTTTCGTATTTTTTCTTTTTAGATAAGTCGTTATATTCCTTAATTATATTTGCGAAAGTTTCGGCAAACGCCCCATTGTCGTCGCTAGTTATGCAATTTTGTGTTTTGTCTTCTCCAGTATTCTTTCGGATTTCAAATTGAAAGCGTTTGCGTATATGTTTATTTATGCGTTTGCGTTTATTGATTGTCGCGAATATTTTGTCATAATTTTTTTATACAATGGCGGAATACAGTGTTGTCTATATAAAAAAAAATAATGCCAATACTTATGAAAAAAGGTTGGAAATTAAAAATAAAGGGCCTCCGCGTCCTGACCTCTTGTTTCTTTTGTCCAGGTTTGTGCCGCGAAAACCGAGAAATTCACTCGAGTTTTTAAACGTGAGTGGTACGCGAGGTGTACTTGGTTATGTGGTTGCGAGGAAACTAATCGGTTATTTTGCTTCCCCTGTTTAGTTTTTGGAGGCGACCCATCGTGGTGTAAAATTGGAGTAAACGATCTTTCCTTTATTAATAATTATAAATATAATTTAATTCCTATAAAACTTTTCTCATTATCTAATAATTGCGTCTAGTGTAAAGTGATTTAAAAACAATAATATGTAGGTACCCCTCCCACTAACTTTATTTAAGTTGTGTGACTGCTGCCGTATTCGACTATTTGACGAAGGACAACAGTAAGTAAATTTTAATTAGATATGTTTATCTTCTCTTGAATTTCTGAACCCCCTGTTAAAAAGACCACGAACCGCCACTGCCTCTGATGGCCCTCTGGAGACGGGAGATGTACAAATATCCTCCATAAACGGCTGTTTACGATCATTTTTGTGTTTATATTTTATCTTTTTTCACTTAAATTCCGCATTTTTGTGCGTATCGGAATCACCTATGTATTATTATAATTTTTTACAAAATTTCAAACAAACAAAATAATTTTGAAGATCGCAAACAGACAACAAACTCACGACCTAATTATTTATTTATCTTAAAACGTGTGAACGAACTTGATGACCGTTTGAAATATAAAATGTCACGATAACCTAATCTACATTCTTCAAATAATGCTGTTGAACAAATAAAATGTAGCGCAAATAGATTTAATGGCAATACCAAGCCAACAATATACTAGCGATCAAATTCACGATATTAATCAGCAATAAAATCAAAAACGCAGTCCTACTAAACTAAATAAATACATTATTTTTAATGATAAACTAATGTTTATAAGACAAGGTTTTTTATGCATAGCACAAAGGATAACAAATTATTATAAGCAATAATTAGTCGCCTGAAATATCCATACAAATTGAAAATATCTCTCGAGTAAAAATAAATGCCGCCGACGGGAATTGAACCCGCGCCTTCTGATGTCCGGTCAGGTGCTCTGGACCACTGAGCTATGTCGGCTTATTTCCAACACGCCAAATAATTCAATATGTATAAGTACTTCAATCGACAATTACTGCTTATTATATTTTTTCACCTGTAAACAACCAAATTTATTTTTGTAGGAAAGGCTTCGCATAAAATACATTTTTTATCGATATATTAATTCATTATAAGGTAGATATTTAGAAAAAATATGTATAAATTATGAAATATGTATTTTTATTTTATTTTTATGTTGACAAATAAATTTTGCACAACGATTAAAATATGCCATTTTCGATTTGCCGCAAAAACGTTATGTTTATTCGTGAATTCGGCGGAGTTGACGTCACGCTGGGCGACGTTGGTTACGGCCGTCTTACCAGACATTGGCGTTTTCCGTGTCATAATGGCGTTGTAGCCAGTTGGAACCGTTTCGGAATGTGCGGTTTTAGTTCATTTTTAAAATCAATAATTACTAATGAAAATATTAAAATTACACAATCTTGATACGATCATCAGAATCAGAACAAAATAAATCTTTCACACATTTTTAATGGTATTCATACATAGTCAGTAAAAATACCGCATTTACCGACGGACATATTACGTAGTCGACAAAAATTGATAGCGCTGCGCTATTTTAAAGGGTTTTAAATGGCAACACCAAAATGGCTCATAGGAAAATGAATGTAAGTTTTAAAAAGAACAATGGTCCAAGCGCTCATTTTTTGCTGTAACCAAATTATGTTCAGAAATTAATTGTACTTTATAGAAAGTAGATGATTTTACATCATATTCTAGAACAATTTTTATTTTTAAACTTGGCAAAGAAATGCTATTTTTGTATTTCTGAAATAATTAACTAATTAACCATCGTGCCAGTTCTGCAGGGGTAGGCAGAGCGGACGGAAATCCAAACAACTCGGTCTTGGAACTCACTCCTTGCCTCATGCACATTCATACATAGTCTCATACATACCGTTCTGTTATTCCGATTCTTGACATGGCCCAACTCAAGTATAACTGATTCACTTGATCGTGCCATGTCTTCTTTGGGCAACTCCGACTTCTTCATCTCTTTACACTCCTCTCTTCGTTCATTCGCTCTACATGCCCAAACCAGCTAAGCGTCACTTTCTTAATCTTAAGAGGAAGCTACAAGCCAAAAATGTGTATATTCTTGGTACATTGTAGCTAATAGGCATTAAAATCGCTTGACAAACTGAGTCTAGAAACGTTCGATTTCAAGCATAAAACTGGTTTTTATTTATTTTGTAAATAATTTTATAAGAAAGCAAAAAAGTTAATCAAGTGAAACTGTCACAGATAATCTTAGCTATAATTCTGTATTTTTTTTTAAGTTGTTTCCTTTACGCGTTCATACATATGTATTGAAAAAATATTTTTTTTAGTAGTTTACATTTATATTTTTTATTGAGTAATTTATTTTTTTAATTGTATTCTACTCAAGCGAAACGATAGGAAAACCTTCAATTCGTCTAAAGCATATTTTTGGTATTTGGAATCTTTATATTTCTCGCACGATCATACATGGTTTTACCAAACAAACACCTCAGGGATCTAATTTCTACCGCATTCAGTCTAAAATATATGTATCAAAATATCCATTTATTAGATGTTCATTGTTCACGACTTACCAAATTTTGACACAACGTTGCATTCGAATATGCGTGTGTTCTTATATATTATATAAGGGGAGTTTAAATTGTCCGTCTCAAAGTGTATGAAGTTAACAATTAGTGGGTGCAATTTTGCAACTGAATACCGAATTTGTCAATCTCTCGTTGCTATATTCAGTGCCCAAAACAATTTATTGCAGAACATTCGACAGATAAACCGGTAGAAACGTGTCGCGGGAGTGTCCGTGTACCCGAAGTGGGCTCAATTTGATCTAACTTCTGGTGAAATTGATTTTGAAAATCAAAGTTTTTTATTACAATACATCTATTTTAAAACGTCTTTAACAATCCCGCAGCCAAGTGGGGGGAGTAGGTAATACCCAAAATTACTATCCTCCTTATATTAGCTTAAATACTAAACACATCATTTTAGTAATATACGTATTGGAATAATTGGAATTTCTATAGTTTAAAAGCCCGTAAGAAAGATCATAAGGTCGTCGGAAGACCTACTTGGTTAGACGTTTAGTTTGGCATCTTGGTCTGTCAAGAGTTAAAACATTTTTTTGATTTAACTGAGGATTTATCCTTCCTACCGGTAGGATAATTTCGACCTGAGGACCGAATTTAATTTCGTATATGTTTTAATTATTTATTATAGTCAAAGATGTATAAATATTTCACTTTGTAACTAGCTAATTAATTCTAATTAACTGACGTGATGTCATCAGGTCTATCTGCCGAGTTTCAGCTCGATCGGATGTCGCGAAGTGGGTAAATTTCCGCTTCCAAGATTTGCTTGCATTCAAAAACCGATAGTTTCTTACGCCTGTAAAAATATTTAAATTAAGATACGAATGATGTCACGTGTACCCCGTCAGATTTCGATCGTTTTGGCGGGCTTTGAAAAATGAAATGTCATTTAAGTTAGAAGGTGAACTTTCATTGAACAAATAATTTGAAAACTTGTGTAATTTCTTTTGCGACCAGTGCTCGATGCAGTCTGTGCGATGATTGGATCTCAAGTTACAATTATCGCATTAGTTAACTTCCAGTCGCAATTTATTACGAAACGTGTGGCCAAATTGATTTGTCATGCGAGCCAGAGCTGTCACAGCAGCAGTCTAAACTTCGCTATTCAAGTCAACAATAAGTGGAGACATTCAAAATTCGCGTTTCAGATAACAAGTGGAAGATACTCACAGTATCGCCCTTGTGTAAGACCACCATTCAGAATTGAATCGTTGATTGAAATGCATTGATGTATTTAGTCTATGTTGAAATGGTTTCAGCCGTGTTTGGTGACCAGGTCTGAATAGCCAGGTACTTCCTCATCTTGCGCTTACCCATCTCCTTCACTCAGACTATCTTCAACCTCACAACATCCCCCAATTCGGGATGCCAGTCTCAATGGCTTCAAACGGTTTTTAAACAACAAAAAACAAATATACTATATGTTATATTCTAAATTAACAAATTGTGAAATAACACAAATTAATCAAATAAAATTTATTTGCACACGCGGGGATTTGAACCAGTGACCTCCGGATTGCTAGTCGAAAGCCTTAAGGCGAAGCTTAATGCTAAATCATTATTTTGATGAATCTTTATAACGAATCGGTGTACATTATGAATACAAAAAAATATGCTTTAGATAAATTAAAGGTTTTCCTATCGTTTCGCTTGAGTAGAATACAAATAAAATAATAAATTACTCAATAAAAAATATAAATGTAAACTACTAAAAAATATGTTTTTCAATAGAAATGTATGAACGCCAAAAGGAAACAACTTTTTAAAAATATAGTATTATAGCTAAGATTATCTGTGACAGTTTCACTTGATTAACTTTTTGCTTTTTTATAAAATTATTTACAAAATAAATAAAAACCAGTTTTGTGCTTGAAATTGAACGTTTCTAGACTCCGTTTGTAAAGCGATTTTAATGACTATTACCTACAATATAAGGTATACCAAGAATATACACATATTTGGCTTGTAGCTTCACCACGGTGGCATAGAGGTATTAAAAACAATTTGACTACTAAACACTTTTTTTTTGTGTCATCAAACAAAAATTCCAACTGTCTGGAGCCGATGGAACTACGGCATCCTCATTTGGAGAATGTTTTAAGTTTGAAAGTAAAGATACGAAGGAGAGGAGGAACAGCACCTTGCTGTGCAGATCTTATCACTAAATATAGCTAGCCATTTCAAGCTACGTTTTGATTTTTTTACTGTTGCCTATCATGAATTTTCTGGGGACCAGAGCCAAGGAGTTTTCCACGCTGTCACAGAGATCGTCGTTCTTCAAATATCAGTCAATCATTTAGTAATGGATCACTTGAACTATCGTTGAACTCTCTGCTATAAATTAAAGTCTGCTCTACTTATGAGAAACTATATTAGCTATTAGCATTGTTTACAAATTTATTTACAGTGTGACAAGTTATTATTTAGAGAGACCGTAAAAAGAAAGCATTCAATACGCATTATAACCTACTGTTAAATAGGTAGTCAAACAAGAAGGATGAAAGTGGACAGAATCTGTAGAAATGAGATCCCTAAGGCAGATGTGTGGTAAAATTATGTGAGAAATGTGGAGGTTCGTAAAGAATGCAAGGCTGTTGTAAGCGTAATGAGTAAGATTAAGAAAGGAATGCTCAGATGGTTTAGGTATGTAGAATAAGGAGAATATGTTATGCGAATGTGAAAAGTAGAAGAAGATACTCGAGTCGGGCCATGTCAAGAGTCAGAATGACACAGAAGAGTATGTATGAGACGATGTATGAATGTGAATGAGGCAAGGAGTGTGTGTCAAGACCGAGTTGTTTGGCGATCTGAATTCTCTGCCTACCCCTGAGGAGAAAGGGCACGAAGGCTAGTTGGTTATTTAGTTTAGCTAAGTAGGTGCTCTCAGAGGCTTATCTATAACCTATTGAAAATAAACCACTAAAAGACCGGTTAGTAGCCGAGTTGACCAAAGCGTTGGATTCCCACCCACGCATCGCACATTAAATCCTCTTCTACCTAACTCCCCCATAATTGCACAATAGCCATTTTACAAAATCCACATAAAAAAAATCAAAACAAATTCCTAAAATATCTCTGTTACTAGTAATTTGTAAGATTTAATAATTTTGCAGAGGCAGCTTCATACTTTAAAATTGATTCACTGAGTGTACGGAGGCATCATAAGGATGCACTATTCCTGTACAAAGTAGTTAACAATAATATTCAATGCCCAGAGTTGCTAAACAAGATTCCATTCAATGTACCTGCGCGTTCAACACGCTCTTCTGTCCTGTTCAGGGTTGATCAAAGCAAAACGAACTCTAAGCAGAATTCTTGCCTGAACAGACTATGCCATAATTACAATAGCGTATTATCCAAGGTTGATATTTTCAGTTGCGAACTTACCAAATACAAGAGGTCCATAAAATAATATTTCTCTGATGGTTTGTGAATAATGTTATGTCTCTATTGTTTATATTTCTATTATGATTTGATTTATACCTACAACCTCTCTCCATGGCTATAAATGTATAAATGTTTTGTTTTGTATACATTTTTGAATTCATATTCTGTTTCAGTAGAGGTAAAGTCACAAGGAGGAAATCCATAATTGGTTTTATTTTGGCTATATAATACTTGTGTACAAACTGATTAAATGTAAACTGTCGATTTTCCGAAAATGAATAAATAAACATTTTCCCGCTGATGTTAGTAGGAGGAATTCAAAAATATTATCAGGTTATTCCTAACATAGTAACTCAACTGGGAAGCGAACCCAGGATATCTGTCTTACTGGGACAACGTCTTTATCTACTCAACCATTAGGACCTAATTATTATATGTGAAAATTGTCAATATTCGAAACCGTTATCTTTTTTTATTTTCTGTGTCTTGTTCTGTTTCATGTTTCGTTTAGACTTGTTAATATTATCTTCTTCTTCGACGATATTACACTGATGATGAGTATTACCTTCAAAAGTTAAAGAAAAGTTGTGGCAATAAAAATTGAATATTCTTTAAGACTAAGAAAAAGTCAATAGGTATCCCATATAAATAAAAGTTGGATAAGTTTATCCGAGACACTATCTAGGTTACAAATCAATTCTTTAGAGCTTCATGATCATTAAAAAAAAAATAGCTGCTAAAATATGGAAAAAATTAATTGCAAGATAATATTGTTAATTCTGAATTTGAAATATGATATACATATATAATAATTGGATCCCAATGGTTTAGTAGATAAAGATGTTGTCTGGGTAAGACACAGATCCACGGTTCGATTCCCAGTTGAGACCGTTATCTGTTTTATTTTCTGTGTCTTGTTCTGTTTCATGTTTCATTTAGATTTGTTAGTATTAATCGTCTTCTTCAATGATATGTATTTTTTTGTAATCACGGAAATTATCTCTTAAATGTTTCTATTAAACAATAAATAAAAAGAAACACAAAATTAAATGCCACCTTTCTTGTAGCACTGTTGGCGTAAACTGAACCTGACTGAAAATACACATGAACTATAATATGTCACCTTAAAAATAATAATAATCTTTACATCTTTTGGTGATAAAATTACCGGGAGGGACCTGATAAGTCAATAACACAAATTATTTACATTTCTTATCTTTATAATGTTGACATTTCACACATCAGTATATTTCTATATTAGCCTTTTAACTGCATTCCCAATCAGTGGCAGCTAGCGCCAAGGAGCCTTGGAGCCACACACTCTCTTAATCTCCATCAATCTAAAAATAATAATTACCAAGCAACAATAATGCCACAATGAAAATCAAAACAAATAACACTATAAAAATATTAACTTAAATTCAATCCCGGCTAGAATTTTCATTCTTTGTATAATGTGTCATTATATGAGAGATGTCGCCTGGGTTCATCAATTATCTATACGCACAGAGCGTAAATGTTGACAATCGAATTGAAATTTCTCCAAAACGTGAGGGGCGCTCATCAATGCCTCGGAACTCTTTGGCGAAGCAGAAATACCCAAAGACACAATACATTTATTTGTCGAGCCGAGATGGCACCACTTTAGTTAAAATTAAAATAAAACTAAAAAAATCGCTAAAGGGATGAATTATTGGCTAAAAGCGACCACCAATATATAACCAAGCAATTTTCTTATCTATTTCACAACCGGTGGCAAACTGTACACAACTGCTGACCCTGTAAAAATAGTATGTGTTAAAAATACTTGAAAACACCCTTGACTTAACCCTGTACAGAAACGGGCAGTCCCTTTGATGCATTCCCCTATCTTAACAAACAGATTGCAATCTTTAGAGCACAGGTGGGAATGCTGTCCTTGTTCTACCGATATTTAAATGGAAGATGCTCCGATGAACTAGCGTCATTGATCCCTTTGGCAACGGTGCGTAGTCAGGAAACACGCTTAACGAATGGCCAACATTTGTACACAATTTTGTTACATGAGAGTGGATCATTTTTAAAATTCATTCTTGAGTTCAACGTGGAACGATTTACTGGCTTCCGTGGTTTCAAGACTCGTGTTCACTCTTTCCTCTCCTCAAAAAGACCTTGCAAATAGAGTCCCTAAAGATGACATAGGCCCTGATGGAAATTATTTTCCGTGTGGAGTTAATGCAAAAAAAATAAAATAATAACAAACTACCTGGGACACCAGAGGAAGAAATATTATCATGGTCGAATAAATTAAATACTTGATTCGCGTCATGTCAAGAGCCAGGAGAACAGAAGAGTGTGTACTAATGTAAATGAAGCGAGAAGCATGTGCCAAGACAAAGATATATGTTACTTATGTCCCTATCCTAGATAAAATACAACAGCACGGCTCATAATCGGGGTCTCATTCGCACATTTTAGAACGCCTTCGTAACCTTCACTGGCTCAAGTGACCTGAAAGAATCCAGTACAAATTGTGCTGGATGGTGTTTAAATCCATCAATGAAATGGCCCCACCCTATATATCTGAACTATGCGTCCCGGAAAACGCTGGTCTGAGGCAGTCAACTCTTAGATAAGCAACATTAGCAGCTGTAGGCAGACTGATAGAACCTAAGCGCAAGCCAAATACTATCTTTGGTGATCGCGCTTTCGGAGTATCTGGGCCGAAGCCTTGGAATAAACTCCCTCCAGAACTAAGTTCCATAACAAGTCTAACAGAATTCAGGTCTAAACAAAAAACTTACCTTTTAAGCTGTCATACGCTTAAATTAAATATATCATTCCTGAGAGAAAGTCCAATTATATCCAATTTTCCAATTATGTCCTAAATCCTGTATCTAAATTTCACTAATAAACAATTAATTAATATTAATTAAGTATTAATCTCAAGTGACCTACCAGGTAAGTATGGTACTGTATATTATATATTTTTACAGCGCCCTTGAGATGATTTTGCACAAAAACGGCGCTATATATATCATCCAAATATTATTATTATTATCATTATTAAAAGACATGTTTATGTACACATATCAATTAGGTTCCGATTATTACAGAAACACTAGATTAGAAGTATTGCAAAAAAAATCTTCACACCTGCTGCGGCATTAATAAATAAATTAATTCAACAGTAATCACTTCAGCCAGTTAAAACAGATGACACAGATTCAGGATGAGCCATAACGGAATGTCATTAGCATTCTGTTACCTATTATGTGGACTGTGACGTCATGACACGGCTATAAATGCCGCGAAAAATGCTAATTGATTCGACAAACTATCATGAAATTACATAACGGCGCCCACTGCCTTATTTATAAATAAACATTACAGATACAAGTGATTCAACAAACAATAAAAAATAGGCGATCATTGGAAAAATTCATATTCACAATACTACCTTACAAAACTATACAATTTTTAATTATTTACTCAGACAAAAATTGGAAACAGAAAACTATTCAGTCGCACTCAATAGATGTCGCACATTAAAATAAAAATGTATATACTTATCCATGACACTAACTAGATTGCTTTTAGTTCGGAAAGAATCTTGCAATCATACATAAACATAGTAGCAAATAAAAACATGCGTAAGAAAATTAAGAGAATGTCAGTAGTTCTTAGTCAAAGTATAATACTGAAGGGGATAGGGTCGAATTAGCTCAGTGGTAGAGCAATGCCTCAGCAAGGATCAATTCCTAGACACCACAAAATATTTTTGTTTCAAATTTTCATTTGATGGTCGCTAATATTGTCTTCAATGATTAAATATTACAATTTGAGGTTTTACTCATTATGTTATTAAATTTTTGTATACCATACAAGAGTTCTAACTGTTCAGAGCCATATAAGACTATGTCATCCCTATTTAGGGTAAATTTTGGGGCTGAAGGAAGTGGGGAATGCAAGGAGACGAATAAGGTATTGAAATACCCGGCTTTTCAAATCTGGTCATCAAACATGGCTGAAGCCAATTCAAGGAACGTTTCGATTCTGAATGGCGGTCATTCGCCAGGGTCATAATGAGAGTATCTATTATTTCTGAGATTTAAATTAATATATAAATTAACCGAGCTGAAATGCAAGTAAAACATTGATGGCATTACATATAATTAAAACTCGAATGCAATAATTTAATATTGCTTAAGAAAGCAAAGTTCATTTCACAGTAAATAAATTACACTAGACAACAATTTTGACGGCCTCCGTGGTCGAGGGGTAAGGCTCTTGACTAGCAATCCGAAGATCGCGGGTTCAAAGCCCGGCGTGGGCGAGCAAATTCTGTTTGATAAATTTGTGTTATTTCACAATTTATTCATTTAAATATATATTATACTTTCCAGAGTGGAAAACACTTATTTATTTATTTATATAACGCCCAGAGGGCTTTTACATGGTTGGTAGTATAATTTTAATTTGACAGATACTTTGAAACATAAAAAATAAGAATAAAATTACATTTGATAAAAGCTATGCAAAAAGTCATACAAACACAAGAAACAAAAACAGAAAATTACAGCTATTTGTAGGTTTACATGATGTGTTTAGGAGTATTGTTGAAATAAATGTTTTAAATGATCCACAAAACTTGCCAAGTTGGTATTGAATATGTCGACATCACCCAAGTAATGATTTCCCATGGTGTGAAGAGTGTATCGGAGAGTGGGCAATGTAGTTACGCTTATGTGTGCTGCTGTAGAATATTGTATTTTGTAGTGTTGTTACTGTGAGTGTATGTATGTTTATAAGTTGCAGGAGTTCACAACAGTCGAATTTAGAGTTAAGTATTTTGAATAAGAACGTTAAATCGTTAATGTTAAAACTTGCAGTATAGCCGTGATGTAAGACCAACATTCAAAATTGAAACGTTGCTTGAAATGGCTTTAGCCGTGATTCATTTTCCACCTTACTCTTCCCCATCTCCTTCCCCTCCCTACTACCTTCAGTCTCACACCATATCCTAGTTGAGGATGCCATAGTCTCACTCGCTCCAGACGGTTGGGAGCAGTTGAGACTCTTGTGCTGTATCCAGATAATATATAATCATGCGATAATACGTTAGCAAATAAAGCTTTCTTGAAAATCTAAAAAGCGTAGACCCTTGAAAAATCATGAAAAAAACATGAAAATTACTTGACAAGATTAATCTGATTAAATTTAAACAATTCAAAAATAGAATTAAAATAAATTTCTGGTAAAAAAAAATTACACTACAGGTAGGTACTTTATTGCTTGTCTGAATTCTTGATACAATCAGTTCTATTTTGAAAATGATACATACATTCAAAACAAATCAGAGTTCATTGAACAATCGAAAGTAATATGTGTGATGATCATATTATTATCAAACAAAATATTGTATTGATATCAAACAAAATTGTTTGTAAAATATTCTTGTAGGAATGAGTTCTTTGGGTCGTATTTGTTGTAAATCATGTACCCACGACTATATTACTAATGTGAAGATCTGTAAAAAGATGCAAGGCTGATGTAATGAATAAAATTAAGAAAGAGACGCTTAGATGGTTTCGGCATGTAGAATTGAATTGTTTGAGGAAAAAATATACTCTTCACATAACAGAAGAGTATGTATAAGACAATGTATGAATGTAAAAGAAGCAAAGAGACATAATTGTTTGGCAGTAAGTTAGAAAAATACATCTACTTACATCATTGTTGACAAAAAGATTTAAAATTTATTTGTGTAGGTACCTATCTAAGGATTGTACTGTATTCACAACAAAAATGTTAAATGAAAATATATTATTTCATGTCACTAACCCCAAAAATTTCATCATAAATGGAAAAATCTGCGGAAATCCGAAAAAACGTCCCGGAAAATCATACAATCTGCTAAATATTACGGATATTTTGGGCTTTATTTTTTTACGTTCGCATGTCACGAAATGTTTACTTCTCAACATTTAATGAATGATTATGATAATACTAATACATTTATATCAGTGGTGATATTTTACACAGGTAAATGTAATTATTAGCGCAATTTAAAAGTGAGTCGAAAAAAAAATTAAGAAAATATTTGCTGTAATATTGATAAACACAAATGAATCGATGTTTATTTATCAATGAAGGGGCAGACGACCAACCTTTGATAACCTTTCGATGTCAATAAAATTGTAAAATAACACAATTACTGCATTAGATCACAAAAATTAATCTCGTTATTATCAGAGCAACACCTTTCATCTGTCAAAATTCTACATCGGAAATGTATAATATTTTTCAATGATTTTCGCAGTATATCGAGAAGGCTCTTGAATTAAAATAAATAAAGCTTACGTTATTTTTCTCGTGCGATGCGAAGAAATACACTTTAATTCACAAATGATCGGTAAAAATCAAGAAAACATCACACAACTTTACACCAACGACTTGACATTTCGGCGACCATCTTTCTTTGACTGGCCGAAATCAAATACTAAGATGACAACACGAGAAGCTCTCGGAAGATCCAATACGTCAGACAAATCGACAGCTTAAATTCATACCCTCTAGCGAAGAAAACTGTAAGTAATAACTTGTGTATATCATTTTTTCGATCGACCTGGATTCTTATTGGTTACTATTGTAGTAATGGTTTATGCAGAAAGGTTCGCACTTGAATAAAATAATTTTGTACTCGGGTGGAGCTTCTAGTTATATTATCCATAGTATTCGGCCGAATTTTGGCTGCGTTTGCTCAAGACGGTCGTCTTAAGTAGGTGACGCGTTTATTCTCAATGGCGGCACTTTTCGAAAGAACATATTTATAAAATTCCTCATTGTTCATTGTTAAAATCTGGAATACCATTTAACGTAATAATAATTGATAAACTTGTCGAATTCCGCTGCATGCAAAGGCTCTTTACAAAAACAACACTTGGTTTCAACTTAAATATCCAATGGAGGCAATTATTTAAGTCGGGGGTTTGAGTAAACATGCACAAAATAGGTTTTTAGGTTGTTGGTTTGGGTTATTTTAATAATTTATGCATATTTCATAACCTTCAAACTTAACTTTGGTTGAGAAAAAATTAAACTTTAATTCATCTTTTACCATCTCACACAAAATAAAAAGTTATTTCTTGTGTTGAAACCAAGTACTATTTATATATTTTTTTCGTATTCGACAAGTTTATCAAATAATTGAGTACAATATTAGGAACTGAACGCAAAATTTATTATCTTTAAAAAAAACCTCTTTCTAGTCTAATTAAATAGAAGATAAATAAATTGTTCCGGACAGGAACTTAGTGCATGGCAATTTTTGTAACGATAATAATATTGTACAGGATGGTTGATTCTTGAACCCTCTCATATGAATGTTGCAATGTTTGGGGACATACGATGAGACACAATCGTTGAAAATGGATGAGAAATAATGGTAAATTACGGGAAGAGAGCCACGATAATAAAAATGAATACCTATGCAAAGTTAATATCAATAATAAGACAGAAAATTGGTAAAACTATTATTTGTAATGAAATTAACTAAATTATGGAAAAAGATTCCATCCTGTCAACATACAAAACTTAGAAGCTATTTGTTCATAATGATTTTTCACAAAAATAGCACTCTACAAATGAATTATCCATAACATTATCATTATAAAAATGTACATTGATTTCTGTAAAATGAAACAAATATCAAGAACACCAATAACATTTATTTAATAATAAAATAACACAATGTGAATTACAGTTTTCTTTTCTTGGCTTCCGACGCCGCCTCTTCCTCTTCTTTAGTAACTTCGGATTCCTGGAATATCGGCTTGGGTTGAGTTTTGGCATAAGCCGGAGCAATCCAGAAAGGATTCTCCGCTGCATCTTTCGCAAACTTCAAGATGGCTTCTCTTGGATCCTGCTCATCATTAACCCTTTTACTTAACCCAAGATTCCTGATAACGTAAGAGCTGAGCGTACCGCCGGATGAAGCTACCCTTCCTCCTTGACCTGATGTAATGGGGAGATCTGGACGTTTGGATTTAACAGGGTCCAATCTGTCTTTTTCCATGCGCTTCTTATTGGTTTTTATCCTGTCTTGTCTAAACAATGGAAGGGCATGCGGTGTTATTACTTGGGTAGCGCTAATTACTTCCGTCGAACCTCTCTTTCTATGTGTCTTGACTACGCAGAGCTTAGCGCCTCTGATGCTGCGTTTCTGATCGTAGAAACAGTTGACGGTACCGTTTCCACAACCAACAAATATCTGATTCAATTTGGGATGCCAGACGGTCTTAATAACGTGCGAGTCCGTCACTTCAATTTCTGATACCAACTTGAATGTTGCAGTCTCATAGAAAAGAATTCTTCCTGCTTTTTGTCCACGCTTTAAAGATTCTCCGGTTATTATCATTGAATCGTCTGGACTAAACATGCAGTCTGTCGTGTCGTATCTTGAAAACAGATCTCCCATAACGTGGACTGGTTTCTTAAAGGAGCGGAGGTCCCAGAGTTTTAAAGTGTCGTCGCAGGCTCTTGTGCAAATGTTGTTACCGAGGTAGGAGTAGTTTAGTGAGGATATTGCGGTTGACTTGTCGTGAGCTCCTCTCAACATCATGCAGGTGTTGACGTAGTTCTTGCGATGATCCCACATCTGTATAGATCCATCAAAGCACGCTCCGGCCACCGTGTTGCCGTCGCGTGAATAAGCGCAAGCGTAAGGGTTAGTTTTGACTCCACCTTGAGCTCTCGGTTTGATAACAGACTTCTGCGATCTTGGGTTTTCAACGTCCCACAATCTCAAAGTTCCATCGTTGGCTGTCGTCATAAATTCCTCTCTGGTGTAAGGATGCCAACATCCGCTGTTTAAGGCTGCAGTATGTCCGCTTGTCTTGGCCATGTCTGCTATGTATTGGTCGCCTTTAACGCATTCGATCTTTTCAAAGCCGTCCCGATCCAAGACTTTAGCTTGTGCGGCCCCGCTCACCACAAGAATGGTATCGCCGGTTGCGGAGTATTGTAAACATTTGATGGGGTGGTTCTCGCAAGGGCGCAGAGTCCTGAAGGATCTCATGGACATATCCATGCCGGCGAAATCCCAGAAACAAACTTCATAATCCACGGAACCCGTTGACAACCTGGCTCCGGACGGGTCTGCCGCAACGGCCACTACAGCTTTAGAACCGTGCTCCATTTTGACTTCATGACTGGAAGGAATTCTGTTGACCAACAGGGCGCCATCTTCTTCGTCGGAATCACTTAATTCATTGTAACTGTCATCATCATCTGCTGCTGGTTTTGTAGCTGTCTTGGTGGAATCTTCCGGGGCTTCGTCACTTTTAAGCATATCCGGAGGTAAGGGAGGACCTATTGCATCATCATCGTCGCTGTCTTCATCATCAGATTCTTCTTGGGCTTTTTCCACGACCTTGGGAGTTATATCTCTTGCGGTTTTTCTAACTTGCTCCAGCATTTTTTCAACGTCGTAAGTTTTGGCCTTTTTGCCGAAGCCTTGCATCCCCATGATCGTCTCCATGTGTTGATTTTCCAAATTCTGAGCCATTGTTTGTACCTCTTCCTCTGCATCTATTAAATTTTCGACTTGGTTTACTGCATTTTCTGTTTTTTCGACTTGAGTTTTGCCGAATGTACCGAATCCTTGTACGCCGTCATTTTCTTTTGAAGTGCTCGCTGGGGTGGCTGGAAGCGCTATTTTCCCGAAGGAAATTGTTTTTTTCTTATTCATTGTGTCGGTGTGCAGATCAAATCAAATAGTCGATTAATTATTGATTCATTACATCTAGTTTGACGTATAGATGTTAGTTGTTTATACACAACATAACCTCAAAAAGTTTATCAAACACCGCTATTTTACTAACATCAAATACAAACACAAATTACACGTCTGTTTCGCGAAATAAGAAGTAATTTGGTGAGATTAATAAAACAGAATTAATTTCAATTACCCTTACAAAACAAAAATACGTTCGATTTTGACTTTTGACAGCTCTCTTATAGAGATGGTGATACCATATCCGATACCATTTCGATTCGATACGATATTCCTGTCCCGGTTACTTCGTCTCGGTGACTTAACTTAGTCACTGCGATTTTAGCTGGAAGGAGAGGGTGGGTCCAGATATAAGGAGGGAAAAATACGTTATTACTACCATCGCCTGTTTTTTGTTCCCGGGTTTCTGGAAAAAAAATGTGTGGTTTTATATTAAGTTAGTGCAATGTACTATGGAAAAGTAATTATGGAAGTAAAAAAATAATTAGGTAATTGAGCATTATTGCGCTTCTTTGTCTTTAAAAGCAGGTCATGCATTTCAATTTTAGTTAATCAATTCTACACTTGAGAGCATATTGATAAGTCAGCGTGAACCTTCTTTCAACAAAGTGGATCAAGTGTTTAGTTAAAAAATTTGTTGTTCAATAAAATATGATCAACTTAAAATTGAAACATTTGAATCGCTATTAGTTAATGTAAAAACAATATTATTTTCGACAGCATTAAATGTTTAAATTAGTTAGTCAATTTTTGATCTGATGTTGGATATGGCAATGCTGTCAATTTTGGCTGAAGGAAGAGGAAGCGAAGCACGGCATTATACCCTAAAAATATCAAACTCCATTTTTTCCGTGAGAATCACAAATACTGAAAGTACTAACGTACCAACTCAATACAAACAATGCGTTTCATTCGAAACATCTTTCGAAGCTTCGAATGAAGCGCATTTATTTGACGTTTTAAATGCGCAACTTTGGCGCCAGATGTCGCCCTGTGAAATGTCAGATTTGTGTCTATAGCCTTCACTGTGACTGAAAATATAGTATTTCTGAAAAAGAAATTAGTTTCCCCGTGATGACAAGAGTTTTATGAAAGTTCCAAAATGTGCACACGAAGTTTAACGGACGTGTTTATTTTGATGCGTAACAATGCCGTCCAGAGCAGGCATATTTACGCCGAACAGGTAAACAAATTAATGAAAACAATGAAAAACCATATTTATTTATTTATAATATGATAATAAATCATTGTTTATGAAAGTGACGTATTGTATACGTTTTTTAATTGTAATATTTATTTTGGCAGTGATGTAACATTGCAGATAAATATGTATTTAGGTTACCATATTTTAGACGTTTTACCCACTCAACTTGACTTTTAATAGCTTTAATGTGTTACTTGTAGAATGGTAGATACTCTGAAAATCATCCTTGTTAAAGACTACCGTTTGGTGTCAAAACATTGCTTGAAATTGCAAAAGCCGTGTTTGGTGACCAGATCTGAATAGCTAGGTACTTCCTGTATTCCTATTATCCTTCCCGTCCCCAGCTTTACAACATACCTCAATACGGTATTTTCACTGTTTTTTTTATTCTCTAAAAATTTACGATAACGAAGTTATTTTTATGTTGACGAATAAACTTTCTATAATGATTAAATATGTGCCGTTTTGAATTTGCGCCAAAACGACTACGACGATGTTCATTGTCACTTCGGGCGACGTTGGTGACAGCTGTCCTAGAGATTTCCACGTCATAATGACATTGTGGCCAGTTAAAACCGTTTATTATTCATATACAGGGTGTCCGGTGGTAAAGTGCAGTAACTTCGGGAGGTGATTCTACGTGATCGTAGGAGTAAAAAAGATAAATAACTTTTTCTGAAATTCCAACTTTTAGATGTACTTTTAAGCTAATAACGAAAAATTTCTCCGACGTGCGTAGACGGCATTATTTTTTTCGTCGTTGCCAAATCTACATCCCGCGCCCCCCCGGTAACTAATACCCGCTACCCCCGGCACCCGAATTCAGTCGGTCAGCTGGTAAACTGTCCCCCGCACCCCCTCCTGCACCCCACGCTATTAGTAAATCGTGCTTTGAATGTAATGTGTCACAAAATTTGACGGGCGGAGTAAACAACTTTGAAAATTTAATTTATCTAAGAATTTTTGAATTCGTTCACTAGATTTATTGTTTGTTCTCTGCGAACTTTTCATTTGGTTTGAATTTTTGACAGATGTGAAGAGAACCCCGTACAATTTAGATGTCGGTACGTGTTTTAGAGGTATAATGGTTATGGTGCTGATTTTATCAAAATCAAATTTTATATTATTCTTATTATTATTATAATTTACAAGTACAAGTATATTACATTGGATTTATTAATATAGACGTTGTACATTATAATGATTTATGATCAATAAGATGGATCAAGGAAAAAAATATTTATGAGATGTAATATTTTTGTTATGCCTCGTTATTCTGCTGTGTCATTCGTGTGGAAAACGTTCTTTTTTTTAAATGATTTTCGGCTATGTAATCATTGTTTTTTCTCACCTATAAAATTATGTCCCGTCTTTCCGGTTTATAAAAAAAGGTCTGATTTTTCGGATTGAAATTTTCAAAAAATCCCCAGGGTTTCAAAAATATGATTAAAAAAATAATAATAATACAGAATGTCTTAGAATATTTTCCTTAACCGGAAAAAAAATTAAAAAATATGATGCAAGTGGCCTATTAGTAAAAAGCGATGAAATTAGTTAAGTGTTCAATGAGTTATTAATATTTTTTATAATAAAAAGTGTAACGTGATTTTAGTGCAGTTCTGTTTTTGAATTTGGTAAAATATCAAAACATACGGCGAACTCTGTGTTGTTATTGTTTACTATTCACATGCGGTTTCCATGGATACGCGCCACTCACAAATATGCAACGTTGCCACGTTCACACTTGCAAATTTATCGGGTAAGTTTGCACCTACACTATGGCTTTTTAGCAGGTATGTCTTTTTGTATGAAAAATAAAAAATTGGAATTTCGGAAAAAGTTATTTATCTTTTTTACTCCTACGATCATGTAGAATCCCCCCACGAAGTTACTGCACTTTACCCCCGGACACCCTGTATATACGATATTAATTATAACTATTCCAGACCATGACGGACCACGTGCGGCTGCTGTACGACGAGAGTTCCCCGTCGGCGCGGTTGCGCGGCGGCTCCGTAGACCTGGAAGGGGCGCGCGGGGGCCGAGGCGCCGTGCCCCCGCAGTGGGCAGACTCCCTCGAGGAGGCGCAGTACATCATGACCAGGTGGGCATTTATTGTTTTCTTTTTATTTCATTATTTTAATATTACATTTAATTACAATAATGACGTATTGCCCATCTCACTAGGTGTGAAACGCCTGCGTTGAGATGGCAATTTACAGAGTGGTTATTAGCAAGGTCTTTGTTTACACAATATTATGAAAATGACAGATAAAATAAAATCAGTATTTTTTTTTTTAAATTATACAATTCACGGATGAATTTAGAAGATTAAGACGAAGCGGGAATAATTTTAAGAAATTAAATTTCAGTTATATATATATATATATATCATTTAGGGTGTCCGGGGTCAAAGTGCAGTAACTTCGGGAGGTGATTCTACATGATGATAGGAGCAAAAAAGATAAATAAGTTTTTACGAAATTCCAACTTTTTTTTTTCCAAACAAAAAGACATACTGTTAGATAATGCGTTTCCACGGAATCGAACCGCGTATGGAAAGGTAATATATCTTCAAGAATACCTGGCTAGCTCAAGCAGGATTCCGTGTTTTCAGTCCGTTTGTATTAAGAGAGAACATACGCCTCCTAGAAATGGGTAGAACAAAAGGGCTTCTTTGAAATAAAACACTATTATTGTGGTGCTGGTAAATGTCTTCATGAAGACCTATATTACAGCATTTTGAATCTACGCGTAGGAAAAGCTTAAATCTCTTTGTGGACGGTTAAAAGAATGAAAAAGTGATGTTAAATTACTGGGAAGAAAGCAGATACAGAAATTAATAGAATAAAGCATGGAACGATACCGCAGGTATTTTTGTAGACGTCCAGGGGGCAGGCAGTAGAAGAAATGAATCGAAATATACTAGTAATTAATTGAAAAACACTTTTCAAAACACTGTTTAGCAAAGCAAGTCTCGAATTCAAAGCGGAGCACGTCACAACCTCTCGCAACCAGAGCTAAAATCCAAGAGACCTTTACCCGCCTGGACTTTTGGGGACCCGCGGCTTTGCCGCGCTCCCCCCCCCCCCGGAAATGGTCACACCCACTTTAAACGCAGCCACTGGGTGGCCATATGAAAGAATTTAAAAATACAAAGTACTTGATTTTAAGAAAATATTACGGGGTTGAATGTTTTAATTTTAAGAAAGTTCATTTCATAACAATACCTACTAAAAATCCTTAGTGGAGGTACACACTTACCCGATAAATTCGCTGTGTGCTTGTCGAGCGCGAGACTAGTGTCGTTGTTTATTATTTGCCTATAGATATGTGTACGATAACCTTAATTAGTAAGTGGGTTACGGCGTCATTAATATGTAGTAATGATAATAAGAATGTTAAAAAATAATTTTTTATCATTTTAGACAATCTTAGCGACTCTTAAACGAAAATCTGAATCAGAAACATCTAAAAAAGATTCGGTCGCATCTAGGAATTGATCCCATGATCTCAGCCTTGCCGGGGCTCTGCTCTACCACTGAGCTAATCCGACCCTGTCCCCTTCGATCATATTTAACTGTATCACACTTCAACTACGAATTACCAGCATGATCTTCATTTTTCTAATGCATGTTTTTATTGACTGCTATCTTTATATATGATTGCAAGATTCTTCCCGAATTAAATGCCAGTAAACACGTTGTGCGATATTCGCGTAGACTATCGACACATGGGTTAGATTATAATGGTTATAATCCAGACAGGTATGTGCCTATGTAAATTAATGCTCTGTTCGCTGAACCAAAAAGATAGGTGTTCGCAAATGTGACTTACGGAAGAGTTGGTTGTGATGTTCGATGATATGGTTCTTTTGGCAGCACTCGTATAGTGGAGAAACACACATGTTAAGAAAATGAGGATGATGTTGGTAGTTCTTAGTCGAAGTACGGTACAGTTAAATATAACTGAAGGGAATAGGGTCGAATTAGCTAAGTGGCAGAGAAAAGCCGCGGCAAGGATCAATTCCTAGACACAACCGAATGTTTTTTGTCAAATTTTCGTTTGAGAGTCGCTATTATTGTCTTCAATGTTTAAATAATACAATTTGAGGTTTTTCCAATCATAAATAATTTATTACTTTGCCATATAAGTCATAAAATAATCTTGTGATAATGATGAAATTCAAAGTAATTTCATGAAGTAGCAAAATTCATATTAATCTGAAAGAGAAAAATGCAGGTCTTTCTTTCTATTAATTAATGAATATGAATTGTTAATGACTATTACAATGTCAAGGTTACGCACCAAGATCTCTGAGCTGAAGGAGGTGCACCGCCGCCACGTGCAGAGGCCCACGCTGGACGACAGCTGCTCCGAGGAGGTGGCAGCAGGCAAACTCACCACCGAGATCTCCCGGCACTTCACCACTGCGCATCGCCTCGTGCAGATCATCAAAGGACAGTGTCGCCAGGGTGAGGGAATCTTTCGATTTATTGCATACGTTTCTCACAATTCTCAATTTAAATCTGACGCTTTTAATTTTGCCACATACTTAAGATGCTCTCATTCAAATTAACACAGATCAAGTATCATCAGCTACATCCGGGATTTTATCAATTTTAAATCCTTTTTGTTTAAAGCGGAAATGGTTTATCATAGTTTGTGCTATCTCCAAATTTACCTCATTCCTTTAAGAGTAATGTGTTCCCTTTAATAAAGTTCACCAAGTTCATTGGATATTGCCCTTGTTCCCATAAGGTCGGGACAAAGATGAATTGGAATCTCTTCATCGTCTTAATATTTTCTTCATCTATGTTTTCCACTCCCAATAGCTACATGTTGTGTCTCCTGAGGTGGCAGTCTCCCGCTAGTAATCCTACCAGTTCCCTCAGTGCACTCTCTGTATTAAGTAGTTGGATGGTTCATCTTGGGCAGCGGTTACTAACCCGGGTAAAACAACTATTCTGCGGTGGTAATAAGACAAATAAAATGAAAGTAAATAAAATTGTAAGAACGTAAGGTTCCTCGTCGTTCACCTCCAGTCCTCCATCCCGTCTTACACTCAATCCACATCTTTCTCGGTCTGCCTCTCGGCATTACTCGCTTCTGCTGGATACATGACGAGTAACAAATAACTCAATTATTTTATTTTATTGTTACAGGTTCATCGCTAGAGCAGAGGCTAACATTCAATGTGTTATCATCCTTAGTCACAACCCTCCAAGAACTTAGCTTAACTTTCCGCACTGCGCAGAGCCACTACCTCAAGTCTCTCACGTCGCGTGAAGAACGATCCAACGCCTTCTTCGAGATACCAAACTTTGACGACATCAACATAGACGACGGAACCAACTTCTTGGACATGACTAGCGCCACACTCCACAAGCAGAGCACCTCGAACACGTACGGCGAGGGATCCTCAAATTCGCAGCTCAAAAACAGTAAAAACTCGAGCGTTTTCTTCGAAGAAGAAGACCAGGATATCGACAAAGTGTTTCAACAACCGGCCAATTCTAGAATGTCTCAACAGCAGATGCTGCTATACGAAGAAGACAATACTAAGTTAGCGATGCATCGCGAACAAGAAGTCAACAAGATTGTTAAGTCTATCGTTGATTTGAACGACGTGTTTAAAGATCTCTCGCAAATGGTCCAAGATCAGGGAACAGTTTTGGACCGTATCGACTATAACATTGAGCAAACTCAAGTCAGTGTGTTTGAAGGGTACAAGCAGCTGAAAAAAGCGGATGCTTACCATAGAAAGAATAGAAAAATGCATTGTATCTTTTTCTTAGGGTCTACAATCATCGTTTTGCTTTTGCTTCTGGTAATTGTGAAATCGTAAGCACACTAGTAGGTAGACACTAATAATGGTATGTCAAATATAATTGTCGCTTGATTGTTGAGTCCTTAATGTAATGAATTATAATAAGCCTCTCTTATGGAACATATAAGAATCAGAAATTATTCCAATGAATATTGTAAAATTGCAATGAACATTGTAATATTGCAATAATAATATTTATATTTGGATGATTTGTATAGCTCCGTATTTATGAAAAACCAATAATTTTTTTAGAATATTGCAATGAACATGGTAATGTTGCAATGAACATTGTAATAATGCAATTAACATTGTAATATTGCAATGAACATTGTAATATTGCAATGAACATCGTAATATTGCACCTAGTATAGCCAATATAGTAATGTTTCTCTTTTTAAAAGAAAGACATTCCCAGGTTAAGAATAACCTGACTATATTCAAATTACTCCTTCAAGCGCCCCGGCAATGATCAATATCATTTGTCAATAGTTACATCATTGATGTGACGGACAATTGCTAATTGATAGTTAACCGAGGCAATTGAAGCAATCGAGGAACTGGATGCAATAACAACTTGTTTATTAACACAACACAAGATGTTTTTATTCCCAACGCCTTTTTGTTATCTCCAATACCTTCTTTATCTGCTGTGTAAATATTACTATTGTAGGTTTATACAGACACATAAAAGTTTGAACACAAGTTAAAAGTTACGCATTTAAAAAAACTTTCAACGCGTTTTACTGAAAATTACGATTTCCATCGTAAGTTGTTATTGCATCTAGCTCCTCAATTGACAATTATTGACACTTCTCATTGACGGGGAGAATGGTGTATATTTTGATTGCGTGTATAGATATCGTAGACAAGCGCCATTGATGCAGCGGAATGATCGTTTCGTTGTGCGATTGACAATCGTTCATTCAATTGCTATCTATCGAGCCCTTTTGAATTGAGTTTCATCGCGGACCGAGATTTGTTTTACTTCAATGCACATTGTCAATGATGCAAGCAGATTGACAACTGACATTGAACCTCTCTGGACCCCTTTGTCATTATTGGGAAAATGTTGTTTGTGTAAATATGGAGAACTTGGCTAACAGAGGATCTAACTTGTGATGCCACAGTCGGAACTCATACCCTTGGATTGCTAAACCAAATAACCATATTTCTAAATTTTCCTATGTTTAATGTCTAGCGTGGTGAATTTTTCTCAAAATTAATTATAGTACTTAAAAAATGGTAGCGTTTTATAAATGGTTTAGTTTGGTTTGACGTGTAGCATTTTTACCATAAGAACTTTCATGTTATTTGTATAGACAGATTTTTGTTTGTTAATTTTAATTGAAAACTATTTAAAAGGGCACCATTTTTTTTGTTCACCAAATTGCTTATGGCGAGGTCTCACCTGATCTGTTGTATGAAAATCTATGGTAATTTATAGAACGATCTTCTCATGGATCTATTTAATTGATTTGTGGGTAATGGGGAGGTAGAGACAGTGAAAGATGTGGTATCACTGCGGGAATCTTACTGATCCCCCAGTGAAATGCTCGACACTGTAGTGGTGGAGATGAATGGATAATGAATTCCTCCAAGCTGTTGCTCGACACTCGGACGGTTCCATAAGCTGTGGGAAACCCGACACACTCCTACAAGTAGCGTGTCACTACAGGTTCTATGAAATAAATCAAAGAATAGATCAGGTTTGATCCCGGCTTTATATAAGAATAATGACCTGAAAATAGTATTCAGAGACGGTATAAAAATTTTTATTGTTACTAAAAAGTATATTTATAGTCGAATAATTGATTTGTTTTCATTTTCAGTACATAAACATTATCATTTATTTATTCTCATTAATTTAGTTTGACTTCAGAAATCATTTTGCGGTAAGGTACTTCTACCGTGTCATTCAACTATTGTCTTGCCAAAATGTAGATTATTTGTAAATATTCTAATTTATTTTTGTGTATTTATAAAATTATTGCTACATATGCACATTATTATTTATTTAGCTTGGCGCAGACAAATTATATTGTAGGCCTAAACTGTATATTAAATCAAAGCTTCAAATAATTGTCTGAAATCATCAATAAAGCCATTCTTCCGCAGGAATACGCAATTATCCGATACTCGACGATTTCAACATTTTGGCGAGTACCGCCATACATCTGCGTGGAGATTTGTACATTTGTACTCGTTGCCGACTTATTGTAAACCCGTCTGCGACGCCAGTCTCCCGTGACCAGCAGGGTAAGGTTGTTCCCACTCACGTTGTCGAGACTTCAAACCTGGCGTCACTTGTCTCAAACATTTTGTAACAATGCGAGTGTATTAGATCAATGCTAGGAACAAAGAATGACAGGATATTACAACAAGTTGTTTCCGACATAAGTATCGGATACTTGTGTATTCCTGCGAATGAAGGACCTAAGTTTGTTGTGGGCGAGTTTATGTGCCCTAAAAAAAGCTCAATTTTTCCCTCTGGTGAAATTGATCAAAAGTTTTAATTATTTCTTGAACAGATTATGGGATTTCATTTGGCTTGTCTGGGGAGTAGGAGTTGAAAGATCTTATGTAAATTGGGGACATCAGTTTTCTTTCAAATCAGTATTTATCATACTTCTATAAGTTTTCTGTTCAGTGGCTAAAATGCTTGAATAGTGTAACTTTTACTGCAAAATCAGCACAGTACTAATTATTTTAACTGTGTATGCATATTGCTAATTACAAACTGTAAGATGATTTCGAATAATGTATTAGGTATAACCGCATATTCATTTTTATAATTTGACAAAATGTTAGTATTTGTATTATTGTATTGTATTTATTCAAAGAAATGAACCCAAAACCTGGCAGGGCTCCAATAACTGGCAGGGCATCAATAAAACAGGCATATATATTACAATATCACGAGCTATGATAATGCCTAGTTCATACGAGGACAATACTGTCCTGTTCCAGCTCCATGAAAAGCCTAGACCGTGCAGAACAGGACATGTTTGTCCCTAAATGTTATGCAATCGATGCGCCATAAGCTGTCGCGTTCGCTATACGGGGTGTCCGGGTTAAAATTCACTAACTTTGGGAGATGATTCTACACGATGGTAGAAGTAAAAAAATATAAATAACTTTTTTTTTCCCATTCCAAAATATTATATTTTCCCATACAAACAATTCAACTTTTTAACCTAAAAACTACCTTAAGTAGTTGGAATTTCGGAAAACGTTATTTATCTTTTCTACTTCTAAAATCATGTAGAACAGAGGTTCCCAAAGTGGTCTATATGGACCCCCAGGGATCGATATCGGCTTGCTGGGGGTCTATGTTAGCGAGAAAAACATTTGGGGGTCTACGAGATTCAAATGGGGGTACATACGAGCGGACCCCCATTTCAACATTTAGGAGTTCCGTATCATTCCGTAACATCAAGTCAACATTTAGGAGTTCCGTAAATGACACAATAGACCTAACACAAATATAATAGACTGAGAAATTACTTATTTGATATTTGCATTTTTATATTTCGTAAAGTTGTTAATTGAGGTATATAAATAGTGTACGTTCCCTTTCTCGTCAGAATTAATATTTAATTTTTTAAATTTTAATTTTTAAAAAGAAAGACAAACATTCCCGGGTTACGAATAACCTGACAATATTTGAAAATCTCCTACTACCACCACAGTAAGCTGAAAATGTTGCTTGTGTTGTGATGGAGGACTTAGCCAGCCGAGGAATTGAACACACTACGCCTGGGTAGGACCCAAACGCGATGTCAACTCGGCCACCGACCGGTCAAATTATATTCAAGCAAAACATTGCATATTGGAAGCTGCGAATTTTCCTAGTTCCCCAACTTGTTTTTGAAAAACGTCCAGGGTAATAATGACGTTCAACCATCGATGTATTATACTTGATTAGCCCTGTCTAGTTAAATTCGTTTAAAAAATGATACCACATAGCGTACGTCACAAATATGGAGATGAACTTAACAACCCAACTCTGTTTGAACTCCTTGTACAATGTACAAGCGTTCAAACTCGTAAGCGAAACCAAGGAACAGCGTTCATTTTGTTATCAGGTGTTGTTGTAATTTAGTCTACATTCGTTTTCTCGTCAGAATTAATATATTCAAGCAAAACATTGCACATTGGAAGCCGCAAATTTTCCTAGTTCCCCAACTTGTTTTTGAAAAACGTCCAGGGTAATAATGGCGTTCAACATTTAAATGTACTTTACACAGACTTCAAAACTAAGTTTGAGGACATTTTGACCATCGAAATGGAACGTTGAAGAATCGGAAAACATGTGACAAGAAGAAATGACCGGAATAAGCACTGACAAAGAACTTAAGGGGCAGTTCTGTAGGGCTAGCTACAGAAAGAAATTCCCGTTGCTTATCCTGCTTCATTTTCATTTGGTGTAATACCTCACAACGGTGCCCCTGTCTGCACAATGTAAAGACAGAGCAACTATACCGCCACCCGGTTGTTGGGCAGGCAAGGGAAGGGAATCTTTTTACTAAAAAAATAAATGATTATCACACGGGACTTTGGATGCAGGCAGGGGGTCTAAGGAAAAAAAAAAATTTAGCAAGTGGTCTACGGGGCAAAAAAGTTTGGGAACCTCTGATGTAGAATCACCCCCGAAGTTATTGCACTTTAATCCCTGGACACTCTGTATATATGGTTATCAATTTAGTAATCTCATAAATTTAGTAGTCGCATAAATGGAACCTGGACCATTTATGCGACATTTTCAGCCGAAAAATTCGCAGGAGTGACACGTAGATGCGGAGCTATTGTCCTGTCCGTGCACATTCACACATGGATAACGCGATTGGGTACGGTGGTGGGGGTAAGACACTCTTCTGCGGAGATAGCCTACCTGTCTCTATTCTCCAAACTTTTAGTTTACACTAGGATAATATTTCCAGAGCTGAGACAATATAATATTGTCTTGTCCTCTTGTGCTCCTAGGCATTAACCAAGCAGTAAATCCAATATGGCCATTGAGTGAATCTGGGAGTGTATTTAGCCTTACCAACTATTGTTATTATAAACTACATATTTTCTAACAAAAATAAATTGTTAATTATATTATTATTTGTTCTATTTTGTTATTTCACTAGCTTTCTGAAATGCATTGTTTTCCACTGGACAAAGTTATTATTTATTTACAGTCGCCGTGTAAAGTTTTATTTTTCCTTCAGCTGCCTATCTTGGATACTTCACCATAATATACATGTGTATTATGGTGAAGTACCAAATAAAAAATACAATATATACATGGTGTCCGGAAACTCGTAGTACAAGCGGGAAACTGGTGAATCTACATCACATTTGGAGTCGAGTTTGTAGTATAATTTTTTTTGATTTGAGCTTTCGTTTTCGAGTAAATCGAGTCAGAAGTTGATTTTTTTTTTATCAAATTCTTATAAATTATTACTGAAGATCAAAGTACCCAACTAATTAAAACTATTTAAAAATTTAAAAGTAAAACAAATAATGACGAAAAAATTTGAACCCTGAAATAGCCGAAAAATATATTTTTTTGTTTTTTTTTTTTTTTTATAAAAATGCTCAAATCAAAAAACTTAATGTTTATTTGGGTTCCCCGTGTGGTATACATTCTCCAGTTTCCGGCTTGTACTACGAGTTTCCGGACACCATGTATATAAATAAATAAAAATGTAAATGTTTGTTTGTTCAAAATCTTAAATCTCCAAAAGTTCTTCACTGATTGCTTTGAAATTTTGACACAACATTGCATTCGAATATGCGTGTGTTTTTATACACCTACATTATATAGATGTCACCTGTGACAGGTAAAAACATTTTTTTTTTTTAAATGCGCCATCTGTTAGACGTAAAAACAACTAAGACAGTAAAAGCAACACATGCTATTGGTTCTCTTTCTGCAGAGACAGATTGAGCCACAGCAACGCATGGCGGGTTACAGCTAGTTGATAAAAAAAAGCAAGTTTTTGCAAGACTGTATCGATATGTACACAATCACATCCTACATTCCCCTCTCAACCTATCCTAACCTGACCCATATCATTATTGGTTATACTAGTACTTGATAGTCATATAACACGGGCATGTGCCTAGCATGGTGGTCGAAAAATTCCTCAATGCATGTAACCAATAATTTTATTGAATAAAGAAACTTTAAAAATATTGGCACGCCAGGAGCAAAGTTTGAGAATTTCATTCTGCAATACAGGAATTCTCAAAATTTTATTTTAGTTTAATAACAATGTATCCTTAATTAACCTAAAACCTCCGTATGTTCTGAGGGCAAAATTCCACAAACAAAATATATTAAGGAACAACCTTTTCTTTTAACTTTTTGGTTTAAAGTGGTTAAGACGCTGTCCCGGTAGTCGAGAGATCCTAAGTTCGATTCCTAGTTGTGACCGTTATCTTTTTATTATCTGTGTCTTGTTCTGCTTCATGTTTCGTTTTGTTAGTAATATCTTCTTCAATAAAATATATTAATGTCAGATTACCATGATGGATACAAATTTTTCATATCCAATGGGTGCTTTTGGCGGATGTTAAATGACTGACTGTTATTTGATATTTGAGGATTGCAAAAAATTAACAATCAATATTACAATTATTAGTCCATCAATCAATTAATATTAAAATTTAGCTTTTTTCTTAAAAATATGTTCTTATTAATTGACTATATAATATAGCACATGTAAGTTTTTAGATTTTCACGGCCAAAAGCATTTTTGTTGTTTGTTTTTGGGGTGTTATGCCGTGTTGCGCTAACTCCTTCTTTAGCCGACGTTTCGGACATCGTTGCAGTGTCCATCATCAGGGCAGATCCGGTAGATCCGAAGATGTCGTCCGAAACGTCGGCTAAAGAAGGAGTTAGCGCAACACGGCATAACACCCCAAAAACAAACAACAAAAATATAGCACATGTTTAATTTTAAAGCAAGCTTGATTTTATTTAAAAAATTTAATGTCTAGTCAATGTGTTAAGTATTATTATTGTTTTATAATTCAAAACTACACAAAAAATCAAAATTTTAATTAATTATCTAAAATGAAATTGAGGTGTATTTAAAATGAATTTGCAATTATTGAAGAAATAATATCTGTACCTGAGAATCATACAAATGCAACTCAAAAAGCAAAATGTTCAGGAGAGCCGAAAAACTATGTTTTTTTAGAAAATTTCTCATAACTTCCACAAATATAAAAACAATATTTCTTTCAACTATCAAAAAATTAAAATATGTAACTATTTAACCTAGTTTTTGTTTCATAACTTTTAATAACTTTATATCACCTTTTAAAGGTGTGTTGAATTGTCATTTTGAGGAGTTATCATGGAACCCTATATTATAAATGCAATAGCATTACCAATTTGTCACTTAGTTCTCTTCAATATTTAATTTGATTAACTCAAATCGAATACAAAATTATGTATCTTGTAAAATAATATTGAAAATCAGTTCAGTGTGATTTTATTGTTTGTGTATAATAAATAAATAATTGTTGCTTATAATTTAGTGTGTAAAATATATTTTGTAATAAACATTCCAGTTAAACAATATATAAATCAATTGGAATTGATAAACACGGCTTTTAATTATCTCAAATAATTTTTTTCTCAAACTTGTTGTATATAATCTTCTATTATTCTGACTCTTGACATGGCCCGACTCGAGTATCTGCTTGACTTGATTGTGCCATGTCTTCCTCGGGCGTCCCCGACTTTTGCTACCATTCACATTTGCATCATATATTCTCCTCACACTCCTTTCTTTGCTCATTCACTCTACAAGCCCAAACCATCTAAGCGTCCTTTTCTTGATCTTACTCATCTTTGCAGATCTCCACATTTCTCACACGATCATACATGATTTTCACACATATGCCTCAGGGATCTCATTTCTACAGCATTCAGTCTACTTTTATCCTTTCTCTGCCAGTTCCATGCCGCATTGCCATACATCATTGTAGACTGCTAACTTCGCTTCTTTGGACAATTTTTTGTCAGCGCCAACTGCGTTCAGTTCCTCCATTAATGTAGTTACCTGCATTTACTCTTCTTTCAATATCTCAGTCAGCCTTCCCATCTCTCGTAAACATACTTCCTAAATACACAAACTTATCCACCTGCTCCAAGTATTCCTTGTTCACAACTACAAAAACCACTTAAAAAAAAAAAAAAAAAATTAAGTCTGGGTAATCGTAAGCGATAGAATTAATCGAGTAGCAATGGGTCATGACGATTGATGTATTATTTAGTCAATGGTCATGACTCATTTTATCAATAGCGGGAGCCACGGTACCAGCTCAATATTTCTGTACGGCTCAAAGAGTCGACTCAATTGACGCCGTTTCTGTGTATGTAATAACTAGACATCGGATTATATGCACTAACAAAGTGCCAAAATATGCATGCAAATATGCACTAAAAAAGGCCGAAATATGCACTAAAAACTCTTGATTTGCCCAAAATATGCACAATGCAAAATCAAAAAACCATTTATATATTTTAATTAAAGACCGTACAAAACAGCGAAATATTCTTAAAATTACGCATAGTTTTTGTGACAATATACAACTAAGTATTTTTACAAATTTTCGAGCTCAAATTTGTGACGTTTGTCACCCAGTATTAATTTGTACGCCGAAAACGACCTCTCTACGTCAACTGACGTCATTGGACAAAATTTAAAATTTGGCGCCATTTCTGGAGATATCTGTTTAGGCAGGGTATGACCTGTGCCGTTGATGTAGGCATTAATGTTCTTCATATCTTCAAGACTCGGGTTTTTAAGCAAAATAGAGTCTAACTTTTTACGAATCTTTTCTGATATTGAATTAGGAAGGGCGTTGGCGAGTTCGATCATTGTTTCCAGTATTTCTATTGCTTTAATTAGAGGAAGGTTTTTTGTTTCCAATTTTTTTATGGTATCTGGTAACTTGTGGAAATGTGTTGAGATGAGGGCGATATTCTGTTTAATGGATGCGTCTTCAAATGCTAGCTTGCTTGAATGAATTGCAATGGCCTCAGAACTGTCAAATTGCCCAACTACTTGTTTTACGGCCTCAGCATAGAATAATACTGCCTTTAGCCAAGTACCCCATCGAGTAATTATGGGTTCTTTTTTATTTATTTTTTTTATAGTGAATACCTCACAAGAGTCCCAATTGCTCCCGTCTGGAGCCAGTGAGACTATGGCATCCCCAATTGGGGGATGTTGTGAGGCTGAAGGTAAGTGGGGAAGTACCTGGCTATTCAGATCTAGTCACTAAACACGGCTAAAGCCATTTGGAGCAATGTTTCAATTCTGAATGGTGGTCTTACACCAGGGCGATACTGGTAGTATCTTCCACTCTGGAACGTGCCGCAAATATACTATATATTATTTTAATTAATTAATTGTGAAATAACACAAATTAATCAAATAAAATTTATCTGCGCACGCCGGGTTCGAACCCGCGACCTTCGGAATGGCAGTCCAATGCGTTACCACTGGACTATGCCGGCCGTCGTTCTGGCGGCAATGCTAGATTTGGCAATTGCTCTTTATAAGATTGCACACGCGACGGAGAGGAAATCAATTTATTAACATTCCCATACTCTTGCCGTATCTCTTCTGCAAGGCGATGAAACCCGAGAGCTAAGCAGGTAATGTGTAGTAAATTTGGATAAAAAGTTTGCAAGGCTTGGCCAGCTTTCACCATGTATGGTCTCCGCGCTCGTGCCCTACGCGTCATCGTCACCTAGCTCCCTATACGTAGATGATACCTCCCGCTATTAAACGAAATATGCACGATTTGGGAAAAAAGGCTGAAATATGCATTAACGTCGTAATTAGAGACTTATATGCATTTGCATATGCAAATATGCAAGTGCATATAATCCGATGTCTAGTAATAACAATTAATAATTTGAATGGCATTATTTGCTAAAATATCTCGTAATAAAAAAAAGTAACCGTTCAATTGAGTCGAGGTACGGTTTACCGGGAGTCGTACGAATAAGGTCTAGCTAAATTGTGCGGCTCTTTCATGATGACTCATCGCTACAAGGGAGTCGGGTAATTATTACTCAATTTAGACGGAAACCAGTGGAGGTTCGTGCAATGAGAAAAAATTACTCTTCTAAAAATAGAGTAGAAAAAGGAAAAAAATGATACAAATCTCTATACAAAAATATAGTATGTATTAGCCTTAACCCTCATGTCTCCAGAGACATTAGGGTTTTCTTAAAGACGCTCTCAGAAGTTCGGAAAAGTTATGTGCATTTCTGCTTTGCAATAAAATCCAAATAAATGAATGTATTCGAAAACTAAAAACTGTTTTTGAAAGGTGATGAAAAGCGCTTTTAAATTTTGTTATTAGAAATAAATATATAATTTTTTTAAATATTACAATTTTGAATGCAAACATGAAAAAGTTTTAAAAATGGCTCAAGTTATGTTTTTTCATCTAAACACTGAACTAAAATTACTGATAATGAAAAAAAAACCATTTTATTAGACAAATGTATTATAAATGTTACTGTCACCTCACTTTCTTGTCATTTCATTTAAAAATTCAGTTTCATTAATTTTTCTCAAATTGCATTCATAACCTTTGGTTTCATGCAGGTGCACTTTTTAACTCTTCTGTGGTTAATTTCTAGATTTGAATATAAAGTGTGGTGTTTTCTCTTTCTAACACTGTTTAGATCATATTTCTCATCATGACAGTAAGGGCGACAACGATTTCTGTAAGAGCTGTACCCAAAAGCAAACAAATTGACAGTTCTTCTAAACAAAAAGTAAATCTTCTAAAGTCAACAAGCAAAATTGTCACATCTGGGGCTCGGAAAACCCAAGAGTTATTGTTGAAAAGCCTCTCTATCCTCAACGTGTGACTGTTTGGTACGGTTTATGGTCCGGCAGAGTCATTGGACCTTACTTTTTCGAAAATGAGGCTGGAGCAACAGTTACAGTGAATGGATTGCGCTATCGAGAGATGATTAATGATTTTTTATGGCCGGAATTGGATGGTATTGATCTGGACAACGTTTACTTTCAAGAAGACGGCGCTACGTGCCACACAAGCAACGAAACCATTGATCTTTTACGATTGAATATCAAAATAACACCTCTTATTGGAAAACCCTGTATTTCGACTTAAAGAAATTCTTCCAACTGTTTAAGGAAAATTGTTACTGAGTGTAGTCTCAAGCCAGTTTTCACTGTGTGCGACCAAGGCACCGTTAACAGTCGGGTGGTGATAGCCTTGCTTGAAGACACTCGAACAAGTTGCCTAAGGGATATGGTACGTCATAAACGAAGAGGTGTAAAAAGAATGTACAATG
The DNA here is from genome assembly GCA_026573805.1 of Hesperophylax magnus. Lineage (NCBI taxonomy): Eukaryota > Metazoa > Arthropoda > Insecta > Trichoptera > Limnephilidae > Hesperophylax > Hesperophylax magnus. The sequence continues at coordinate 1,745,482 of JAIUSX010000230.1, read as the reverse complement.
TGGAAGAGAATAATGGGACTCGAGGGTTAAGATACAAACAGATATAGTAGTCCCAGAGAGAGGTCATTCGTGACGCCATCGCTCGATTATCTTCAGTTTTAATTTTCGTACAAGACGTGTAAGAAGATTGATAATGAATTTCATTGACCTAGGAATCGAATTACGCAAATTTGGAGACAAGGGTTTTCTTTCAAATTGGTAATCAGTTGCGGGTGAAAAAATGAAACACAAAATTCTTTAAATTCTCTATAATAAATAAAAAATATATCGCAACACATAAATTGAAACAAATTAAAAATATTGTAGATTTACTGTCCAGGAAAATGCTTTTTAAAAATGATACAACCGATAGTAAAATAACACACATAATATTTTGCAAATATTGATATGCAAAATACACCGCTTCTGCAATAAAACAATAATAATAAAAAAAATTGTCAATTCTTTAGAGAAATTTATTATTTCTTGTACATTTCATGTTTCTCTAGCCTAATAAGTCTTTATGAGAGACATTTTGATATTATTTCACTGTTTCTACAATTTAAAAAATAATTATTTCTAAACCGGTTTCTAAGTGGAGAAGTTTCGTTTCTAGATCGAAAAGTCATTAATAGGACCTGATCGGGTCGTCTCAAAAGTCAGGGCTGATCCGCTAAATAAAACACATAGGAGTTTAAAAGGCTACCCATAGATGGCGTTAGCTGTTGTGAGTAATAGGATAATAAATAAAGTGGCAAGGTTGGGGTCCAGATTATTCCTACCGCCTGCTAAATAAGATTTCAGAGCCACTGTTAAACTATCAATGAAAATCGGCGACATTTTGAATTTTTGCAATTTGAACAGTCGCCTTCAAACGTAGATTCTTGGTCCGTTTTGGCATTTGATCAAATTGTGTTGTGATAAGTAGTCAAGTGTGTTGTTTTGTTTAGTAAGGGTTTTATATATTTTTAATAAAAAATAAAAAAAATTAATTGCACAGCCCTGACTTTTAATGACTAATCTGAATCCTACTCATTAAGATAAGTAATGTTTAGATAAAGCGAAAGAATTATTTGTACGCACAATGTTTGTAATTAATTCCAATCGAAACTGAAAAGGAAATTAAGTTTAAAACCACCGAATAGAAAATCAATAGAAGTGTAACACACTTCTACCAATTGATCTATTTAGTGCTTAAAACAATGATTCTATATATATGTACATAACTAGACAATTAACTCTTTGATAAGATCAGCTTAACTGGCATTAAAGCACAAATTGACACGATATTTAAAAATTTATTCATGTTAAATTTTTATCACTTGTTTGCGATACAAATTGTTTCGATTGGTAACAATAACACGTTAAGTTGAAAATATCAATATCAGAAACAATAACATAACAGCGATGATTTTTTTGTCAATTTTATCAACTATACAATAGTAATTGCAACATTTCTAGTTCAGGTACAAGAAAAGATATCATTTAAATGAACTAAAAATATACGAGGGAATTTGAAACAATATACAGCTTTGCTAAAAATAATTCTCAGATGGTGACAAACCATTATTTTAAACCCTACGATACTGATACTTTGAATAGATATCGAGATATGACACGTTACGACACTCAAAGATAAAGTGTCGAAATACCAAGAAATTAATTGCACACGAGAAAATAATTCAGTTATCCAAGAATGATCTATTACCTAGTTCTTACACATTTTTAATTACCAAGCATTAAGGCTTGAATTCTAACTTTCTTTATAAAAATAAAGATTTTTACGTTAACTTCACACAGGGAAGCCCTGAAGAAAATAATTTCGTTCAAGGACTAGGTTATCTTTGGGGGTGATGTGTAGAGCTTCTTTTTAAGGAAAGGAAATTCTGAGATGGGTAGGAATGTAGGAGTTCAGTGTGACCAGGAGTGACATGTGTATGAATACATCCCTCCCACCGCAGTGCAAGGCGATGGGTCGAGAGATTCCGGCTGGAGAGGTTAAAGGATCTCCCTCAACTGGCCTCTGCCGATCCAGCCTGCAGGTGGGCAGACGCATACACTGCTAAGACCTGGACAAACCTCTCCCCTTGAACCCGGGCACCCCTGCTAAATCACACATAGCGAATCACTTGGGATGATCAATGGCAGAGGTGCTGGTTATTCAATGAATGGTTCACAGCGGTACCCACATCCGCCTTCCAATGTGAACTAATTTACAGCGTCGGAAATCAGTATGGAAGGGTTAAAAACAATGCATCACTCGTAGCCACGAAAAAACAATATTCAAATATGGACACTTTGTAAAAAGAAAATGCGAAATCGTACCTCGATAGTCTCTCATATTCTCATAAAATTATTTAGTTTCTTTACTTAATTCATTTATGTAGCGCATCCTTGTTTTTCGCATAGTAATCCTCTAAATATCGTCGGTATTCGATTTGGTTGGCCCAGAGTTCAGAGGCGGATGCATTAAGCGGGCTGTCCACGTTGGGCTCGGCCAGAAGACTCTGTATGGACAGGAGGATGGTTCTCACGTCGTATAGCGCCGACCACTTGTCCTTGAGGATGTCGAGGCAGATGGCGCCCACGTTCATGTCGACGTTGGGGTGGAAGCAGGGCGTGAGGAACTTGACGACGGGGGCCGAGTAGGGGTAGGAGTTGGGGAACTCGAGGGACAGCTTGTAGCGCTGGCCGCTGTACACCGTCTCCGCCGCCCCGCTGATGGTGCCGACCCACTTGAAGAGGTTGTCGCTCTCGGGGAAGGCGGAGATGCCCTTGTCCGCCGCACGCATTAGTTCCATCAGTTCTTTTTGAAGCCTGAAAACAAACTTATTTAAAACTAAATAACTTAAATAAATATGCAGAAATGTCTGTAAATAACTACTGTTTATTGATGATTTAAACACAAGTTGACTTAACCAGCAACATTTACAGAGTGTGGTGGTTCCAGAGAAAGGTCGTGTATGAGGTCAACGTTCTAGTATCTTCAATCTTTTTTGTTTTTATACAAGACGTGAGAACAAAGCGGAAAATCGTCGACGATGTACATACAACCTCTCTCTGGGACTATTTCATTAACATGATTATATTATGTGTATAAAATTAGCATTGGGAATGCGTAAGGGTTAAAAATCAAGTTAAAAGGATGTACGGTCGAAGTTAGGTTAAGTGTTTACTCTCTCTCATCGTCAAGAAGGATGGAAGTATGAAACTCCTCAACCTGACGATTTAGAACTTCTCATTACTACATCTAAATTAGGATCAAATTCAAATAAATGGCCAGTAATTAACAAATGCTGTTTTAGCCGATTTGTCCGGATGAGCGAGTTTACATGCACATTGCAAATTGGCCACATTGTCAACAGCAAAGCCGTCTAAAACATCAGCCCAAGAAGAAGTAAGCTCAACAAAATTGATTACTGCAAACTTAAATCTGTTTAGTGTAGGTTTTAAAATAGTTCAGTTAATATTTTCACCATACAGTTGTCAAATTTCGCCACAAGTACTCCGAAGACTAAGAAAGTTAACGTATTTGCATCAAACGCATTGCAGAAAATATTCAATAATCTATCTGGAATCGACGAGGGAACTTTTAACAGTCTCAGGACGATAAACGTGATTTAAAACAATACGGAATTAACTGTGACAATACTTGACAAAGAATTGTGTGATTGCAGTTGGGATCAAAACCACAATATTCAGACTAAAAGCTAAAAGCACGTTTACACCCTCAAGGGGGCCGTTATGCACAAACGTAAAAAATGTTAAATCCATACTGATCGATAATTTCGACAACGCTTTAAAATCGTATAAAATGTCATCGAAACGAATTCGATGCACGAATCCATAAAAGGACTAGATTATTCCGTTGATATTTCATATAAGGGATCACCTTACCTTTTGCTGACTGCGTGGTTGTCTTTCAATTTAACGGTATCTTCATTCTGTTTTGAGGGGTTAGTTGCCATCGAATAATGAGGGTCTATATTTTGAGCCATTTTATGATAATATCACCGAGGGTAATGTGCACAGCTGGACGCCCGCAGATGTATAATTCTGTTAGGTAATTGTGGTATTAGCGAGGTCCTGTTAATTTGAAAAGTTTTCTTGTGGTATAGGTTTGACAGGAACACAGGCAGCAAGATGGCGGCGGGCGCAGCAAACGAACAAACACAAACAACGGCGGCCGTTAAACTGACTCTAGCGCCTCTAGCGGCTGCTAAATTAACTATTTTGTCTTTCAAATGGTTATCCTAGCGGTATAAACTAGAACTAATAATCTTGGACTAATAAGTGGACAACTTTGGATTCACTAAAAAATACCCAAATGACTAACTAACCATATTCGCGTCATATATTCGCCTTCTAGGCGTCCCATTTTTAATTTTAATCAATACGCTTACATTTGCCTTGCATTCTTTGCAAATCTCCACATTTTTTATGGTTTTAGCAAACATACGCCTCCTGGATCTCATTTCCACAGCGTTCAGTCTACTTTTATCTTACGTCAGTACTAGGCCTCAATGCCACACGTTAGGGTTGGTATTACCACTCCATTGTGGACTGCAAACTTCGCTTCTTTGGACAATATTTGTTTTATTACTAGCGCCAATCACGTGCAGTCCTCCCAATGAAGTTTCCGGCATAACCTTATTTCAATATTCCTTTATTAGCATCTCCATCTCTCGTAAACATACTTTCCAAATATACCTAGATTCTAAATCTGGTCAATAAACACATCGCATGCTTGAAATATTTCGATCTTATTAGTAGTCTTTCTCCAGGGTGATACTAAGAGTATCTACCTCTCCACAACTGGTACTTGCCGCAAATGGCAAAAGGTTTGTCGCTTTCGAATTAGCTTATATGCTATTTTTTCGCTAATTAATTAGGATATTATCTTACCAATAATTTTGTAATACCTGAACTAAAATTAATTGTCATTTTTGTGTGCTAGTGATCATAATCTCGAAGAAAAGTGACTAGTGTGAACGAATTTAGACTTTAAAGAAGAAATTCATAAAAAAATATTCGTATTTCAATCTTTTAATGTTTTAAATACAGTGCCCAAAACCTCCATGATACCCGAAAACGGTCACAAATGAATACATGACCATTACCACATGTTTCGTCTCTCGTCCCTTCGCTTGCCGGGTCGCACAAGTGTCGATCTATTGTTTGTTTGTGTCTTTGTATTGCGTACAAAATATTAATTATTTGTTATTAGCAGTCAGTAGCCAAGCGGACACATGGATCTAGTTTCCGTCCAAGCGTTCCCATGAAAGCTACGGTAACCTGGGAATGTTTTGTGTTTATAAAACGTAATCAAGTTAGAACAACTTTTAAGATTTAGTTTATTGCAACACGATGGCCATTGTATACGATAGGACTGCATTAATTGGTTTAAAAAATAATAGTGTGCCATTGAACCCTTTGGTGGCTGCTAAAATTGAGCTTTACAGTTTGAATCGCACCACGATAACCTCTAAAACCACTACAGCCACTAAAACCACTACCGTCACTAAAACCACTACCATCACTAAAACCACTACCGTCACTAAAACCACTAATACTACCGCCACGACCAAAAAATTCAGATTCAGAGGTTGTCGTGGAGGACGTAAACTTCGTGAAGCAAAATTATTGATAGAGAATATCGCAGTAACCCGAAATCCTGACCAAGGGGAGACAGAAGTAAATACAACTACAGCAATAACAGACGTATCTGCACAGTTCCATGCTGAAAATATTTCAAGTTAGTAGCCGAGTACACAAACGAGTCGGCTTCCAATACAAAACAGGCGACGCGGGTTCAGTCCTCTGCTAGGTAAGTCCTTCATCATTGTTCAAGCACAATTTTCCGATCGTCATTATAATAGTAGACGGACGACCTCCATGACAGAGCGGCTAAGATCATCAGCTACGAATCCAGAGGTAATGGGTTCGATGCCCGACATGGATATGTACCTACCTACATTATTTAATTAATTCATTCCTGTGTGTTTCCACGGAGGAAGCTATTTCACGTTTATTATTTACACAAAATAATAAGATACCCAATATTATATATTATAACATTTGAAAGAACACCGTTCTTAATGAAACGTCTCTTGAATTGATTTTATCCGTGTTTGGTGACTAGATCTGAACAGACAGGTACTTACCTATCTCCTTTTCATTTTCGTTAGTTCAAGCCCGCTCCGCTAGACGATTCTCATAAAAAAGATCCTAATTTCAAACACTTCATAGACAATTTCATAAAATTTGAACACCAGTCGGTAATGGAGATTACACTTCTTTCAGTAAAGAAGTTTACACTACTGTCGGTAATGCAGAAACCTACTCAAATATCTGTCATTTTCCAGTTTGTCCAATCGAAGAACCTTTGACGATTGACGTTTCGGTAAATCTGTTGTAAACAAGTTGTAAACACGTGCTCTTGTGATGGATTCGGAAAATAAGGATGGCCAGCCCAAAAGGAAGTGGAAAAAGAAGAAGACCCTCCTGTCCAACGCCAGGAAGTATGGCAAGAAGGAGTGCTGGGGCCGGGGAACCAAGATCACCGAGGACATGTACCATTACTTCGTGGGCATATTAGAAGCTATGAAGAAGGGTGTCGATACTGATGAAGATAAAGGTAATTATTACTGACTGATGTATTATTTTGTGTGTTTTAAGTATCGCGTTAACGGTCCCATACAGGCAATCTAATTCTCGTTAAAAAAATGCACAATAGATTATATGAGAACCATAGGCATCCAAAGATTGACTAGCCAAGGGGAACAAATTTTTTGATTCAGTAATAAAGTTGAAAATAAGTGTTAATAAATAATTTGTGCATATTATTACCCAATTTCTACCGATTTATAACAAGTTCCTCGTTAACTCTTTAAGTTATTAAGTTCCAAAAAAAAAAGTTATTTTTGAAGATAATATCTATACATTACTGCGGGGCCTTAAAAAATAAGCGGAGCATGAAAATTTTTCACTGATTGGTCGTGATGGATTACCGTTGACGATATATATACCACTGCGGTGAGATTGTAACCTAAAACCTGCTAAAAATTTTGGAAAAACCTTAACTATTTGTATTTATAATATATGTATGTTTATTTGTCTCTTCAGAAAATCTTGCAAACAATGTTCTGGAAAGGACTGTCGATGAAGAAGTAACATTCTCCTGCAATCAGCTCGGATGCAGAATCATCGAGCAACTCCTCCCGTACGCCTCTCCGGAAAACCTGGAACGATACATCGAAGCGTTCACCGACCAAATCAGAATTCTCAGCACGGATAACTTTTCTAGCTTTGTTCTCGAGCAACTCTTATGCGTTTGCTGCAGTAGAGCGACACAACATTTACAAATAGAACCGGAACTCGACGATGATGAAACCGACGAACCGGCTACGAAAAAGGTTAAAACTGATAAACCAGACACGGAAAAAAAAGATATCGTAGTATACCCACAAGAACACATAGACAAATGCCACGCTTTTACAATCAAAGTCGCTAAATACTTATTGAATAACTTAGAAGATTTTGTATGGGACCCGTCCGCAAACAGAATGCTTCGTACATCGATTAAATGTCTCGGAGGCGTGATATCAGCGCCGTGCGAAAAGCCTAAATCTAACTTATTCGGTAATGCAAACCCAGAAGAAAATAATAAGAATGCAAACAAACACGCAATGCCGTTAGTTTATCGTCAAGTTCCTGCTGAATTTAAAGAGATTGTCAAAGAACACGGCAATCGTTTATCACAATGGCCGCAGTTTAAAGATATGCCGTATGAAACGCTCACATCTGGCTTATTACAAATGCTCGTTTTTGCGTTGAAGAATACAAGCAAGAAATTATTCCGTGTCGTGGTAAAGAAGCTATTAGACGAGAGTTTTGCTCCGGACTCGTGGCTCAATTCCCAAGACGACGATAAGAAAGATGTTAAAATTGATTTAGATAATGAGAATGAGAATGGAGGCAATGAGAACGAAGATATTTCTTTGAAACCGCTGAATTTGCCGCCCGTTTTTGATTCGGACCCGGCTGTGAGGTTGCTGGAAGCGGTGTTGCATGTTGCAAGGTCTAAATTGTACACGCAGATTTACGCCAAGTGCTTCATCAATAGACTGGCCATCTTGTCAGGCATGCCGGGGCTGAACTTCACAGTGCAAAGGCTGTTTGATAACTGTACAGTTAAAGAAGAGGTAAATATAATTCATTTATGATAATTATAATCCTGGTTATAATGAAATCCCTGAGGTGATTGCAAGTAATTCCATTAACGGAGGACTTAACATGGTAGTAGCTAGCACAAAGTTGCCTAAAGGAGTGAGAGGTTAGCAGTCCACAATGATGTGCTGATATGTACCAACCCTGATGTATGGCAGGGAGGATGTAAGAAGACTGCATGCTGTAGAAATGAGATCCCTAAAACGAGATGCGGAAAGAATGATATTGATGTAAGCGCAATGAGATTGACTTATAAGGGACGCTTAGATGATGAGAGCAGATGAACAGAGAAAGGAGAAGTAATTAGTAGAAGAAGTTGGAAACACCCGAGGAACGAGTCTGCTCATGTTGTTAAGGAGCGTGTGCCAACACCTTGTTGTGTGGGGCCACCCCAGGGCTGGTCCTGAGCAGGTGCAATTATAGCAGTCCCCTGCGGGCGCTGACTTGCCAAGGCGTCAAGGAACTGAGATGCTATTAATACTTGTCATATCCTAGAGAGTAATTTGAGAGAATACTCATAGATGACACTTGATAGTAGTTTAAGAATTTATCCATAGACGGCACTTGTTTATTATATTTTTTTCACTTTTTTCATTTACTGTTTTTTTTTTTTTTTTTTTTTTTTTTTTTTTTTTATTCATTCTTAAATAAATTAGTTTTACAAAGGTAAAGTACATTGTCCTCCACGCTAGGAGTTCACCTGTGTTGTGGAGGACTTTTTCAATTGTAAAGTTATATACATAATAGTAAACAATACAGTGGCGATTAGTTACACAGAGAAACGATAGAAATTAAAATATAATATCGATTTTTACATAGTTTTAACAAAAACAAATGCGAAATATAAAAAATTAAATATTAAAAGGATTGTAGCCAGTTCCATATGTGTTTTTTGTATTCTGTAAGATTAGATGTTTTATATTGTGTTGGAAGTGAATTGTAAAGTTTTATAGCCTGGAATCTGTAGTGTTTTTGTTCAAAGGATGTGTTGGTTTTTGGTATTAGTAGTTGGTGTGCATGTCTTGTTCTGGTATTGAGAGAAGTTTGTGAAGTTTTAAATGTGTTTAGGTTCTTGTAAAGGAAAGTAAGTATTTGTTTAGAATATAATTTTTGAATCTTCAACACTGGGAATTTTTTAAATATGGTTGAAGTGGGTGTTAGTATTGGTACTTTAAGTATTACTTTTATTAAGGTTTTCTGAGCTTTATACAGTGTGTCTATGTATTTTTTACTGGCATAGCACCAGGCAATAATGCCGTATTCAATTATAGATTGTGCTATTGCGAGGTATATATTCTTAATATCAAATCAAATTTAGTATATTTCTCACGTTTTTGAAAAAGTAAATCAACTTGTTTATCTTTACTTTAACCGACTCAATATGTCTGTCATATTTTAAATAACGGTCGAAGTATATACCAAGATATTTGATATTTTCGGTTTGTGTGATTGGAGGACAATTGCATGGGGTGCTCGCTGAGTGACAGGAATGTATTTTAAGGTAGATGTTTTTGGAGGGTTGGCCTCTCGAGTTTATGCTAAAGGTTATGAATTTAGTCTTATCTATATTTAAAGTTAATAAGTTAGAGTCAAGCCATTTTTTTGTAATATTTAGGCCAACTTCAGCTTTTGTGATTAGTGTGTTCCAGTCAGTGGCCTTAAAAAGTAACACAGTGTCATCAGCAAAGCTTATAATTTCCCCGTCTTTTTGGAGCTGACATAGATCGTTAATGTAAATAAGGAATAGGATTGGGCCAAGTACGCTGCCTTGTGGTACTCCGTAGGATATTTGTTCCTTGTCACTACATGTGTTTTCTATTGAGGTATATTGGGTGCGATTTTCCATGTAGCTTTCAATTAATTTGAGTTCTGTTCCCGTGATTCCGAAATATTTAAGTTTATTGAAGAGGTTTTGGTGGTGAATTGTGTCAAACGCTTTTGCCAGGTCTAGGAATATTCCAAGGCATTTTTTACCCTGATCTATATTTGTTTTAAGGAAGTCTGTTACTGAGGCTATGGCATGTGAGGTACTCATATTTTCCCTGAATCCAAATTGATTTGGTGATAGTATATTGTTTTTGTTAACCCTTCAGCAACGTAAGCAGATATACACGATAAAATAACGATAGCAGTCAAGTACAATAAGCGTGTTTACACGTCAACGCGTGTGTTTCCACAAAAATCGTCATAACTCCGTTATTCTTCTAGTGACATCCCTAAAACAAAAAGTAGAATATTCGTATTGAATGAAGCTTCACATCTCTATTCAAAGTTATCCATAGAAACCCGTAAAAAGACCTACTCAGTGGAAGCAAATTTTACCCGCCAAATCGTAAAACCTGCCTCCCACATATCCCAGTTTTAATTATTTTTTTAAAAATATATTTTGTATGAAATGGTCAAAAAGTGAAGTGACAGAATTGTTTATTGTACATTTGTACGATGAAATAAGTGTTTTTTTTTACATTATCCGTGATTTTAGTATCGTTTTTACATAAAACATTACAGGTGAGTCATTTTTACAATTTTTTCATGTTTCCATTCTAAATTTAAATATTTACAAATGTTAATATTTATTTATGATACAACAATTTGAAAGCCTATTTTGTAACCTTTCTAAAACAGTTTTTACTATTCGGCTCCGTTCAGTAATGTTTCATTTATAGAGCTTTGATTGTGAGGCGGTAATAACACAACGTTTTCGTGAAATTGACATTTCGGTAAAGACATTTTAGCTTCAAGTTCGCGAAAAGTCGGAGGGGTTAAGAAAAATTAAAAGGTGGTTTTTGATATGTTTCTCGAGAATTTTTGAAAGCGTGTTTAGAATTGTAATTGGTCTGTAATTATTAATTTCTTCTTGTTTCCTTTTTTGTGGATTGGAATTACTTTGCCCGTTTTCAAAATAGTTGGGAACACTCCTTCTTTAATGGACCGATTTATAAGTATGGTAAGTGGGATAAGAAGTGCTGACTTTATTATTTTTAGTGTCATCGGTGATATTTTGTCGCTACCCTGAGAGTTTGTATTTTTTAGTTCGTTTATAAGTTTATATGATGTTTTCAGTTTGAGCCAATGTTTGATGAACTGGCGGACAGGTTTGACAAGATCCTGGTCAGCGGAAACACGGGCGTAATAGTGGCCATAGCCAAGGCTTGTCTGCGCCTCCAAACCAAACAAGTCAAGTTTATCCAGGTACTTATCAATTTTTTTTATTTTTATAGAATCATTACCGGGCTACGAATTAGCTGACTATTGAATTCCTCCTACTAACCGCATTATACTGGACTTGTCTATTCGTCCTTACGCACGTCCCTAATAAAACTCTTTGCTTAAATCAGTCAAATTAGTTGATATTTCACAATATTGGGACTAACCAAAATTAAAAGCACAAACAGGCGAGAAAATTACGGTAAAAATATATTATTTTTAATTCACATCTGTCCAATTTCGTTCAAATTTTTTTAATTTTTCCATATTTTTACTAACACTTTAAGAATAGGTACAATATCGATATATCTGCGAGGGTTCCCAATCGGTAGATCACAAGCAAAATTTAGTCAAAATCAATATTAACGATTGTGAATTTTCATTTCCATATTTTAAACTAACTGTACCCCGCCACTCGCTGCTGTTGCTCAAACTGTGCAGATAGAGAAACAATAGCTCGTGTTGCTTTTACATCCAACAGATGGCGTTGTATTAAAAAAATGATGTTTTACCTGTCACAGGTGAAATCTATATCATATAGGTATATATAAACACATGCGTATTCGAATGCAACATTGTGTCAAAATTGCAATCGGTGAAGATTTTTCCCGAGATTTAAAATTTTGAACAAACATTTAAATTTGTATTTAAGTAGATTTACAAATCTGAATGATAAAAATAAAATCCTGGCCTTAGGACAAATCGGTGTTGCTAGATTTATGCTTATCGGAATGAAATGATTTAATTGACCGGTTGGTGGCTGAGTTGACATCGTGTTTGGGTCCCACTCAGGCGTAGTGTGTTCAATTTCTCGGCTAGCTAAGTCCTCCATCACAACACAAGCAACATTTTCAGCTTACTGTGGTGGTAGTAGGAGATTTTCAAGCATTGTCAGCTTATTCGTAACACGGGAATGTTTGTCTTTCTTAAAAAAAATAAGAAAATAATGTCCAAAGTTTTGAAGACCTGAAAAAATAATAAGCTAACATTTTTAAAAGTTTGTTCTCAACTTATCCCCATGAATATTAAGGCAACAAGTAGCTCCCAACCTAAAAAAGTTTGAGAATCCTTTTATCATATTCTAATTCTTAAATTTATCATTGAATGGCTGCGGTGAAAGCGTTATATGTAATGCGATTAACTATACACTACGCCTCTCTTTCTTTCACTGACTTGTGTAGAGACGCAGCACACATTTATTTATTTATAATGATTCATGTATATTGGATATATGCACAATGATATTGACAAGTAAAATGTACAGCGAGGAAAAGCTGCAATACTGGCGTGAATACATTATGGCTCAGTTAACAAAGAAATCAACATTAGTTTCTAAATTATTATTATTCCAGTGATGCACGCGATGAAATCATTGTTGAAACTGGCGATGTTGTGTTGAATCTAGTGATGAAGCACGCGATGAAATCACTGTTGAAACTAGCGATGTTGTATTCAATTTAGTGATGAAATCACTATTGAAACTGGCGATGTTGTGTTGAATCTAGTGATGAAATCACTGTTGAAACTGGCGATGTTGTGTTGAATCTAGTGATGAAGCACGCGATGAAATCACTGTTGGACATTATAATATTTATATTTGTTTTGCCAATTTCCAGTCGATGGAGCAAGCGCTGGGCTGCAATGAGGAGTCTCACCGCTACTTCGCCATCCTTTGCGCCAAGCTGCTCCCCCTGCACCGGGTCGACGTTACGACCTGCGACCAGGCTTACTTTGTCAGCGTCCACGGCTCTGTGGTGCTGCAGTCCATGCTGGGATTCATGCGGCCCAAGCGGGTCATCGACAGCTTCCTGGCCATGACCCCGCATCAGCTGCTGGTGCTGTTCTGTGACGCCAAGGGGAGCCACGTAGCCGATGGGTTCTTCGAAGGGCAGTTTGTAGGAGCCAAGTCTAGGGAGGTGTTGACTAGGAAACTTAGGGTTAGTATTATCAAGAGTTCAAACTGCTCCTAACCATCGGAATCCAGTGGGACTATGACAACTCAATTATTAGGGTATGTATTAGAGCTGAAGGTATGGAGGGGAAGGAGATGGATGCTAGTTGATTCATGAAGTGGTCATTATTCTGCATATTGGTGGTATATGTATACATTGCGAAATGTCACTGAGAAACAGCTTCTATTTATATTTTTCAGAGCCATCTATGTCTGGAACCTTGAACTATCACACTTATTGTATTTAGTGAATTTACAGCGTGTTCTTTATATTACATTTTATTTTTACACTTTTGTCGTAATTTTCTATTCTGAAGTCGAATAACTAGTTTGAAAGATCCTGTGCACAAGCAATGCATCTTTGTCAGAACTATATATGCATCAATATTCCCCGAGATACCAATGGAGATTGCAAGCCATGATCTATACCTGTGCAGAATCATCTTTGATTGGGCCCTTCCTAACCTTACTCGTCTCATCTCATTCCCTTCTCCACACCCTTTACAATCTAACCTAACCTAACAACACCCAATTTGGAATGTAATAGTTCCACTGGCTTCAGGGACTCTTAGTTGATAATAGTTTGTATACTTCATAGTTACTAATAAAAAGAGTATTGTAGAAATATATAATATGTTGCGCCCTTGAGGTGATTTTGTTTAAAAATGGCGCTATACAAATCATCCAAATATTATTATTATTTCATATTATAAAAATGTTTTGTTTCATTAGGGCACATTCCAAGAGTTGGCCATCTCGAAGCACGGCTCCCGGGCCCTGGAGAAGATCTTCAAGACGTCCAGCTTCGAGACAAAGGTCAGCATCATGGAGGAACTGGCTGACAAGAGTCAGATCCTCAATTCCAGCCTGTTTGGCCAGCTCATCGCCGACAAGCTGCGGGTAGAGCTCTACAAGAAGTCTTTTCAGAGCTGGAAAACCTCGCTGGACAAGGAAGAGAAGTCCAAAGCCATCTTTAAAGACATTTTGAAGTTGTGATAGTCCTTGTGAAAAATAAATCAGTCAAAATCATGATTTGTATTATTAACTAAAACCTTACACTTTAGAATTTTGACATTTTTAAATTTATTTAATTTTCTTGCCCAGCTGGACTTAATAATAATAATCGCAATCGTTTATTTCGCGCACAACAAATAATAACAAAATACTTCACAATGCAAGATGAAAAAATAGCAGATAAGTTTGGGGATTTGGTAAGAAGACGAATGAAAGAGGTTGTAAGGTCACAGCGTTTATTGGGTCAGTGTAGAAGCGAGATATGACTCCGGACCGATGCTCACGAAGCTGGTGGAGTGGTGAGGTAATAACGGAGTGCGATGCTTGGCGCCGACCCAAAGCGGTTGATAAGTCGGCAGCGGGCCTTCGCAGCAGGTACACACTTGTAACTGACTGTTGAATATTGACTGAGCGAAGTACATTGACGTGGCCGCATTATATTTTTTTTTAATTTTTTTATTAGTTTTTTTTTTTTTTATTAGTTTTTTTGTATACATACATATGTAACATAATCATGAGTAATTAAGCCTGCAACATTGATTAAAAAACTGTAAAAACACATATATGTATACAATATATAACCTTTACGAGAGTTAAAATACTCGTGTGTAAAGGCGGGAACATAGAGAAGTTTATTAAAAATTAAAATTAAAAGTTAAAAAATTATAACACAATATATACATGCATAGATAAAAAATAATAATATTTATAAATATATATAATAAAAAATAAATTAAAAAAAGAAACTGTCAATTAAATATTCTTAATCAATTTCCAATGCAATTCTAGGTAGCCAAACTATTTAAGATATCATTGTTTAGTCTATTTTTGAATTTATTATAGTCAGGTTCCAATCTTAGTTCCATTTCCAATTGATTAAACCACATCACTCCATTGTATGTGTAGAAGTGTTGTGCAAAGATGGTATGCATTAATGGCGTACTTAAGCGACCCACTGTGTTATGTCTATTGCTCTCTACGCGTACCATGGCGTGGTGTGACTTCTTAGAATCTTTGTGTATTTGAAGCAGCGTATTTTTTATATATGTATTTTTTAGAGGTGGGACTTGAAAGTCTTGAAAAAGTTGAGAGGTTGAATAATCTGATGGTTTCCTAGTAATAATTTTTATTATTAGTCTTTGGGTAATTTCCAGTGGCAAAATTGAGGTTTTGTAAGTTCCTCCCCACGCAACGATACCGTATTGTATTATTGAATGGGCTAGTGCGTAGTATATATTTTTAAGAATTTTTAAGTTAAGTATATTTCTTAAATTAATAAATATGTATATGAGTTTTCTTAATCGATTTATAATATTGGTTATTTGAGTCTTCCACTTAAGGTTATTATCTATTATTACACCCAAATATTTTATTTCTTTTTTATTTGCTATGCATAGACAATCATTATTTTGGCATGTTAATATTTTAGTGGCGCATTTTCTTGAATGAATTTTAATATTTAAGGCGATAGGAGGTATTTTTTTGTTATTTATACTAAAAAGTATATAATAGGTTTTTTCAATGTTTAATGTTAATAAATTTTCGTCAAACCATTCTTTTAAGGTATTGATATCATGATTAGCAGTTGTTTCAAGTTCATTCCATGAATTTGCTTGGAATATAATTGCAGTATCATCTGCATATGAAATAAGTTTTCCTGTTATTGGTAATTCAAAGATATTATTTACATTTATTTATTGTTATTAAGTTTAATTTGTAGAACTCCATTTTATTTTTTATTTTTTTATATATTCAATAATATTATTATTGGGTTTATAAAAACAGTTTATTTTTAAACAAGTTCTGCTGTGTAATTATTATTACGCGTGACAGCTGTTTCGCCCTCTGAAGGCATTATCAAACTGTGGGTAGCCCACTTACAGACGATACATTTATATTATTTCTAGGTAATTTTATTAGATGTCTGCCCGATGAATTCTAAACACCCAAATTTATTATTCGTCTAAGGTGACTAATAATAAGACGAATAATAAATTTGGGTGTTTAGAATTCATCGGGCAGACATCTAATAAAATTACCTAGAAATAATATAAATGTATCGTCTGTAAGTGGGCTACCCACAGTTTGATAATGCCTTCAGAGGGCGAAACAGCTGTCACGCGTAATAATAATTACACAGCAGAACTTGTTTAAAAATAAACTGTTTTTATAAACCCAATAATAATATTATTGAATATATAAAAAAAAAAAAAAAAAAAAAAAAAAAAAAAAAAAAAAAAAAAAAAAAAAAAAAAAAAAAAAAAAAAAAAAAAAAAAAAAAAATATTATTTACATATAAGATGAATAGAAGAGGGCCCAAAATTGTGCCTTGTGGTATTCCAAAGTCGCTTGTGCTCCGTTCACTAAGAATATTTTTTATTTTTACATATTGATTTCTAGAGTTCAGGAAACTTTCAATCCACGTGTTAGCGTTATCAGTAATTCCGATTTCGTTAAGCTTGTATAGTAATTTTTTGTGACTTATGCTGTCAAAGGCTTTCCTTAGGTCTATGAAAATTGCAAGAGATTTTTTGCCTTTGTCCAGTGCTTCATATATTTTTGTTGTTAAATCTATGATTGCATCCTGCGTGGTTATTTTTGCGCGAAATCCAAATTGTTGGTCACTCAATATATTATTAATTCCAATAAATTTTTGAATTTGCTTTTTGGCTACCTTTTCGAAAATTTTTGAGATATTTGATAGTACTGATATGGGTCGGTAGTTATTAATTTCTTTTGAGTCACCTGATTTATAAATCGGCGAAATAATAGTTTTTTTGTATATTGATGGAAAGATTCCCCTTTTAAGACTATTGTTTATAATATATGTAATAGGTTTTTTCAAAAAGTTAAGATGTGTTTTTAGAATTTCAACAGTGATCCCATCGAAACCTGGTGCTGACTCAGTTTTTAGGTTTTTTATTATATCAACAATTTCTTGTTCAGTTACCATTTCGAATTTTCCTATTGTTTTTTTGATGATGCCACTTCATTCTCTATGGCAGATGTGATATTAACTACGTTATTAGTTATTTTGTTTGCCAGATTTTTTCCGACATTAGAAAAAAAATTATTGAAAGCATTTGCACATTGTTTAGGGTTATCCGAAACTTGTACCAAATTATTATTAATATGTAGCTTTAAAATGTCATTGGTTTTCCTTTTTTTATCAATAATCTCATTTATTGTTTTCCAAATTTGTTTATTGTTATTTCCTGAATTCAATACCTTTTGTTTATAAAATTCCTCTTTGGTGGTTTTAATTAGTGCCGTTAGTTTGTTTCTGTATTTTTTGAAGTGTGAGATGATCGGATTATTTAGTGGATATTTTTTTGTTAGTTTAAATAATTTTTCTTTTTCTCTTATAGAAACCACGATGCCATGAGTGATCCATGGCTTAAGTTTACGAAATTTATTTTTATATGTTTTGTTCGGTATTTCATAGCTTGAATCTTTTATATGTTTTTGAAAGGTGTCATGAAATTGTGATGCACTTATATTCACATCTTCTGTGGTAAGTACAGATTCCCACATTTCGTGAGACAGTTTTTCATATAGTTCTTGGTGATTTATTTTTATTTTAGGAATGGCAGAGTCATTATTATTATTATTTATTTTTTGTTTTTCTATGTTGAGGTTTAGTATACATGTATGATGATCTGTTATGTTGTTTTTCCATATTATTGTTTGGAGATTATCAGTATAGTTGGAATTACACCATATATGATCAATACATGATGGCATCTGATTGTTAAATTCTCTAGTATAGCTACTTATACAGGGTTTAAAGTTTAAAGCGGTCATCATGTTGATATAGTTTTCTTTTTCAATAGTATGGTTATTTTCAGCAATGTTTATATTAATATCACCAATCAGAAAATTTTTTGCACATTTATGGTTTAGGATAATATTATTCAGTTCTGTTATAAATGTTGGTATTATAGCTGAGTGTGTCCTGTAGACTGTCATTATTTGAATAGGTATTTTATTATTAATATTCATGTTTATAATAATACAGTTTGCTTTTATCATATTTATTTCAGTAAAGCGTACGTCTTTATATATTGTTTTAGTGTATACTACAATACCACTATTCTTATTAATATAATGTGAGCTTTGAGTGTTGATGTAATTGGGGAGAGTTGGAATGGTTGAGTTAATGTTTAAATGGGCTTCAGTAAGTATGATTACGTCCGGATTTTTTTTTAATAAATTTAGATTTACTAGAAAATGGTCAAAATTTTTCTTTATAGATCGTATGTTTAAATGTATTACGGTAAATGAATTTGGAGTCATTTCAAGTATTGTGTTACAGTCACTAGTGTTGTCACAAATTAAATTTTGAACGTAGAATTTTTTTTCTAGTTGTTGAATAATGTAATCATCCATTTCTATTTAGTATATTATTTGTATCGTTGTGTATAAAAACGTATTTTTTAATGGTTACAAGTTAGTTTTATGGCTACAAGAGACGCTGATAGTGGTAGTCTCGTATAGAAACATTCGATGCAGATGATAATTATGAAAATAGCTATCTTGAAGGCTATAAATACACTAATAAACCATAAAACGGCCAATAGCAAGGTAAGTAGGTACTGATTATAAAGAGAGATTGGTGCGAAGAATAACATGAAATAATATACATACATACAATTATATAGAGAACTGACTAAAATAGTGCATAAGCATTTGCATTGAGATTTTTTCTCCGACATATAAATAATTGTTATAAGTATGGTGTTGTCTATTGACAAAGTATGTGTGATAACAACAGATAAGGCTGATAAATAAATATGAAATACAATACATTTCTTATATAATATCCTGTTGAAGATTATGAAATGGCTTTTAAATAAACAAATAATGAATATAAATAATTACTGACTTATGCATTTTAAATGATATTAACACAATAATGTAACTCAGGGCACTGTGAATAATTATGCTGTAAATAGGTTGGTACAAAAAATAAGTTTGAGTAGAATAAGCAGCTACAATAGACTGAGATGTATACAAATATATGCCTATTAACAGAATATATAGATACATTCATTAGGTTTTTTCCCAGATTTAAAATAGATTTCCTGTAAGTAGGTATGAGATTACATAAAAACTCACTGAATGTGTTTAAAATATATAGGCTTAAATATAATACTTTTTTATACATGTTGTTGTTGGTGGTGTGACTCATAAAACAAAAGCAAATAATATGCGATGTAATTAATAATAATAATAAGAATAATAATGGGAATATAGTAATTTGAGCCCGTGAATACTTGTCGAAAATGTAGGTATATCCCGTGAATGTACAAACGAAGGAAATTATGTTTACATAATTATCAATCTTAAAGTATATATTTATAATAAAGTGAATAATAGCAATAAAGGTGGTTATAGAGTGGTAATAGATCTTTTGGTGGTAATAGATTGGTAAGATAAATAAGTTAGCATCAAGGACGCAACTAAATTGACAATATATTCAATAACATTAGAAATACACAGAATGTGACTAAAATAGTGTGCAGGTATTTGCAATGATATTTTTTCTGATATATGAACAGTTATTATTAGTATGTTGTTACCTAATGTCAAATTATATGTGATAACAACAGCTAAGAGTGGTAAAATATAGAACCCATTTACATTGCTCATATGTATAAAATTCTGTGAAAAATAATGAAATAAACTCATGAATGAACATGTAATAAATATAATAATTACCGAATTTTCAATCTTAAATGATATTAACAAAAAAAATATATAGCTCAGAGCATGGAGCGTACTTAAGTTGTAAAGATGTTGCAAAGAATATGTTGACATAAAATAAATACATACAAAAACATTAGAAATACACAGCGATGTGGCCAAAATAGTGCGCAGGTATTTGCAATGAAAATTTTTTTCTGATATATGCACAGTTGTTATTAGTATGTTATTACCTAGTGACAAATTATATGTGATAACAACAGCTAAATGACTTCGAGAATAATCCAGCGAGTCGGTAGCAGGTTCTAAGGCGATCCGGGTTGCATATATGAACGTTTCGGAAACTTCTAGTAGCTTACCGCTACATAAGTAATAAAAACATTAAATTTATATTATGCTCGATTCTGCAACACTATTAACGTCTTGATTGCTGATGCTAAATTTTCGCTGTGTGCCAACTGATTCTATTTTTTATACATATTTATTTATTTATTGTTTCTTTACATTAGATATTTTAACCTCACTAGGAAAAGCCTGTGTTGAGGTTAATAGCATATCCTACTGAATTTTTGTGACATCAACTTCACACAGGATCATCTCTGGAATTCTGTGTTGAGCGTTTTTCTAAAGGAAGGACGGAGAGAAAGTTCTGGGAAGGAAAAAGGTTGGAGGGGGGAGTAGAATTCTGTGGGTCAGTGTGTCAGTGTGTGACGGACATGAATCCATCCCCCCCATTGCGTCGCAAGCTAATGGGGTCAAGGGAGTCCAGCTTGAGACAGCGCCGAGAACTGACGGGCAGACACGTCAAGACCTCGACAAACTTCACCCCTTGAACCCGGGCGCCTTTGCTGAGTCACCGGCCATAACTTGCCACTTGGGGTGACTTATGGCAGAGGTTGTTGGTTATCTAATGAATGGTTCCCGCGATGGCGTACCGAAACACACCTCCCTAATTGGAAAAAAATTAAAAGTCATGAATGAAACGCAAAATGATGTATGTATTTGTATTTTTTTTATGTACATAGTTTCATAAATATATTAGAGATTGCTTATGAATTACTAAGGTTAAATATATTAATATCTCCGCATCCAATTTTTCCAAAAATTCTTGACATCTACATAGTTCATGTACCACTGAAGAATAAACCGATAGAAGTATGTTCACATGTCTGAAAGTAAGCTTAATTGTTCCTTACTTTTTACTGATTGAAATTGATCAAAAATTCAAAAATATTATTAAAATTCTTTCTTTGACAGAATCGATTTCACTGGCCTGTTTGGGGCCCAGGAGTCGAAAGATCTTACGTAATGAGACATCAGTTTCCTTTCAAATCGGTACAGATAACACTTCTAGGAAATTATCTCAATGGCCTTAACAATAATAAATAATGAAAGTCAAAATAGATCGAAATCTTATTATATTCTTGATAAATAAATAAACAATGAAAATATTTTACAAAGAACTGATAAATATCTCAACATTTTAAAAAGAATTGTGAATTTTTAAGTAAGAAATCTGAATTTATTTATATCATTATAATGCTTTTAAAATAGAATTTTGCTTGATGAAACATGAAAATTTATCCTTAAGGTTAAATGCGACGTATGTTATAATCTACGTGTTCATAGATGGCGTTGATTAATTTATTTTATTAAAATGTGCTTTCTGGAAGGTATTGCTTTACAATATTAAGGTGATGCCATATGTAGTAATGCAAGATCATGTTTTTTTGGTTTGAAAATTTGGTCGCCTAGAAATGTTTCAGATGCTTTCATTAAATACTGCGAGTAGAATACATCCTGGCCTTTGAAATAATCAAGTATTTTTTAGATAAGTCTTTTATAAGCCCAGAAAAAAATAATGTATAAGGCCTATGAAAACTGCTTTAAAGTTCAAAATCTCCTACTTACGAACCCATTTTCGGTTATGATTTTATTGTATAATGTGGCAAATTGAGTTATTTATAAAATGATCGAAAAATAATTTAATATTTATGCCTGAACATCCACAAAATAAAATAAAAGGCACTTTTTGGCCATTGTTTTTTGTAACATAAATCAAAACAGGCGGATGGTGTTAGACAGGAATTTAAACCTTATCGCCATCTACATAAGGGTTGTTATTGATAGCGGCTCAATTTAAAATATTACACGACGTAGTGCATCGCCTTAAGACAAATTATTTGTTTGCGCACGTACATACGCAATATAAATAAACAGTTTTTTTTTTTCTGTAAAAAAACTCAATTGTTTCAAGAAAGGCATATAAACACAATATTGGATTGAATCATCGGTAATAATTAAATGAACGCCATCTACGAGTGTTTAGATTATAACATGAATTATTTATAATATTTTACAACAATGGAAATGCCTAACTTTACTGGGGAGACATTTAATAGATTATTTTAAATAGTATAAAACATTACAGGATCTTATTCTAGAATAGAGACTGATATAAACATTAATAAATTAACAAAGAATAACATTTGGTCTTTAATATTGCGATTTATAGTTAATATTTAATTATGATAAGCCTACCAAATTAACAACATAAGAATCTATTTGTTTAAAATACACAATGTATATTACAAACAAAATTCGTATAATAATAATTATTTTCTAGAAATTTACATAAATGTGCACTTATTTAAACATCAATCATTTGGGGGGGTTGCTGTTAATATTGCATTGTTAACTCTAATTACATATTGATAGGTGGGTCAAATCCCAGCACCGCAAAGAATGGGAGAGGGCACCTGGAATGAGACAATCCAAAATACTCATAAAAGGACCAGACCCTAGACGAACCAAGAAACTACTCAATATGGACAGAAACTCGCTGAGGGAACTGGTAGGACTACTAACGGGACACTGCCATCTCAGGAGACACATGCAGATATTGGGAGTGGAAAACACCAATAGTTGCAGGAAATGTGAAGAGGATGAAGAGACTCCAATTCACCTATGCTGCCAATGTCCTGCCCTGGTGGGAACTAGGCTCAGATACCTGAGGAGACATACAGTAGAACCAGAAGACATAGCCACATACCCAATGACAACCCTGGTGAACTTTATTAAAGGGACTGGGTTGTTGTTAGAGGATTGAGGTAAAATGGGAGATAGCACAATGGGCCTATGGCCTAAGTGCTCACGGGAACTACGTGTAAACCGTCTCCGCGTTAAAAAAAGATAACTCTAGGTGCCTGAGCCCTGAACTTGCAGTATTGAAGAGTAGTGCCCACGCACGTCATGAAGCACTGCAATTGCAGTGTCAACTTTATTGTGTCAGTGCCTTTGGATATTACTTCTACAGGGTTTGTTAATAGTCAGGTACTTTCCAAACTTCCTTTTCTCCATATCCTCTCACCCACACTCCCTTCAGACTAACAATACACCCCGATCGGGGATGCCATAATCCCGCTGGCTTCCAGCAGTTGGTACTTGTTGACGTTATCCTTATCGTGATTAATTTTTAGGTTATTTTGCCGTGTTGCGCTTCCTCCTTTAGCCAACATTTCGGACAGTATTACAGTTTCCATCATTAATGTGGTTTTCGGCGTTCAAAGACCCAAAACACATCAAACAAGCCTAATTACGGAGGCAATCCACAAAAACCTAATTTTATTAATAGAAAATATAATTTGCAAAGAAATTAACAAAATGCTCAATAAAAGTTTCAAGTCGTTTATCTCAAAACTAGCTTTATGGAGATACAGCATATTGACACATCATGCGATGCGTCCGTATCACGGATAGCTGCCGATTCGTGAAGCCAATATGCTGTAACTCAAACATCCTGTTTCCCGCACGTTGTCCTGGCAGAATTTTGTAGTTTAAGTTGAAAAGTGTTCTTTTTTGCAGTAACAGCATTGTGCCATCGTCCATTCCTTGGAAAGGAACCACAATAAACAAATAAAAATAAGTTTATATGATGTAACTCCACAAATGGATATATTGCCTTAACATTGGCTAAAGAAGTAGAAAGCGCTACACGGTATAATAACATAAAAATTAACGACAATAATAAATTGTGAAAATTTCAAATCATATCAGGGGTTTATCCGTTCAAACACATGTAAGTTTTTACTATATTTTGTGTGCATTTGACATAATAATAATAATATAAATAGTTGAACAACGCAATCGTATAAAGAATTCATTTGATATTAAATACTTTATACTAGAGACAAAATACAAATAGTAATTGATTAACAAAACTTTACATTAATTACATACTTAAAGATTATATATTTGCACGCACCCCATAGACATTATATCTTAACACAGAAATTTAAATAAATAATTTATTACCTCATAATTATTATGAAATGGTTTTATATTATCTACACAATAATTTTACATTCACAAACACATTTTTATTAAGCTCAGATTTCTACTGCCTATAGCAAAACAATGTTGTTTGAAGTTGGGATAAAATTTAAAAGATTAAAAAACATGTTAGCTGGAGGAAACATTCTACAATATGAAACCCATAGATAATAGAAATAATAACAGATACGGCATGAATGTGTGAACTGTCACCTCGCTATGACCAAACTCTTGGAAGGTAAAAACAAAGGGTGCCGCTGTTCGTAGATGCAAATGTATTCGTGGTGACACATGCTAATAATGGTTTATGCCCCATCTCCGTTGTTTGTATTATCTATGGTGGAACAAATAGCCTATACAGTGCCTTTCTACAAGCAAATCACATAGTCATATTGTTAAAATTCATACATTTGGTTATTCTACTATGAACGAATTTATGTTTGAATAAAATCGATGGTCATCATTATAATATGTCAGTGTTTTTGCATTATGTAGAAAGGTTTTTAATGGAATCTACAAACAATATTTCTTCTAACGAGATCAGTTGAGTAAAACTTTTATAACATTGTACAATTTTATTTAGGGCCAGTTGTTTGACCGGCTGTCACATATGACGTCGTCACAAATCGACGATCAGTGCCATTCGTATTATTTTAACATTTGAAACATCCGGAATTTTCTTGAACTTTCCGCTAATCATCGATTTCTCAATCTGTTTCAGCTTTTGATCAAATTGTGATTAGGTGACAGGTATAGCAACATGACTGTTCACAATTTGATCAAAAGCTGAAACAGGCCTGAGGACGGGAAACGTTCAAATTTAAAAAAATTCAAAATGACATGATCGTTAATTTTGTCGTCTTCAAAAGTCACAACTCTTATTTGAATAATGAATTCACATTAAATTAAATTAAATTTTTTAATTCAATGGATGATTCGATTAGCGTCTATTTTTTCTGTGAATTTTCGGTGTGCTATTCGACGCGACTGCCTCGCTCGTCTTCGTAATGCGTCATTTCTTTCCCCCGACACCTCCGACCAGGCCCTGACTGCCGCCCAGCGAAGCCAGGGTGATTCTATCTGCATTACCAGGCGCAGAAAGACCTAAACGTTCGCCTTGAACATTGGAAAGAGATAACCTTTCCTGACTTGCCGAGGTTAAAAGTCTCTCTGAGTGGGATGCAGACGTCAACAATCTTTCTGCATTGTGGTTTGCAGACGTTAAGAGACGTTCAGCATTGTTTAGAGATGTCAGAGACAGTCTACTCTCTGTTAGTCTGTCTTGATTTATCGTCAGACGTTCCGTTGTGAGGTTCAGTCTCTCGGAAGTTGAGCTTGAGACCGGTGTGGACGATCGTGTTATTTGTGAAGGTTTGAGAGGAGGCTGTGCCGGCTGGTTGGTGATTGTTGGCGGAGATGTGACGGAGAGAAGAGATGCCGGAGGTTTCTGATCTCGTCCGCAACAGACCTACAAAAGAGATAAACTTCATTAACGAAGAGTAGCAAAACAAACATATTGTTAACTTGATAATTTACACTCAGCTTGACATATTTCAAACTACGTAACATTTTGAAAGTTTTACATTTCATTTATTTACTAGCTGTACCCCGCCACGCTTTGCTGTGGCTCAGTCTGTATGTGCAAGTGGAGAAACATAGCGTAAGTTGATTTTACGTCCAACAGATGGCGCTGTTTTAAAAAGCATGTTTGTCCAATAGATGGCACTGTTATTCCTGTCACAGGTGACAAAAAAGCATGTTTTTAGCTGTCGCAGGTGCCAATCTATATATATCTATAGCTGACTTTTATTTAAAATGAAATTTATATTTACGCATAAATATATCGTATTTTTACAAATTTATTTCGATTATACGAGTTCAAAGGGCCGGCTGTGATGGAAATCGGCCGCGAAATTTCGATTTACTCGGGAATAGTTAGTATTATTACGAATTTACTCCAAAGAATATACCTGAATTTGAAAGGGCGGCCGAGAAACTCGATTTCCGGCGTCTTTTCTTTTTATAAACAAAATTTAGAATTACGTGGGATTTCGAAAGTTTGAAATTTTATTTGATATCCCGTGAATTTCGAATTAACGAGGTTCTACTGTAAAAATATCTCCTATTTCTGCATATTGGTTACCGAAGCTGTGTATGCATGGTTTATAAACGAATTGGTATTGACATTATTGTTGCTGTGAAAGACAGTTTTAGTGTGACTCTATTAGGAACATGAAATGAAATCAATTGTAATAATTCAGGGTATTAATGATTTTAAAAAGAAAAATGACTTCAGATATCTTCTGTCAGACAGCTTTATTAATTTTAATGGATTCTCGATACACGCTGATTCTATGTTTGTTTTTGGGTGTGTTTTTTTTTAAATGAGAATACTGCACGAGAGTCTCAGCTGCACCCAATCGTCTGGAGTCAGTGAGACTATGGCATCCTCAATTGGGGGATATTGTGGGGATGAAGGTAGTGGGAAGGGAGGGAGACGGGGAAGAGGAAGGTGGGGAAAAAAGTACCTGGCAAGTAAACACGGCTAAATCCATTTCAAGTAATGTTTAATAGTGGTCTTACACTAATCTGGATTAAATAGTGACCAATGTAACCTATTTAACCTAGTTTTTGTTTCATCACTTTTCATGACTTTATATCACTTTGTTGAACTGTCATTTGGATGAGATACCCTATGTAGTATATGTTATTTTAAATGAATAAATTGTGATATAACACAAATTAATAAAATATTTACTTGCGTATGCCGGGTTTGAACTTGTGACCTCCAGATTGCTAGTCGAGAGCCTTACCCCCTGACCACGGAGGCCGTCACTTTCAGCTTTTGTTCAAATAACAACATGACTGTTATAGTAATACTTTCAGCGTCGCCCTGGTGTAAGACCACAATTCAGAATCGAAACGTTGTTTGAAATGGCTTTAGCCATGTTTGGTGATCGGATCTATATAGCCAGGTACTTCATCTTCCCCATCTCCTTCCCATCACCACTTCCTCACAACATACCACAATTGGTGATGTCATAGATTAACTGGCTCAGAACAGTTGGAAGCATTTGAGACGTGTGCTGTAATCACATTTAAAGAAAAAAATTGCTACCCAGCTGGTCAACTCCTTTCTCTTCCTGCTTTTTTCCCCAGCAAAAGTGTTAGACAGTAAGAGGAGTGATGGTGGACAGACCTGATGATGGTTCTCCCAGTCCTTATGCTGACAGAAGGCTCCGCAGTAGCGCGCCACGTTGCAGCCACTGCAGGTCTCCTGAGCTTTGCGTCCACAGTTCCAACAGGTCTGTTATCAGAAACAAATATACATTATTAGAATAGGTATGAGACAAAGTATGAATGCGAATAAAGCAAGGAGTGTGTGCAAAGAGCTCTCTGCCTACCTCTGCAGAGAAACAGCATGATGGTTTATAGTTGGTTAAGATAGTTTAGATAATATAAGAAGCATTCAAATATCGTATCGGCGATAAAACATGGTAGATTCATTGGAATTTAAATCCATCCACTTAGTTCATGAGTAGATTTTATGGAAATTCAATCAATCCACATAGTGAATTAGTAGCTGCAAGGGAAATCCAATCCTACCACTTAGTTCATGTGATAAATTTAATGTAAATTCAATTCATTATCCTAGTTCACGAAGGAAATCCAACATCCGGTTATCCACGTAATTCATTCATAGATTTAATGGTAATTCAATCCATTCACTTGGTTCATTAGTAGATTGAATGGAAATTCAATCAATCCACATAGTTCATTAGTAGCTGTAAGGGAAATCCAATCCAACCACTTAGTTCGTTAATAAATTTAATGTAAATTCAATTCATTAACCTAGTTCACGACGGAAATCCAACATAAGGTTATCCACTTAATTCATTCATAGATTTAATGGTTATTCAATCCATCCACTTGGTTCATAAGTAGATTGAATGGAAATTCAATTCGTCCAGTCAATTCATTGGTATATTTAATGGTAATTCAATACATTAAATGCAATCATTTTCAAAGATTTAACTTAGGTAAGGGTTAGGTTAGATTAGGCAGAGTAAATAAGGTAAGGTTAGGTTAGGTTAAGTTAAATTGGGTTAGGTTTGGTGAGACCAGGTTAGGTTGTAATTAGTCGGGTTATGTTAAATGTAAGTAATGTTTATGTTATGTAAGGCTAGTTTTGGGGAGGTTAGGTTATATTAAGTTATGTTGGGTGAGGTTAGGTTAGGTTAAGCTAAAATGGGTTAGGTTTGGTAAGGTTAGGCTTAGGCTAGGTTAGGTTCAATTATGTTATATTTGATTAGGGTAGGTTAAGGCTTGGTTAGGTTGTATTAAGCTAGGTTATGTTGGTAAGGCTAGGTTAAATTAGGTGAGGTTGGGTTAGGTTAAGTTAAGTCAGGATGAGTGTCTGAACCTACATTGTGGTGCTCCGCCGGTGGGGGTGACTGGCTGTTGGCCCTGCGCGCCGTGGGCAGCCTCAGCAATCGCTCCAGGCGTGCCCGCTCGGCCGCAGCGGCCCGCTGCAGCTCAGCAACCGCCTGCCGCTTCACCTGGTGATGTGGGGAAGAGAGATGAGTTTAAATCAACGCAGGCGCATTGGAGAATTTAGTGAACAGTCGTTTATTGAGACTGTAAATAAATAATAGCAAAGGGATTCGGCCGATAATGACAGTAACAAGTAGTCAGAATAACATAACGAATCTTTACCAGCCATAACGAAGAAACATTCCCAGATGGCAGATGAAATAATTCTAAATATATGTATTTATACTGTAGTAATTCTTTTGTCAAACTTTCTTCAGGTCGGCAGGTACCATAATATTGATTATTCCGATCTGACAGCTTATAGTAGGAACCACGATCATGCGAACTCTGACGGGTTAAAAAGGTAGTATACAACGCGGCCACCATTTTGAATCTGAAGGAATAATAATGAAAAAATGCCAAAAAGTCAAGTCAAAAGAGGACTTCGCTGTATAATGTTGTGTTGTGGTGGGTTGTTTTGTTAATATTCATGTAACTGGGGGTGCGTAATTACTGCTTTGTTTTAAGGGAGTTGACAGATTACGCTATAAGTTCAAAGCTTTTTATGTAACTCTAAATTTCTCGTCATAAAATCCCATACAAAGCTGTCGCACCTAAAAAGATGATGTGTTATAAGTGTGGGCGTAGCGACGATATGCGTTGTGCTCTGCTAGCCAGGCTATATTTGAAAATTAAGGAATTAATTTAGAAGGGGTTAGAATAATTTACGGAGCGCCGTGATTACGCGGCTGTCGTCTGTCAAAGTGGCAGATCCCATACAAATAAATGATATTCCGCGGCAGTCCCACAATTGACCTGACCTCCTCTCCTGATGAAGATAATAGCGAAGTGTGTCTAAGGACTTGTGCGTTAGAGTGATGGGTGTTCGGTTTTGGACTTAAATACTATCATTCCTCGAAATATTAAGGATAAACATAAAATAATTCATAATCAGCTCTTTCATAGATTTACGGCCGCAAACAAATAATTCTTCGTAATATTGTAAAGCATAACTTGCAAAAAGCGTATTTTAATAAAATAAATAAATTAACGCCGTCTATGAACACGTAGATTATAACGAACATCACGTTTAGCCTTAATATACAAATATATGAACTGGTTACTGCTATTTAAAACCAATGAATCCGCCTAGATTTCATCATTTATCCAATATTTTTAGATTCTATATACATTTGGCACATTACGACAAGCGATGGCTCAAGACGTTTTGCAAACTTGCCATAATATGCTAACATGGCGAATTTAGTAGATAAATGAACCTAATAATTATTTGAACCTTTCCGACGGAAAGAATCTTCCGGAGTTCACCAGTTAAAATAATATTCTAATTTGTTTACATAAAACAGTTTGAAGACTGTGATGGTATAACAATACAGTAGTTTCTGTGTGTGACGCATGTTTTTTTATTAGATTACCTGGTTGACGGATTCTTCTGCTCTCCTGCGTACCTCCCCCACACGCTCCTCAGTCTGCCTGACGGTGGCTGCCATGATCTCCCCAGCAGCCCGCTTCATGTCGGCTCCCTCGGGAGAGCAGCTTTCGGGAGCATTTCCTGCAACACACACAACACGTAATATCACATCAGCATTGTACACAGTATCTCTACAAACCTCTGCACAGCATACTCGTGGATACATTATACCCAGATCTAGCCCATTATAGAGCATGATAGTCAGTCAAAAATACAAATCATCTAAATAGTATTGACTAGCTGACGTGAACTCGGCGTTGCTGGAGGATATCAAAATCCGTTGCGTAGTTTGTACGAACTAAGCGCACAAAAATACAGAAGCGGATAGCGACTTTATTTTATACTGTTTAATTAATAAAGATTACAGTGATCACCATATCCAATCACAATGGAATACAACAACGTTTATAGGTTATGTTATGTTTATGTTTCGGTAACCGATGTCTTGCATTGCCAGCTAAATGTTTACATCAGGTAGAGTCAACTGTTTTTATGCTACGATGAGGTATAACGCGGCCATATTGCGAGGCGTGCCCGAAGGACTTTCACCAATGATTGCGCATAAATATTTGGAGTAGAAAAATTTACATGTTATTTTGCTGTTCGATGATATACCTCACACTGTTACAAGTCGCGACGGATCACGTGAAACGTGTATCGTGTTGCTGGAACAAGACGGAGTGCATATAAAATATAATCTTTATTTTTTATAATCCGTTTAACTCAAGAACAAGGTATGTGACAATTTTATTAGTTTTTGCCCTCCATGCTAGCATGGAAAATTGCGAATGAATAACACGGAAGATGACTTGATTCTTCACGGTGAAAATAATGAAAAAGTAAAACGTAGAGTGGCACGAAAGGATCAACGCGCGGCTAAGATCGAAACCCGAAGAAAGCACGATTTCCGAGAAAACTTTTTAATGAATCTGTGAACAATAGTAAGTATTGAAGTAATTTAGAGAGAAAATTTGGAAGGTTTGCCTTCAAAAAACTTATATCCTACAATACAGGAGGATATCCCAACACTTCCAGAAGTGTGTACCTATTAATTTAACCAAGAACGTTGTGACGAAAATGGTCACCGAATCATAGACATTCAATTATTATTTTTTTAATGATAAACTAAAGTTTATAAGACAAGGTTTTCATGCATAGCACAAAGGATAACAAATTATTATAAGTAATAATTAATCGCCTGAAATATCAATACAAATTGAAAATATCTCCCGAGTAAAAATAAATGCCGCCAACGGGAATTGAACCCGTACCTTCTGATGTCCGGTCAGGTGCTCTGAACCACTGAGTTATGTCGGCTTATTTCCAACCCGCCAAATAATTCAATATGTACTAGTACCTCAATCAACAATTACTGCTTATTATATTTTTTCACATGTAAATAACCACCTTTATTAGAAGTGACATAAATAGGAAAGAGAAACATCTATCACGCGTAATAATAACTACACAGCAGAACTTGTTTATAAATAAACTGTTTTACAAACATGTATATAATAATTCAGTAGAACAGTAATAAAAAATAAAATTTACTTTAAAAAAAAAGAACTACTTTAATTAGCATTACAAATATTTTTCCTTGACAATATTTTATGCCACTGGTATCACTGCTAGAGCAGTAGCTGCTAACCGTGACTGGCATAATTCACTCTGCATCTAGCGTCCTAACCCCGCGATTGACTATTCCCCACCGTCGTTACACCGCGAGTTCCGTGTGAATCCTCTGTAAAAATTCAAACTCAGCAACAACCAAACACCAATTTACAGATTAGGAATTTTGTAAATTGCGAGGTTATATTCCAACCTCTCTGGTGACAATAAACCTTTCTTCATATAGAACCCATGCAGAATAAAAATATTATGCCAACCTTGTTAGCATAATGTTACTATAGCTTTCTTGTAACTATATTCCGTGCTGTTGAACACATCTATAATTTCTACGAAAGTGTTGCCAACTGCATGCAATCTAGGTACAAGTATCTATATGACTCAGTCGTATTATTTTTACAATTAAAAAGAATTTTCGATCGATTAGTTCTAGTTAGTATGATGAAGGTGATTCGACTCAATAAATCAGGGCTGTCTAAAATTCCTCTAATAATTTAAAAAAATAAAAGTCAAGTCGGAAACAAGTATGAATATGCAAAAGAAAAAGTTAAAATTAAAACGGATTTCTACAAATTAAACTTGATAACAATAAAGAAAAAAAAAACATGGAACTCTTAAAAAAGCAATCAACTTACCTCTTTGTTGCAGAATCGCCAGCGCCCTTTTTGTCTTTTCCACCATAGACAAAATACAATTCAGCATTGTGTTGATATTCTTCCATTCCTCATCGTTTTTCGAATTTGGAATCGAGTTCATAGACAATCCGGCCGCCATGTTTGCCGCCATAGACGAAGTTGGCGCCCTTTGTTCCATCACCTGGAGACTTTCCCGCGTAGAATCTCTTCTATTTAGCAGCGGATTGTCGAAGTTTGACGAGTTCAAGGGGTCATTTTGAGAGTGGAAGCCGATATGGTAGGGGTGGGGGTACTCGAAGAGGTGGGAGTGTGTTTGGAGGGGGAACAGGAGGGGGGAGGGGTTGATGAGGAGATTTTGGGAGGGGTGGGAGCGTTTCGGGGGCGGCTGGTAGTCCAAAGAGTCCATGGGGTGATGGGCGCCGTTGGTTTGAGGGAGACAGCCATCGTAGAGTCTGTGGACAAGGACAAATAACTTGTTAAAAATGAATAAAATGATGCTGTTAAAGTCATTCAGTTTCAGAACATGATTTGAGATTCTCACGGCCAAGAGTAGTACAGTTATTGTGAATGGATTATTGAAATAAAAAAAAAGTCCTTCTTTCCACTTCACAACAAAACTGTATATCTTTATTTAGATTAAAAACTTTCATAGTCAGGAACGAGTGTATAAGACGGCCAGGAGGCTAACATCCTGTACACTATGCCCTCAAAATCTCTTTGATTTTAGAAACCTCTCAGTTCCCGTACCTTGATTCCCAGTTTTGATTATTCTATGAATTTGATTCACAGCAATAGTTTTTCTGTAAATTTCGTAAAAGATTTCATAAAGAACACTTAAAAAAATCTAATGAAGGTGTTACCACTGTAATCCATAATGACACATTCTTAGAAGATTGTAAGATTAATAAGTAGGTACCTACATAGATATTTTCCAATATTTTTTTTTAAATATATTTTTAGATACATAACCTTATAATCAAGTGTTCGAAAAAATGTACAATGTAATTAGTTTGTTATTTTATGGATACGTGGTAAGGTACCTAATCTCTTGTGAAATCGTTTACTACAACTAGGTAACTCCGAATCGGATTAAGAAGTTACCTGGTTGCAGTAATCACCAATCGAAATAATGTAACAACCATAAAACATTTTGATACATCTCTATCTACGTGATGGATTATTCTATGGATATTTAGTACCTTTTCTCTTTTCAAATGCAAAGCAATATGTATCAACACATTTATATATTGATATGATGTGAAGCATTGTTCTATGATTTATGAATGTGTAGGTAGGTTGGCGGAAAGTTAATTAAAATGTCGCCCGCGGCTTGATTGGAATACTATTAAAAAAAAACCACGGATACAATATACAATTACTATTTGACAGCTAAAACAATGCCCAAATTGTCACCAATGAAATCATTTTTTATCCGTTTATTAATATGTATTGGAGTTCTTTTTGCTGTAAGTGAGAAACAGTAGAAATGACAAAAGAGCTACCCACAAACTAATCTAAACCTGAAAATGTCTGAACGAGGGTTTAATTAAATATATCTTCATAAGTTTTTTTTTTAAATTACATTACAGACCCGTTGATGGTTAGGCTATATAAAAAAGTAGTTCTATGAACAGTAGATCTCACGTCCCAAAACGTATGTTTCTAATTTTATTAATTTTCTCGTGTTTAACGAAACCAAAAGAAAACTTCCTCAGAAATCTTAAATTTGTAAGTAAGTACCAAAGAGGAAGCTACAAGCCAAAAATGTGTATATTCTTGGTATGCCTTATATCGTCAATAATATAGGTAATAGGTATTAAAATCGCTTGGCAAACGGAGTCAAGAAACGCTCGATTTTAAGCTCAAAAGTGTTTTTTATTTATTTTGTAAACAATTTCTTAATAAGAAAAAAGTTTATCAAGGGAAACTGTCACAAATAATCTTAGCCTATATATCGAATTTTTTAAAGTTGTTTCATTTATGCGTTCATGCATTTCCATTGAATAAATAATTTTTTTAGGAATTTATATTTAATATTGAGTAAATATTTTTTTTATTTGAATTGTACTCAAGGGAAACGATAGGAAAAACTTCAATTTATCTAAATCATATTTTTTGACATTTGTAATATTAAAAAAAATCGTTATAAAAATTAATCGAAAATAGTGATTTAGAATTAAGCTTCGCCTTAAATAAATACCTAATTAAGGCCCCGTAGTAAGCGTTAAAATATGGTTTGAAATGGAGATATGTAAATACGAATGTTAGAGGGAGCGCGCTAATACTAAAAAAATATAATAATTAAGCGAAAGTGGTGAAAATATTTAATAAAACACGACTCTCTCACACAAATCTCTCCACAAATTCTTTAGTTACAATTAAAGATACACTGTGAGTTTTTTCATGCCTATAATATATTAAATAACAGAATAAAACGTGTTTTTAATAATTTTCGAACTTATTTTGCGATTTTTTTTTGTGCCGAGGGAATATCATATAATTAACATTTCGACATAACAAATGCATAGATATTATATTAAAAAATAGCATATACAGGGTTTTACAATAAGAGGTGTTATTTTGATATTCAATCGTAAAAGATCAATGGTTTCGTTGCTTGTGTGGCACGGAGCGCCATCTTGTTGAAAGTAAACGTTGTCCAGATCAATACTATCCAATTCCGGCCATAAAAAATCATTAATCATCTCTCGATAGCGCAATCCATTCACCGTAACTGTTGCTCCAGCCTCATTTTCGAAGAAGTAAGGTCCAATGACTTCGCCGGACCATAAACCGCACCAAACAGTCACACGTTGAGGATAGAGAGGCTTTTCAACAATAATTCTTGGGATTTCCGAGCCCCAGATGCGACAATTTTGCTTGTTGACGAAGCCACCGAGGTGGAAATGGACCTCATCACTCAAGATGATTTGCATTTGATTCACTCAAGTGAAATTTAATAAGTTCAATTCGTTGTTGAAGCGTGTATCGTTCCATTTTTATTAATGACGTAGTTTCTGCTTGTCAAATGTCAAAAAATGACAGCTTTAAAAGTAACATCTACCGAAATAGCGGGCTATTCAAAATAACACCTCTTATTGGAAAACACTGTATTTAAGAGATAACAATGAACTTGTTATTAATCGGTACAAATTAGGTACGCGGGGGCTTAATTGTTAACCGTAAATATTATACGTAAATTTTTTAAAATTTTGTAATTTCATTGATATTAGTGTAAGAACTCATCATGTTATCCATAGGTGGCGTTTGGCTGTCGAGCGTTGTAGAGACTGAGTGTATAATATAAAAGGTGGCAATCTCAAGGTCGGGGTCCAGATTATTCCAACTAACTGCTTAATAAGAAAACAGAATTCATTGTCCACGAGTTTGTGAAAAAAACAAGGAGAAACCAATTTTAAAATAAGCAGTTATACAATTTTCAAAAAAACATCACCATTTCAATGAGAATTCTTTTTTCAAACTATTGATTATTCCGAATTGACAGCTCATAGTAGGAACCACGATCATGCGAACACTGGCGGGTCAAAAGGGTATTATCCAACACGGCCACCATCTTGAACCGGAACGGAACAAACAATTTTGTAAACAGATGAAATGCCAAAAATCGAGTTAAAAACCGGACTTCGCTGTATACTGTTGTGTTGTGGTGGTTTGTTTTGTTAATATTCGTGTAACCGGGAGTATTTAATAACAGATTTGTTTAAAGGGGTGACAGATTACGCTATAAGTTCAAAGCGTTTTATATAACTCTATGTTGCTCGCCATAGAATCCCATGCAGACCTGTCTATAAGTGTGGGCGTGGCGACGATATGAGCTGTGATCTGCTGGCCAGGCTATATTTGAAAATTATGTGACCACCTTGAGAAGGGGTCAGAATAATTCTCGTAGCACCGTGAATACGCGGCTGTCATCTGTCAAACTGACAGATTCCATACAAAGAAATGATATTCGGCGGCAGTTCCCCAATTGATCTGACGCCCTATTCTGAGGAAGATTATAGCGTAGAGTATCACACCGACACATAATACTTATAGCCACGCCCAAATTATGCGGGTATAATATAGCGTGATGTGTCTAAGGCTTTAAAGCCTCTATAAAAAAATATTGGAATTCGCTGCGCCTATTGTCTGCAAGATTAGTAGAATATTTGCTAAGTGTATTGCAGATAAAAACTTTGTAGGAGTAATGTATGTGACCAATAAGTCAATAAATCTTAAAATTTACAAAACTATTACTAATCTCCATGACTGTTAGGTTTTACAGTTAAATCTTATGAGGCTACAAGAATGGTGCACCCGTAGTGAACTGTTTCATAACATCGAAAAATGTCAAACAATAACTTTTGCCCGAATCAAAAATCCCATATTGCATCAATATGGGATTAGCAACATTTTCCTATAAATAACAGAGCAAATTAAGGACCTTGGTATTATTATTGACAGTACATTATCTTTTATTCCTCATATAAATGAAATAACTAACAAGGCCATGAAATGCTTAGGGTTTATTTTGAGAACGGTGAAAGATTTTAAATTAATTAACTTCTTTAAATTGCTATTCACTGGTTTGGTGAGAAGTAATCTAGTGTATAATTCAACAATCTGGGCTCCATTTTATAAGATTCATCAACTAAAAATTGAGAGAGTGCAGCATAAGCATACTTTAACATACCTTTGAGACGTACACGACATTCAGTGCTATTCCACACGCTTAATTATAAAACAAATACAGCATCTAATTCGCCAATTAACCGAGCTCTTCAAACTCTAAATAATATTTGTCTTAACTCTAACATTGACATTTTTTCGGATTCACTGCCCAAATTCAAACGTGGCATCATGTCTATAATTTAAACTATTCAATGCGCATACATACAGACACAAACACACATAAACACTGACACATACATTACACACGTCACACACACACCTATAAACTACACGAGTCTGAACAACATGAAGTATCTTATTCCTGTATATTGTTTCATCTCTGTAAATCATGTAGGTACTGTTTGTTTCTATAATATAAAATAAAATAAATAAGTTCATGAGATTCATTAATTTTAAATTAGGATTTCCAACCGAAGATTTAAATCGTACTTTTTTA
Organism: Hesperophylax magnus; assembly: GCA_026573805.1. Lineage (NCBI taxonomy): Eukaryota > Metazoa > Arthropoda > Insecta > Trichoptera > Limnephilidae > Hesperophylax > Hesperophylax magnus. Next base: position 1,707,650 of record JAIUSX010000230.1, on the reverse strand, counting down.
ATGAACTTGCTAAACTTAACCGAGTTATCATCAAGGCACACAGTGACTGATATGGTATGTCTATTCAAAATATCGAATGGCAGACTGGATGCCATTGATTTAACAAGCGTTATTTCATTGCAAGTACCTACACGGGACCCTGGACTGAACGCCTTGTATAATGTTCCAAAAAACAATTATTTCGTAAACTCGCCTATTCAAAGATTACACAGACTTGGTAATAAGTATAGTTCAATCGATGTTTACCGCTGCCAATCAGTGTCAAAATTTAATGAATGTTTACATTAGATATAAATGTTTTTCTATTAGACCTTTTGTCGATTCTTATCCTAATCTTGCGTTATAGAGATTGTTAATTAAAGTAAAAATTTATAGGCTAATGTGAACAACAATTTCATACTTTTTTATTCAATTGATTTGGAGGATATTGGCAGATCATCTATTTATGAGTTTTTTTCATTAGTACAAAATAAGTACTCGTAGGTACAATGAAAGTCGTTACAGAGCAATGCGTAGAACTTTGTTGATATTTATAAAAATAAATAAAAACGGTTTGTACAGGGTTTCCAATAAGAGGTATTATTTTGAATAGCCCGCTATTTCGGTAGATGTTACTTTTGAAGCTGCAATTTTTTGACATTTGACAAGCCGAAACTACGCCATTAATAAAATGGAACGATACACGCTTCAACAACGCATTGAAATTATCAAAATTCACTTGAGTGAATCAAATGCAAATCATCTTGAGTGATGAGGCCCATTTCCACCTCGATGGCTTCGTCAACAAGCAAAATTGTCGCATCTGGGGCTCGCAAGTCCCAAGAATTATTGTTGAAAAGCCTCTTTATCCTTAACGTGTGACTGTTTGGTGCGGTTTATGGTCCGGCGAAGTCATTGGACCTTACTTTTTCGAAAATGAGGCTGGAGCAACAGTTACAGTGAATGGATTGCGCTATTGAGAGATGATTAATGATTTTTTATGGCCGGAATTGGATAGTATTGATATGGACAACGTTTACTTTCAACAAAACGGCGCTACGTGCCACACAAGCAACGAAACCATTGATCTTTTACGATTGAATATCGAAATAACACCTCTTATTGGAAAACCCTGTACTATAACTGTTCATATTTATAAAAATAAACAGTTTGTTCTGAAGCATATTATTTGTAATTGACAAAACCCTAAGTACTCGCACGCATAGAAAAATTAACATAAAGATAACACGTGCACAAGAAAAAAATAAAGATCTGTTAGTATAATTATTGCGGCACGTTCCAGAGTTATATTTTGTGAAAGACCACTATTAAGAATGTAAATGTTGTTTGAAATGGCTTTATGGCGATGCACTACGTAGTAATTCAAAATCATGTGTTTTTGGTTTGAAAATTCGGTCGCCTAGAAATGTTTCAGATGCTTTAATTAAATAATGCGAGTAGAAGTCTTTTTAAAAGCCCAGAAAAAAAATAATGTAAAGGCCTATGAAAACTGCTTTAAAGTTCAAAATCTCCTACTTACGAACCCATTTTCGGTTATGATTTTATTGTTTAATGTGGCAAATTAAGTTATTTATAAAATGATCGAAAAAAATTAAATATTCATGCCTGAACATCCACAAAATAAAATAAAAGGCACTTTTTGGCCATGTTTTTTTCTTGCATAAATCAAAACAGGCACATGGTGTTAAGCGAGAATTTAAACCTTATCGCCATCTACGTAAGGGTTGTTATTGATAGCGGCTCAATTTAAAATATTACACGACGTAGTGCATCGCCTTAACCGTAATAGCCAGGTATATCTCTATTAGGAATGCCGTAGTCCCACTGGTTCCAGGTAGTTTGTAGGTACTCTCGTGTAAATAATGTAAATATCTGTGTTTAATCTCTCTCGTGATCCATGTTATTTAATAATGATCGGAAATATTCCCGGTATAAAATATGATCAAAGGTCCAAAATATGGCTGACGAACGCCTCAATAGAAATCCAATAACCACACATACAATATTCACGTAACACACACAATCACACAATATAATACACACAACATGACCGACCGCACGACATTTCAACAACAGACGCAGCCGCTTTGATAAATAATGGACGATCTGCCGATATTTGAGTATTCGGTACAACCGACCCCGGCTTGACGTCGGCCGCGGCCAGAGAACTGCATCCACCTAGGTATATCTACATTATACCATTCTCTATGGCCGGGCTTATGGTTCTCTATGCCCGACACCTCCCCACTCCCTTAATACCCCTCCCCCAAGCCGCCTCTTTGTCACGGCGATCAAAGGAAGCCATCAAAATCAGCCCGCAAATTGACAAAACAATTTATTTTGCTCGTCCGCCCGGCCGACGTGGAGAGGTGCTGCCGGTGGGGGTGTTTTTGGGGTGGTTAGGGGGAATGGAGAGGCTCACGCTGACATCTTTGAGAGTTTTCCGGAAGCAGTGTCGGAAACAAACAGCACTCATAACAAGTATCTGGGTAGGTAGCTGAATGGGAAATTAATTTTCTAGGCAGTTACCTACCTATTTAATTTTATACATAGAAATAGGAAATTTAATAAACGTAGAACTATTTACTTCTTCATAACTATGGTAACACTGATTTTGGAACAATTTGTAGTAGAGTCAAATGTAAGGTTAGGTTTGACAAGTAATACAGCATAAATAGTGTGTTTATTATTTTTATTATTTTTTGCCGACATTGTGCTTTTCTTTTACGTAGTTTTTATTTGGAATGAATGGCTAATAAATTGCTTCTGTCATAAATATGTTAATTCATAAAATACGAAATCCGCAATATTAATTATTACAATTTTTTAAAGTTCCTATAGTAAGTCTATGTGTTTATTAAAAAATCTATTTGAATTTAACTTTTGTCTTCGGGAAAGAATTAATACAAATACTGGAAGCGGAAATTAACACACTTTCCAACATCCGATCGAGCTCAAACTCGGCAAATAGACTCGTTGTCGATCACAATACATTGTGTCAACTTTTGGTGGCAATAACGTACACACACGCTGAAATACACGCATTTCTCCGAAATTCGATGACATTACAGCAGATAATATACGTAATAAATGGCAGTCTTATCCGATCGAGATCTGGGTCGGCTGTTAAAGTTTTTGACCCCAGTTCCTGGGTAGGAAGGTACAATAGTCAGACAAACCATTTTTTTTGTTTTTAAGTTTTAAAATAATTAAATTATTGTAAAAAAAATCTTCATTACGGGTTGATTTTTTTTCCTAAATATGTGTAACTCTGGTGGTAACGGTTAGGAATCTAATATATTGGTTTTAATACAGAACAGAAAATGACTGCGTGCATACATTTTAATTATTATCAGATTTTCCTCATTGCAAATAGTTGGAAAAATATACTTTTCACAATTGAAACCCTTAAGGAAAAACATGTTTTACATTAGTGAGTGCATTTCTTACAAATAAAAACACCCAATTCATTATCCATTATACGATTTAAATAATAATAATTATTTTCTATTGACAATTATACATCAATAACACAAAACAAAGCATATAATACGAACTGACAAACAGTAGAAATAAATGAAGAAATGATAGGTATTTTTTAACAAATTACACAAAAACTTACATCAGTTAAGGGGAAGCTTAATGCTAAATCACTATTTTGATTAATCTTTATAACGAATTGATGTACATTATGAATACCAAAAATATGCTTTAGATAAATTGAAGGTTTTCCTATCGTTTCGCTTGAATAGAATACAAATTAAAAAATAAATTACTCAATAAAAAATATAAATGTAAACTACTAAAAAAAATATTTTTTCAATATTTTTTTATATATATTTTTATTATATTTTTATATTTTATGTATAAACGCGCAAAATAAACAACTTTTAAAAAATACAGTATTATATCTAAGATTATCTGTGACAGTTTCACTTGATTAACTTTTTTGCTTTTTTATAAAATTATTTACAAAATAAATAAAAACCAGTTTTGTGCTTGAAATCGAACGTTTCTAGACTCCGTTCGTCAAGCGATTTTAATGCCTATTACCTACAATATAAGGTATACTAATAATATAAAAAAAATTGGCTTGTAGCTTCCTCTTAATTATGATTTCTGAACATTATTTGATGAAATACACGATTCATGCAATATCATTTGTTTTTATTTATTTTAATCTAATATGTAAAAGTGTAATTATGTCTTGTCAGATCGATATTAGTTCCTACCTAGGCAGATTGCTTGTTAACATGAATTATTCTGCATGACATGCTAAATTTTGCAGGCGGGTAAAAGCAATTTCAATTTCTGTTAAAAATAGTTGCAATTTATAGCATAGATCTGAATAGTCAAGTATTTTTCAATCTTCCTCTTACCATCTCTTCCCCTCTCCCTTCAGTCTAACACAATTAAGGAAGACTTAGTTACACTGACTCCTTGTTCAGAATTCACATATATAAAAATGTTTGCGACACCCATACAAAGGTACAATCTATATATTGTCAATTTATATAGGAGCGGTCACGGATGTATTTTTGCACTTTGGTAGAGTACAATAACTGTAGTAAAGAGATGCTAACATTTAACCTCGTGTTCTTCATATATATAAATAATATGTATGAATACATATATAGTTTCGCTTGAAATCTGACAGCGCGGCAATCCGCCATTTTGAATACGGCCGATCCCGCGGTTGACATTTTGCGCCGGACACTTAATCAAAATTCGAACCCAGGCAGCCATTATTGGCCGTAATACATCCAGTTGGCACCCGCAATGCGGGGGCGGCTTCATTATTGTCTATGGCCGGCCGAAAGGGGTCATTTGTCAAGCGTTTTGTCTATGGCCGGAGTGCATGCTCCCCCGTCTGCTTTATAATACTCTCTGGTCTCAGGTCAAAATTGAATTGATGAGATTTTTAAAAGGGGCAATTTTTAGTTGGATCACTTTTAAGCCGTCTAACGCAATATTTAAAAAGTAAAAATCAGTGCGTAGGTACTATGAGTCATTCACTCTACTGATTACTAGTTTCTTCCATCCGGTTTCGCTCGAGTTACAACTTACAACACTATTTTTAATACCCAATTTCTACCGATCTATAACAAGTTTCTCGTTAACTCATTTAGTTTTTAAGTTACAAAAAGTATACATGTTATTTTTTAAGATAATGTCTATACATTTGTTATGCCGAAACCTTAATTATATGAAATTTCCTGGATTGCAAAAATTACAGAGTAAGCTCCGAAAGTTATTAAAAACACGTTTTGTTCTGTTATTTAATATGTTATAGGCATGAAAAATTCACAGTGTATCTTTAAATGCAACTGAAGTATTTGACGAGAGTTGTTTGCTCTTTTTCAAATGAGTTGTGTTTTATTAAATATTTTCACCATTTTCGCTTAATTATTTTCTTTTTTTTTTAATATTAGCGCGCTCCCTCTAACATTCGTATTTACTTATCTCCCTTTCAAACCATCTCTGAACGCTTACTACGGGGCCTTAAGGCTGCTAAAGTGATTGAAAAAAGGTAGCTAAACAGTGGTTTTGTGACCTGGCCAAAATATGTTCTAATTTTCTTTTATTTAATAAATCATACGATTTGTAAGTAGGTACTTAAATATCTACCTACGTGTATCTATAAACTACAGGGTTTTCCAATAAGAGGTGTTATTTTGATATTCAATCGTAAAAGATCAATGGTTTCGTTGCTTGTGGGGCACGTAGCACCGTCTTGTTGAAAGTAAACGTTGTCCAGATCAATACCATCCAATTCCGGCCATAAAAAATCAGTAATCATCTCTCGATAGCGCAATCCATTCACCGTAACTGTTGCTCCAGCCTCATTTTTCGAAAAAGTAAGGTCCAATGACTCCGCCGGACCATAAACCGCACCAAACAGTCACACGTTGAAAATAGAGAGAGAGAACGTTAAGTTATCAACAATAACTCTTGGGTTTTCCGAGCCCCAGATGCGACAATTTTGCTTGTTAACGAAGCCACCGAGGTGGAAATGGGCCTCATCATTCAAGATGATTTGCATTTGATTCACTCAAGTGAATTTTAATAATTTCAATGCGTTGTTGAAGCGTGTATCGTTCCATTTTTATTAATGGCGTAGTTATTACTTGTCAAATGTCAAAAAACAGCTTCAAAAGTAACATCTACCGAAATAGCGGGCTATTCAAAATAACACCTCTTATTGGAAAACCCTGTATATAGACTTTAGGTAACATTTTGAAAAATTTAAAATACAGTATTATACAATTTGTCCAAAGAAACATAACTATCTTAAAAAAATTCTTTTTTAAAACTTTTTTCAGGGAGGTAGACCATAATATTGAAAAAAAATTCTAATAAGAAATATTTCACATTTTAAAAATGAATCTTTACTCAATCATTAAAATGGCCATAATCTTGAAACGAAAGCGGAACGTACACACAAATTTACAGACAGAAGAAATGCAAAACGGTTGAATTAAAATATACCTTCAACGGGTTTCAAATTTTTTCTTCTTATTAAATATTTTAAACATGTTGCGTCTTGTGTTGTTTAAACATTTAAATGTGCATTTCCCCTAGAATTTGATTGTAATTCCGCTGCGAGCAGAAAATAGGTGCGTTGACTTTTAACATAAAAAATCGTCCCGTAAAAAACAAATACATTTATTTTAATGTCATAAAAAAAAGGTTTTTCTGATATTGAACCTTCCTACCCAGGAACTGTAGTCTACCATCTCGCCAAATGCCGATCGTGCAGGAATGATATTTATATCGTATATTAACTGCTGCAATGTCATCCAATTAGAGAGAAATACTTATACTACTTAAGTATAGTAAGTCCGCGTGTGTGTACTCGATTGCCACCAAAAGTTGATACAAAGCATTGTCATTGACAACAAGTCTATTTGCCGAGTTTCAGCTCGATCGGATGTCTGTAAGTGGGTTAATTTCAGCTTCAAAGATTTGAATTTATTAATTCATTTCCGGTAACAAAAAGTGAATTCCAAATAGATTTATTTAAACATGGGAAAAATCTTGCACATTTCATGAGACAAAAGCTCAACGTTCGAGAGTTTTAATGATTATTTATACCAAAACAATGTACAATTCATTTGATGATAATTATTGTTGTCTTGTTACACAATCAATTAATGGCAATAACTGGAAAAAAGCTATTGTTATTGTTCGAGTTTAAAATTCCTACATAATAAAAATTTCTCAACAAATGTTCCGTATTATTTAGGTTTTTCTATTTTCCTTGTTTCCCTTGAATTTTTTAAGGAAAACAGTTTCAGACAGAAATTATCTCCTTATTTTGAACGCCAAGTCATCAAACAGTATCAAAATTCTTCTTATTTTGAATTCATCAAGCAGTATAAACATTATTCTTATTTTGAACGTCAAGTCATCAAGCAGTATAAAAATTCTTCTTATTTTGAATTCATCAAGCAGTATAAACATTATTCTTATTTTGAACGTCAAGTCATCAAGCAGTATAAAAATTCTTCTTATTTTGAACGTCAATTCATCAAGCAGTATCAAAATTATTCTTTAAATTTAAAATTAAACAATAACTTTGTAAACATCACTTATAGGTAAATACTTAATGTCGATATAATTATACTGTCCTGATAAAGCTACGGTTGTAGCGAAACCCGGTCGACATTAAGTATTTACCTATAAGTGATGTTTACAAAGTTATTGTTTAATTTTAAATTATAATGTCACATCACAAAGTAACCGCTTCATATGAAGAAAAAATTATTCTTATTTTGAACGTCAAATCATCAAGCAGTATCAAAATTATTCTTATTTTGAACGTTAAATTATCAAGCAGTATCAAAATTATTCTTATTTTGAAGGACAAATCATCAAGCAGTATCAAAATTATTCTTATTTTGAAGGACAGATCATCAAGCGGTATCAAGATTATTCTTATTTTGAAAGTCAAATTAAAGCAGTATCAAAAATCTACTTATTTTGAAGGTTAAATCATCAAGCAGTATTAAAATTCTGCACAATTCAAAGGGGGTGGTTTTTCGAAATCTTATGTAGACTGTGTCCTTCCTTTTATTTTAAGGGTCATTGCGCATATTTATCTCAATCTCGGAATAATAAATTTGTTCAAAAAACAAATTCATGCATCCCGCCTTTTACGTTTGAATTCGAAAATAAGCTTGGGTAACTCTCGAAACTTGAAATTAACATAAAATAAATACATATTATTATTCCTACTTAAAAAAACTGAATAAATTAATTTTTAATTTAATGAAAAAGTCTAAGTGACGCATAGCAAATAAATGTATAAGTACACTTATAAATTTTCTTGGAAACTGTATTCGGGGAATTCAAATCATTCATTTTTTTTCCTCCATATTTATAAAACCAACAAATAATAATTGAATAACATAAGCGAACGGCGTCAAAAGTTCGAAGGAAGTTATATTTGTACAACGCTAGATAGACATATACTATCGCGGATTTTTTTGTAGACCTTTTTATGATAGTCTTGATTTTATGAATATCATCCACTTGGAATTTGCTGCAAATAGGTACCTATACTACATATATTAGTTTCGGATTCAACTATGTAAATACTAGAAGTCGAGATTTATTTTATTGCAGAAATTTTGGTACTAACTACTATATGTATTCCTCATTGCCCAGAATACATACGGAGGGAAATAATTATATCGAGTCAGTGGACAACTTTAATTTATCACTTAACAAATACAAAAGATTGTTACTGAAACAGTTTAGTTATGTATAGTAAATATGTACTGAATTAAAATATAAGTTTTACTATGTAAAAGCCCCTGAAAAAGCGTTAATGAAGTAATAAATAAACATAATTTCAATTGATTAAATAACACAAATAAAATTTAATTCAATTATCATTTTTTTCCTTACATAAATACCCATTCGTAATGATAAAAGACGAAATACGAGAAACGATATCTCAAATACAACTAAAAATATTACTCATAATATGTATAGATAACAATGACTTCAACACTAGAAGAAAAAACCCAATACGCAAACAAAGACTAGAGATTTTTTCAATATTTTATATCCACAACGTCAAAAATCCATTAAAATTCAATAAAAACTTGCCTAAATACTAATTCGTGTAAAAACAAGATTCGTAAAGTTTAATTCAAGTCTATCAATAATAATTATTTATGTAAGTAGTTTTTTTCAACTGGTAATATTCGGATATCTCAAGTAGCTATTGAATATAAAACAAATAAAAGTTCGTTCCATTCCTATTTGAAAGAAAACTGATGTCGCCAACTTGACGTAATCATCCAATTTACAGTTCCTATCTACAAGATTACTATTATTACTATTACTATGCTGTCCTAGAACATCTGTTGGGCTGCGTGGTATCTTGGAGAAGACAAGTGTTGATTTTTAAGACTCGTATTTAAATTTTCTGATTCACAACACACTTCTATATTTTTTTATGTTAATCAAGCGGAACAAGAGTCACAACTGCCCGGAACCCGTGAGACTATGTCCTTGGAGTATTTGGAGTGGGGAGGCGAAGGAGATAAGGTAGAGAAAGGTTGGAATAAATACACACACGGTTAAATCCAATTTAAGCAAGGTTTGAGATCTCTTAACCACTCGTGCCACTTAGTGCCATTATCTGTCACAAAATTATGTGTCCTCAAAACTAGTTCCATCTCCTTTTTTACTAAAGCTAGACAAATAAAATAAACAGATTTAGAAAGAGAGAACTCCAAGCTTTCTTTTTGCATTTAAAAGTTTATCATATAAGCTCCCGCATAATTTTAAATCTATTGTAAAAGGACTGTGTCTGGCTGGCTGGCGGGTGGGCGGCGTGCATTTGATTTGTACACAAATCAAATCCATTTTACTCTGAGGTTGATGAAATTTCTCACACTTAACCTAAAAAACAAGAAAAAGGTCACTGTTTACATTAGACTTTGAAAAACTCTGCACAAAGCCCGTGTAACGCCGGAGACTTCAGCAATTATAAAACGAAAAAAGGAAAGTGACAATAACATTTATAATACGTTTGTCTAAAAAAAGTAAATGTGTTTTTTAGTTAAATTTTTTTTTGCTGTGTTCGATTTTAAATATTTTAATTTGAAAAATTATTGTAAAATTTAGTCTACTTTCAAAAACTGTATTTCATTTTATAAATCTATTTGAAATTGAATGTTAAGCAGGAATACATTTGTTGACACGATTTTTTCGTACTCGAAGTACATCCTGTGGTAAAATGTAAAATAATTTGTTCAAGAAAGCATTTCGATAGTCGAAAATTTTTGATCAATTTCACTAATAGTAGGATATAGTTCACCTTACTCCGGACTCCGGACGTACAGCAACTCTATAATACATTTCTATTGGGTTATCTCAATAGTGTACGCAGTTGAACTGTGATTATAACAACACGTTTTTTCGCGGCATTATGACAACTAATTTTTGATACAATGGCGCGCAATCAATATCACCCAGTTTGTATGACGAAGACAGAAATCCACGCGAGTCAAACCGGTTTAACCAGTATCTCTTCTACCCTAGAGATGTATAACTAATTAAGTTGTAGTGAGTATTACATTCACGCGGTAAAATGTAAACAGTAGTATTCTCGTAAGGTTTAATGATTTATATCGCTATACAAGTCATGTAAAGTATTACGTAGGTACCGACTTATTTATGCAGACAGACAACGGCGGAATTATAGTCTATGGTGCATAATCGATCCGTAAAATAATGTCTATTGGTTGTAGGTATATATGTTACATTTGCGGAAAAAAAAACTTATTCTGGATACTGGAAATATTGAGTTATGGAGCTTAATGGATTTATTGAGATAATTTGAGACGGTACCTAATTGTATCTTGTTCGTGGGATAGCGTCTAGATGTGCATATTTGATATCAAGTACTTAGTAAGTACGAGTATAAACATTTGATATCCAGCATCCCTTCCACAAAAGTCAACAACCGCCACCGCTGTACATGATTGCCAGTAGTTGATAGAATGCATTGTCATCGACAGCTAATCTGTCTGCTGAGTTTCAGCTCGATCGTAGGTAGTAGCTTTCAGTGAGGAAGTTAATTTCCGCTTTCAATATTTGCATTCATTGAACAAAAGCGAAATTCAACGCGTGTTTGTAATAACTGTTAACTTGGAACGAAACCCATCTGTGGTTCAATAACCTAATAATAATTAATTACATCATTTTTATAGTGGCTAAGGCCAGGAAGTGACAGTAAAAATATTGTGGTAGGAAAGAGTAAAGCGATAATATTATATTGTAATTAATACATTATTAAGTAGTTCGGCTTATCACTGGGAAGTGATATGTTATCTAAAGCATATGGTTATATTTAATATTTTGTATAAATTGCATTTTTACTAGAAATAATACAAACGGTTCCATGATAACTCAACACAGTGACAATTCAACACACTTTTAAAAACTGATATAAAGTCATTAGAAACCATGAAAAAAAAAACATTTTTAACCTAACCTAACCTAACCAACTTAACCAAGTTAATAAAGTTTTTTTTCATCACTTTCCATGACTTTACATAACTTTTTAAAGAAATGATGAATTATCATTGTGATGATTTATCTGGTCACCTATCTCCATATATAGTTAGTAAGATCACAGATCATTGTAGAAATGTATTATAAATATTTTATTTAGGAAACAAATAATCATTTATATATTTAGCATAAACAGCAATTATTTATAAAATTGGACTAATAATGTTCTATTAATTCTAGTCGTTGATTCAATATTTGCACCTATACAATATATTTATAAATATAAAGAATAAACATAATAAGGAATTACAAAATGTTATAAAAACAATTAAAGACAGTTAGTAGTAATACAGATTTCGCATGATTATAATAAAAACAATAAAATAAACTAAGATGATAGGATTATTTCACAAAATAAAAAATTAAGTTATCAGTTTAGTAAGTTGCATTTTATATGTTTTGAAGTTACACTTGAAAATGTCTACATCTCTAGAGGCATTGTGAGTTTTACAGATACGTCCTGTTAAAGAGTTTTACGCATATTTGGCTTTACAGTGTGGTGTTCTAAATAAGTCGTTCGATCTGGTGTTGTGTTCAGGGCAACGAAATGCAATCCTTTCTAGCGGATATGATAAATCAACAAGACTGTTCACGATTTTGTATAAGAATAGGGCATCAGAAAAATTTCTGTATTTATATAAAGCGGTAGGGACAAACTGATGATCACTAAAGCGATACGATATGTGTTTAATAAATTTGGATTGGATATGATTTTCAATAGATCAATGTATGTTTGATATTGAGGATTCCAAATGACTGAGGCAAACTCGAGTTGTAACTTGGTATATACTTCGACCGTTATTTAAAATGGGACAGACATATTGAGTCGGTTAAAGTAAAGATAAACAAGTTGATTTACTTTTTCAAAAACGTGAGAAATATACTAAACATATTTGATATTAAGAATATATACCTCGCAATAGCACAATCTATAATTGAATACGGCATTATTGCCTGGGGCTATGCCAGTAAAAAATACATAGACACACTGTACAAAGCTGTCATCTGTCACCCTCTTTCCAAAATATCGACCCCTTTCTGAATTCATTACAATCAATCATAAATAATTCAAAAAAAATAGAAAGACAAATCATTATAGGAGATATTAACATTAATACCATCCCGGATTACCATCGTCAAACAAATGATTATCTTTGTCTGCTTGCGGAAAATGGTTTCACTCAGACAATTAACAGCATTACTCGTGAACAGGGCCTTAGTAAATACTGTATAGATCATATCAATGTGAAAAAAAATAATTTTATCGACTCTTTTGTTATGCACACTACTATTTCAGACCATTACACAACAGCGATTTGCCTCAAAGAAAAGCCCCATACCTCTACTAAAATTAAATTCGTTTCTCAAACAAACTTCAATAATCTACTTGACGAATTGAGATTAGAAAAATGGCAAAAAGTTCTGGACCAAACAGATAATGATGCAGCAATGAATGAATTTGTTAACAAACTAAATGAGTATATTTCAAAACACACAAGCATTAAACCCATATCTAATAAACTAATAAAACTAACGCCATGGATCTCCCCGGGACTAGTCAAATCGATCCACAAAAGAAACCAACTGCATGAAAAGGCGAAAACGTACCCAGAGAATTTGTTATTACAAGTTTATTATAAAAAATATAGGAATTTGTATAAGAATTTAATTAAATCAGCGAAAGAAAAATTTTATAAAAAAATCATTTACGAAAACAACTGTTCTCCAAAACATTTTTGGGAATCATTTCGTCAAATAACCAAATCTAAAATTAACAAATCTTCAGAAATTAAATCTCTATACATCAACAACTCAAACTCTCAAGTCCCAAAAAACATGGCAAATTATGCCAATAATTATTTCACATCTGTGGGAGATACACTTGCGAAAAAAATTCTCAATAAATGTATGACAACAGAAACCGATCTAGCCAATCTATCTATCCCTAATCTCAGTCACAAAATAGAATTAATCCAAACATCTCCAAATGAAGTAATGAAGATAATTGACGACCTCAAATCTTCAAAAGCGTGTGGTCCAGATAAAATTTCATCAAATCTGCTAAAAATCATTAAATCATACATAGCCATACCCATTGCATTCATTTCTAATCTAAGCTTTAAAGCGGGTAAATTCCCTAACCATTTGAAACACTCAATAGTTATATTACTACACAAAAATGGGGACAAATCACAAATACAAAATTACCGACCTGTTTCATTGCTAAATTCTGTATCTAAAATTTTTGAAAAAATTGTGAAGAACCGTCTCAGTCATTATCTTGAAAATAACAACATCCTTTCTAGCAGACAATATGGCTTTCGCAATGGTTTAAGTACTGAAAATGCCATTGCCAATTTGACAAAAATCATCTCTAATAATCTAGACAAAGGTATTAAATGCATTGCACTCTTCTTGGATCTAGCCAAAGCATTTGACACTATTTCACACAAAATTCTGCTGAGCAAACTACAGAGAATCGGTATCCAGGGGCAACTTTTAAAATGGTTGGTCAGCTACCTAGAAAATAGGAGCCAAAGAGTGGAAATTAACGGTACTCTAAGCGATCCAGCAGATATAAAATTCGGTGTACCTCAAGGAAGTACGTTAGGACCTCTTTTGTTTAATGTTTATATAAATGAGTTATGTAATAGTTCCTTTGCAGACCATATTATTACCTTTGCAGATGATACAGTATTATTATTTGAAGGAAAAACCTGGGAAAAAACTCACAGTAAAGCAGAAATTGGCATTAACAAAGTTAAAAAGTGGCTTGACAGCAATCTCCTCACTCTAAACTCGGATAAAACTAAATTCATCTGCTTAAGCGGGTCAACCTAAAGAGATGCATAACATTTTTGTACACCATTGTAATGCCATAAATGTATGTAAATGTAGTACATTAGAATGTGTGGACAGTACTAAATATCTAGGAATTATCATAGACAAATTTCTGAGGTGGGACAAACATATAGACTTAACTTCCTCAAAAGTCAGGAAACTTACACATCTTTTCAGGGCTATTAGAAATATTCTCTGCATTAAAGACATGAAAAGAATTTACTTTGCCATGTGTAATTCCTTATTAGATTATGCTTCCTTAGGTTGGGGAGGTTGTACTAAAACAATACTTGATCCCTTAGCAAAAGCTCAGAAATCACTTCTTAAAGTTATACTTAAAAAACCGTTCAGATACCCTAGTGATTCATTGTTTGAAGAGTTTGGTGTTCTAGATGTGAGGCAATTATACATGAGGAAAATCATATTACATACCCAAAGAACGCGTCACCAATACACTTCCGTACTCCATTACCACGATACTAGACATGCTAAGAGGAACCCAGTTGTTCCTCCCACCACTTCTTCATCCTTAGCTCAAAGACAATTCTCATACTTAGGCCCTAAATTGCTTAATCTTATTCCCGATGTATGGAAATCAAAAAGTGCTAACATTCTCCGAAATCTGGTAAATAATTGGCTTCTGATCTTGGGGAGAGATGAATGCGAAAATATGCTAATTAACAGTCATTAATTTGCTTTTCTTAAATGTCGTTTTTTCGAACTACACTGTATTTTATTTTATTTTATATATATATGTATTACAGCAAATTTATGTGTTTACCATTGTAAATTTAAAATCTTCTTATAACCTTTCTTTGCATCTTTTTATTTTATTTTTCCTTTTTTTAATTTCTCAACTCTTTTTTAAATTTTAAATATTAATTTCATCAAAATATAAAGCAAAATTTCAATTTTATAAACTCATATGTCAATATTTTTTTTTTACGATATTGCTATTTTTGTATTATCGTATTTGTATATTCTTTTGGTCTATTCAAATACAAGTTAGCAACTTCTTATACTATTATTTTTTTTTCTTTTCATATTATTTATAAAGTGCAATAAGTAAAAGTCAATACACTAGACTATACATGAATCGCTTTCAATAAATATGCCTATTTCTGACTGTCCTAAAACAGGTATTCTCCTAGTTGGACAGCCAAAGATCATTGTACTATGTAATATGTCATGTTTTTTAAAGAATAATAAATAAATAAATAAAAATAAAAGCTCAAAAAACCTTAATAAAAGTAATACTTAAAGTACCAATACTAACACCCACTTCAACCATATTTAAAAAATTCCCAGTGTTGAAGATTCAAAAATTATATTCTAAACAAATACTTACTTTCCTTTACAAGAACCTAAACACATTTAAAACTTCACAAACTTCTCTCAATACTAGAACAAGACATGCACACCAACTACTAATACCAAAAACCAACACATCCTTTGGACCAAAACACTACAGATTCCAGGCTATAAAACTTTACAATTCACTTCCAACACAATATAAAACATCTAATCTTACAGAATACAAAAAACACATATGGAACTGGCTACAATCCTTTTAATATTTAATTTTTTATATTTCGCATTTGTTTTTGTTAAAACTATGTAAAAATCGATATTATATTTTAATTTCTATCGTTTCTCTGTGTAACTAATCGCCACTGTATTGTTTACTGTATTGTTTACTATTATGTATATAACTTTACAATTGAAAAAGACCTCCACAACACAGGTGAACTCCTAGCGTGGAGGACAATGTACTTTACCTTTGTAAAACTAATTTATATAAGAATAAATAAAAAAAAAAAAAAAAACTATACATATGACATATATAGCAGAATTAGTGTGTGTGCTATACTGAAAGGCTTTGTAATGCATATAATAAATCCCAATTGTTTGTACAGCGCCCTTGAGGTGATTTTGCAGAAAAAATGCGCTATACAAATCATCCAAATATTATTATTATAAAATTAATCGTCTTTTTTGACATAAAAACCGCAGATTTGTGCTCCAAGACCAAGTTGTTCGGCGGTTTATCCTCTCTGCCTTCCCCTGCGGTAAAACGACGAGATTAGCTTGCTTAGTCAGTAAATCATTCCATTTTCTGTTTTTACTGTGAGTAGGTTAGGAGGTAAATGAATTGTGGTCAATTTAATTTCTCCTGAAATTTGCGTATTTCCGTGAAAAAACTGGCAGATTTTTCCAGAATTACGGAATTACAATGCAAAACTGGTGTATACTATTTTGATGACATATTAAATAAGACAGAATCTATTATTATCCGTATTTAATTCCCGAGAATTAATTGTTCTTCTTTCCTTATGAGGTTAACTTTCAAGAATTTACCGAACAGATATCTAAAAGTTGTGGATGAAACAAATATTTTTTTATCAAACTTTATCCGCACCATAGAGCTACAATTGAAGGCGCTATTGCATACGAATATCTCGTCGAAAATTGCTACACTATTAGAACGCGATAAGAGGTGCATGTAGACAGGAATCGGTAGTTTTAGCGTTGGAAGAGTTGGAGGTCAAAAAGCGGAACCTATTTGTTCGCTTCATGTCTCATCTAAATGTAATACATCAAAGATCAGAAGTTACCTTGGCTTTCAAAATTTGCTCTCATAATTCAAACAAATCGTACATTTTAAATCTCAGGTACTCTATGGTGTGGAGGTTAAGATTTTAGACTACAAATCCAGAGGTCGCGAGTTTAAATCTCGGCAATCACCGTAGTATGCATTCTAAAAGAAGAAGAGGGTTGTTTGAAAGAGAGATATGTAAATACGAATGTTAGAGACAGCGCGTTAATCTTAAAAAACGTTTAAAATAAAGCAAGAATCTCTCGACAAAAGCCCAATTTGCATTTAAAGATACACTGTGATTTTTTCATATCTATAACATATTAAATAACATAACAAAATGTGTTTTTTATAATTTTCGGAGCCATTTTTTTCTATCGAGGAAATTTCACATAATTACCGTTTCGGCCTAACAAATGTATAGATATATTATCTTGGAACTTACATAAAGAGATATATGTTATAAATCAGTAAGCAGTAGCTATAATAGCTAGCTATAAGTCCCCGGCATTGACCGGGCTTTACACAGCGTTTTTCAAAATCAGATTTAGATGGAGTAAATTTTATTTGATTAATTTGTGTTACTTTGCGGCACGTTCCAAAGTAAAAGATACTATCAGTATCGCCCTGGCGTAAGATCACTATTACGAATTGACACGTTACTTGCAATGGCTTTGGCCGTGTTTGGTATACAGATAGCCAGATACTTCCCCACCTTCCTCATCCCCATCTCCTTTCCCATCCCCACTATCTTTAGCCTCACATCGTACCCCAATTTAGGATGCCTTTGTCTCAATAGCTCCAGACGGTTGGGGGCAGTTGGGACTCAAGTGCAGTTTCAAATAAAAAAAAACCAGTAATGTTTGTCTCATTTCGAACATCAATTGTACAAAATTACGTCAAATATTCTTAAAGGAAGGGATAAGGGTTCGGGAGTAGTTTTTAAAAATCTCAAAAATGCAGTGACCTTCCTATTGCTTTGAAGATAGAGTGTGCAAAATTTCATCAGTCTCGGAATAAAACTGTAGACTTATATATAAAAAAACCAAGCAACCCACAAAAATTCTTCTTCGTAAGTTCCCATATGCTAAATACTTTCAGTATCGCCCTGATGAAAGACCACCATACATTTTATGTAAATACGGCACAAGAGACCTAACTGACCGGAGCCAGCTGGATTATAGCACCTCCCCCCCCAATTTGAGGAATATTGGGACACTGAAAAAAAGCAAGAAGTGTATCCAACCAGGGTATCATATCATCAATTAAGGAAGCGGAGAAGAGAAGATGAAGGTGAGAAAGTACCTGGCCATTTAGATAGATTAAGTCAAAAAACCTGGCTAAAGCCATTTCAAACAACGTATTGATCTTTGAAGGTGACGTCTCACCAGGGTCTCGTATCATCCGAATTTAATTCAAAATTGTCGAGTACGTATTGTTGTCATTTATCATAATGATGCTTTGGTTTATTCGACGTTCGTCCTTGGTCTTAAAAACCAGAAAATGTGGTTAAACCTGACCCATAACCTACAGGGTATACTTGCAAGATAACGAGATACTGTCATACTTCCTTTGTAGTAAAAATCCTAAATAAAATTACAAACGAATCGTTAATTATGAATCATTTCTACAAATCAACAATGATAAAATTACATGGGCAAACTGCTTTTATTTAACGACGTATAAGATAATTGGCACATGACAAAAATAAGGAGTCTGTAAATTAATTACTTGTTTAAACTGATTGGCAAAAAAAAACGACATGGTGTTCAATATTTATGTTTGAATGTGGGTAAAGCAACAAGTGTGTGCCTACAATTATCTTTTAGCCCGTAGCAGGCAACTTTAGGTTAAGAATTTATTTATTTTTTTATGTGACACCTCACAAGAGCGTCCCTGTCTGTGCAGTGTACAGACAGGGGAACTATGTCATCACCCGGTTGGGCGGCGTTGTGAGGCGGAATAAGGTAGGGGCTGTAGGAAGGGATTTGTTAATGCGGGCCTTGAAGAGGCTCGGATAATAGGAGGGAGGAAAAACAGATGCCGGTAGCTCGTTCCACATACGAGCCGACTTACACAAAAACGAGTCGTAAAAACGGCCCGTTCTCATGAAGCCAACGTCAACCGTGAACGGGTGTTCAGCTCGTGTCCGTCGAGTTTCGCGCACGTGCACCGGTGCATCAGGAATCAATGCTGCTAACTCCTTGGAGCAGGCTCCATTGAAATATCTGTAGAACAGACACAGCATGCCTACATTGCGTCTATGCATTAGAGAAGGCAATCGGTCTGTTAACAACGGATTGTCAATCAGACGGATCGCTCTCCTTTGCACAGATTCAATCAGGTTTATTAAGTATTTTGGGGCACCAGCCCAAAGGTGGCTTCCAAATTCAATAGTTGGGCGGACTTGAGACTTGTACAGGGTCAGCAGCTGGTCACTGTTGAAGAATCTCCTAGCCCTGTACAAGACGCCCAACTTCTTGGAGGCCTGATTTACTCGGGCTTCTATGGATCCCCGATACTTGATAAAAATTGATACAATGATTTGTTTTTTCATTGACACCACACTTAAGTCGAAACTTAATGTTGAATCACTATTTTGATTAATCTTTATAACGAATTGGTGTACATTATGAATACCAAAAAATATGCTTTAGATAAATTGAAAGTTTTCCTATCGTTTCGCTTGAGTAGAATACAAATAAAATAATAAATTAATAAAAAATATGAATGTAACTATTATGACACAGGAATTCCCTACTGAGATAAACATGCCTGATTATATTATGTATTTTCTATATTAGCTTCTCGTTATATGTGTGCTTTTGATTTTGATTTTGTGAAATTGACCTGTCGATAAACTGGTTTGACTGTTTAGCGGGTGATTGTAATGAATAATAAAAATATATATTTTAAAAGAAAAAACGTTGAGTAAAAACCAAATGCATCAGTCAAGTTAAAACCAGTTTAAAGTCGCTTTGTAAAAGAGCTCATATTGACCAAGCTATTGGGTTTTTCCGTGGGAAATTTGACGCAGACCTTTTTATCAACTCAACTTTGCAACAGCTCTTATCAATGATTTGGCGTTTATTAATAGAATTTTAAATTAAAAGAGATAAACCAAATAGAAATAATAAATAAAGTCATTATTTATTTTTTGGAATAACAATTACCAACATTGTCTTCACGTCTCGTCCTGAAATGAGTTTTGTAACTCATCGGGATTGCTCTAGCAAGAAATAAAAATAATATAAATATCACGGAACCATAAAATGAATTAATAATTGCATTTCTACGTCATGATAAAGTATCATTATAAATAAATTATCATTGATACATGATTGTTCATTGAATATGGGTTTGTGTGATGAGTTTAATTTGGGTTTTTGGCAAGTGAATTTTATGCGTCATTTCTTCTGACCAACGTCAACAATAAAAACATTGACGAATGATGATAATCTTTTGTATATACTTAAGAATAATTTATACGTCTGTGGTAAAGATTTCTATGTTTATCTACCACAAAATGGAAATTATAAATAGATACTCACTTATAGTGGCACGATAGTAAACTTAATGCGTAAGAAATGAGATTCACGAGGCTTTTAATAATAATATTAATTATTTATATATGGCTAATTTATACAGCGCCGTTTTCGTGAAAAATCTATATATTCTCATTTTTTTCCAGGTGTCCAATTTAAATATATTTACCATTTTTCTGTCTTTATTACCTTGCTTTTAATATATTTTTCTGTCGTTATTACTGTGCTAATATATATTTTCTGTTGTTATTACTGTGCTATTATATATTTTCTGATGTTATTACTGTGCTATTATATATTTTCTGTTGTTATTACTGTGCTATTATATATTTTCTGTTGTTACTACTGTGCTATTATATTTTTTTTGTCGTTATTACAGTGCTATTATACATTTTTCTGTCGTTATTACTGTGCTATTATATATTTTTCTGTCGTTATTACTGTGCTATTATATGCTTTTCTGACGTTCTTACTGTGCTATTATATATATTTTCTGTTGTTATTACTGTGATATTATATATTTTCTGTTGTTATTACTGTGCTATTACATATTTTCTGTCGTTATTGCTGTGCTATTATATGTTTTTCTGACGTTATTACTGTGCTATTATATATATTTTCTGTTGTTATTACTGTGATATAATATATTTTCTGTTGTTATTACTGTGCTATTACATATTTTCTGTCGTTATTACTGTGCTATTATATGTTTTTCTAACGTTATTACTGTGCTACCTACGTTATTACTGATAGATGAATATCTATCAGAAGTAAACGATACAAGAAGATAAAGGGCGCCTGAGGAAGGCATAAAACGATAAAGTGAATCAAATATGTACTTAAGTCGGGTCATGCTAAGAGTCAAAATAACATAATGGTATGTTTGAATGTGACTGTCTCAAGATAGAGTTGTTGGCGGTCAATACTCTCTGCATACCCCTTCAGGTGAAGCTTGATGCTAAATCACTATTTTGATTAATCTTTATAAGGAATTGGTGTACATTATGAATACCAAAAAATATGCTTTAGTTAAATTGAAGGTTTTCCTATCGTTTCGCTTGAATAGAATACAAATAAAATAATAAATTACTCAATTAAAAATATTAATCTAAACTACTCAATTTTTTTTCAATAGAAATGTATGAACGCGTAAAGGAAACAACCTAAGAGTAAAATAATTGTTTTATTATCAAAAATATAAAGACTTGTTTACTTTCATATTCACTTCCTTCATTTTCATTTTATTTTTTAAATAGAAATTACAAGGCAATTGATACATTGATTCACCATACTATGCAACTGGTGACCATGTAGTTATTTTTAATAAAACCCTACACAACTGATAACCAACGCTTAATGTAGAGTAATGGGTGTTTCTCAGTTGCACACAATCTAAAACAAGTCCATTAGTAAGGGAGGTAAAAATATAAATATTAGGAATAGATAGTTTACGTTTTAATTTCTTCAAAGGAGAAGCTTAATGCCACATCACTATAATGATTAATCTTTATAACAAATTGGTGTACATTATGAACACCAAAAAATATGCTTTAGATAAATTGAATGTTTTCCTGTCGCTTCTCTTGAGTAGAATACAAATAAAATATAAATTACTCAATAAAAAATATAAATGCAAACTACTACAAAAAATATTTTTTCAATAGAAATTGTATGAATGCATAAAGGAAGCAACTTTAAAAAAAAAATACAGTATTATAGCTAAGATTATCTGTGACAGTTTCACTTGATTAACTTTTTTTGCTTTCTTATTAAATTATTTAAAAATATATAAAAACCAGTTTTGTGCTTGAAATCGAACGTTTCTAGACTCTGTTTGTCGAGCGATTTTAATGCCTATTACCTACAATATAAGGTATACAAAGAATACACACATTTTTGGCTTGTAGCTTTCTCTTCAGAAGGCGCGATTGTTAGTCCGATTACATAAATGACATAAAACGCTTTTAAGGCGATTTATCAAATAATTTTTAATCAGCGCCAATTGACCAATGACCAATTAAACATTATCATTATTTAAAAAATAACTTATCGTGACGTAGCAAGACTGGCGAGCCTCCGAGCGGTATTATGCAAGAGGTCGGACCGTTTTCGTGGAACTCCCACCGAATTAGTAAGCACCTTAATTCTTTTTTAATACAGTCATTTTTTTATGCGTTTGATATTTTCCGGTTTTACGGCTGTACTTTGCATTTTGACGAAATTCATTCATCATCATTTATGCTTGCACTTAGTACCTACTACAATGTATTTGAATGACTTCATTAAATGACTTCAGAACATGGACCAAAACGAGTGTTTTATTTTAAATAATATGTAAAGATCTCATTTTTAGACTTGCGGTGAGTCATAGATCCATTTTATTAAGAGTGGGAGCCACGGTATCAGCTCAATATTTTCGTACGTTTCAATTAAACGACGGATCAATTGAACGACGGCTCAATTGAAAGACGGATCAATTGAATGAAGGCTAAATTGAACGACGGATCAATTGGCATGCAAATACAACATGAGCATGTAAATACCTATATAGCTATATATATATTAACGACGGATCAATTGAACGACGGCTCAATTGAACGACGGATCAATTGGCATGCAAATACAACATGAGCATGTAAATACCTATATAGCTATATATATATTAACGACGGATCAATTGAAAGACGGATCAATTGAACGACGGCTAAATTGAACGACGGATCAATTGGCATGCAAATACAACATGAGCATGTAAATACTTATATAGCTATATATATTAACGACGGATCAATTGAACGACGGCTCAATTGAACGACGGATCAATTGGCATGCAAATACAACATGAGCATGTAAATACCTATATAGCTATATATATATTAACGACGGATCAATTGAAAGACGGATCAATTGAACGACGGCTAAATTGAACGACGGATCAATTGGCATGCAAATACAACATGAGCATGTAAATACCTATATAGCTATATATATATATTAACGACGGATCAATTGAACGACGGCTCAATTGAACGACGGATCAATTGGCATGCAAATACAACATGAGCATGTAAATACCTATATAGCTATATATATATTAACGACGGATCAATTGAAAGACGGATCAATTGAACGACGGCTAAATTGAACGACGGATCAATTGGCATGCAAATACAACATGAGCATGTAAATACTTATATAGCTATATATATTAACGACGGATCAATTGAACGACGGCTCAATTGAACGACGGATCAATTGGCATGCAAATACAACATGAGCATGTAAATACCTATATAGCTATATATATATTAACGACGGATCAATTGAAAGACGGATCAATTGAACGACGGCTAAATTGAACGACGGATCAATTGGCATGCAAATACAACATGAGCATGTAAATACCTATATAGCTATATATATATATTAACGACGGATCAATTGAACGACGGCTCAATTGAACGACGGATCAATTGGCATGCAAATACAACATGAGCATGTAAATACCTATATAGCTATATATATATTAACGACGGATCAATTGAAAGACGGATCAATTGAACGACGGCTAAATTGAACGACGGATCAATTGGCATGCAAATACAACATGAGCATGTAAATACTTATATAGCTATATATATTAACGACGGATCAATTGAACGACGGCTCAATTGAACGACGGATTAATTAGCATACAAATACAACATGAGCATGTAAATACAACAAATTGGATAATATTTATGGTGCTATTTTTCTAAAATATCTCCTGTTAAAGGAGTAACCATTCAATAGATCCGTGGTAAGGTTTACCGGGAGTCGTAAGAATATGCCTTTTCAAAAATTAACTACCTACCAAAAATTAATTACCTACCTCGATTGTGCGGCTCGTTTATGAACGACTCATCGCTATTCAAGACACTTTTGGTTCAGTGATTCTTCGTATCTTCGTTACCCTGATGACACGAAAAGACGTTCAAACATAATCCAAACAATGATTTCTATTGGTCTACATCACAGATTTGACTGAAATTTTGGACTTGTTGGTAATATTGATGGTCTGAAGAGAAATTGATAAAAGAATCATCACATATATACGTAATAAGTTCGATTTTTAGAGTCGAAAATATTATTGTGATTGATTTTTAGAGTGTTATTTTACGTCAGATGGTAGATCACATCCGCCCTGATGATAAACACTGTAATGTTGTCCGAAAGGTTGACTAAAGGAAAAGGAAGAGAAATGCGGCATTAATTTTTGAGAAATAAAATTATTAATAAAAACACTAATTTCTGTTGTGTCTGTAACATCGGTTCAACGAACTCCAGAACTTTTGCTTTGTATTAAATAATGAAATATTTATTAAACAAATAAAATTATTTCGATTGCCACTTTTAAAATTGGAACTGATTTGTCGAGAATTCGGTGACACCAATTAGTCCTCCAACACTTTAACGTTAAAGGACCGAATCCAGTCCTAGCGTTATAATAGTGGAAAACGTTTCTACGAGATATTAATAGTACCCCTCTACGACTATCCCGTGATTTTTGACGGGTGTGCGCTAGTAAAAATATAAAAAACAATCCATCTTTTTAATGATTGTTCAAAACGCTCTTCCTCGTCTTGTAAACAGATATAAAAATAATTAATTTCGAAATACATCGCTTCCATTTTATTGTCTTACAAGGTAACACAGAACAGGAGGTAACCAACTAAAAACCTGTACATTTTATTAATAAGGACAAACCACAGACAAGAGAAAGAACAATAATATAGATACCTAGAATAAGTTGTATAGGCATAGACAATATACAATGATCAGGAAGTTTAAAGAGAAGGTTCATTCATTGGATTCAATGCAATTTGATTTTATTTATTGTGCGTCATCGTAATCTTTTTTTACTTATGGAATGAGTATTGTTTATTGAAGTAATTGACCACAGAATATATATATAATATTCTTGTTTTTCTGTATATTTTTACATATAAAGATGAGTGTTCGGGAGTGAGTTCATGACTTTGTTTTTTTGTGCAAATCTACAGTTTTATTACAAGATTTATGAAATTTTGCACGCTGAACTTGAAAACAGGAGGACTGTCTACGTGATTAACTAACTAACCATCACGCCGTTTCTCCGCAGGAGGAGGCAGAGAGAACGGACCGACAAACCGCTCGGTCTTGGCACACACTTCTTGCCTAATTCACATTCTTACTCGGGTAAAAATGGGTAATGCTGATGTATTGAAAACCTCTTCAAATTATTAGTCATCCTGTAAAAAACGGGACTGTAAGCAGCTTCCTAATAAAGTCTTGGTAATTCGTAATTATATCGGAACACGTGTTCATCCACCTGCGTTGGACTAAATAATATATCAGGACGAACTGCATAAACATGATGACTTTTACGAACACGTGTTCGGATATTGTGACAAAACAATGGTATTTTATTTTTGTTATTTGTTTTTGGGGTGTTATGCCATGTTGCGCTCTTTAGCCAACGTTTCGGACAACGTTACAGTGTCCACCATCAGGGCAGATGTGGCACATCTGAAAAACAAATAACAAATAACAAAAACAAATAACAATAAATTCAGGGTTACGAACAACCTGACAATGTTTGAAAATCTCCTACTAACACTACAGTAAGCGGAAAATGTTGCTTGTGTTGTGATGGAGGACTTAGCCAGTCGAGGAATTGAACTCACTGCGCCTGGGTGGGACCCAAACACGATGTCAACTCTGCCACCGACCGGTCACATTTACTTTAAAATCATCTTCTTATTCATTTTAAATGCTTACCACGAAGCCTTAAAAAAATCACAGAGTATCTTTAAATGCAACTTGGGCATATTCTTTTCATGATCTTTACACTCTCTGAATAAATATGTTAAATTATTATTTACACGCTTTTCTCCGCCTTTTTAACACGAGCATATTTGCTCTAAAAAAATGTGTATCACGATGTACTGTAATGTATTAAAAAGAAAACAAACTTAATGTAATCTAATAACATGTAATTGTAAATTTAATATGAAATAAATAAATTAAAAAAAAAAAAAAAAATTGTCAAGAGTCACATTTAACAAATACTTTCACAATTTTGGCTTAATTATAATTGTTTTTTAATATTAGCACTCTCCCCCAATACGTATTTACTTTAAAACCATCTTCTTCTTCTTTTTAAACGCTTACCACGAAGCCTAAACATTTGTATGGATTATTTGTTCCATGTGTCTAACCTTTGCTTGTCGTATTTCGCTGTAATTTAATGAATAAATCACGATTTGCGAGATGACAAATGTTTATCAAACTTATTTGTATGACGATAAATCGTAGACCAATTAAACCAAATATAATATATGTTTATTTTTATTTTTTAATAAATATATATGAATTTCACCTTTGTTTTCAGCTGAAACTCGGCAGATTGATTCGTTGTTGATGACAATGCATTCTACCAATTTTTGTTGGCACCACAATTACGCGGAGATGTACGCATTTCTCTGAAATTGGACGACATTAAATCAGTTAATATTTGATATATTTCGGTCCTACCCAATCGAGATTTGGTGCACTTGTTAGCGCGGTTGATCCCAATTCAATCATTTATATTATACCTGGTTAATACCACCTACTAATGTTTAGTGCAGCTGACCGACAATCAGAAGGCTGCTGGTTCAATTCCCGTCTGCGGCATTTATTCTTTCTCTGGATGTTTTTTTCAATTTGTCTGCGTATAATAATAATTTGTTAACCTTGACATATAAGAATTAATTGATCATAAAACAAAATAATTATTTTTGACAAGTCAAAATATTTCACCGATAAATGCGAATATATTTTGTCTAGACGCCATCTAGTGGGAAATTTAGCACTAACAAAACCTTTCCTACAAAAATAAAGTTGGTTGTTTACAGGTGAAAAAAAGGAATAAGCAATAATTATTGAATGAAAAATACTATAACTGAAAACACTGAAATATATATATTTTGAATTTCTGGATGTTACGTACATCACAAACGAAATTATACAGTACTGGCGCAAACCAGTGAAAAATCACGGGATATTATAATTGTATGATTTGTGAAGCCGAAAGAATTTTATATTATAAATGAAGAAATTTATATTTCAAATAAAAAAATTACGATTTTAATCCGACGAAATAAAAATACAAGATACGTTATAACCTAACTACTAGTATAACAAAAAATGTGGCACCCCTTACGAAATGAAAAGCCATTCAAAGAATATGTTTGTAGGAATGAAATAGCTATATGAACGTCCCGCTAAAGCATGTCCACTGGACTCAGTTTATTGAAACCAAGCGCGTAGTCTCAGTAACATATCTTCACTCTATCAATTCATCTATATCTGTCAAACATTAAAATAAAAGAAATACACATTTCAAATAAAATAATTTTGGTACCTACCTGGTATGATTTATATTTATCAGTTCCAATTTTGAAAATTAAAAGTTCAGTGAACTTGAATAATTTTACGCATTACGCAGGAATTACATTTTGACAGCCTCCATAGCCGAGGGGTAAAGCTCTCGACTAGCAAGCCGAAGTTCGCGGGTTCAAATCGCGACGTGCGCAAGTAAATTTTATATGATTTCTCTTATTTTACAATTTATTCATTTAAAATAATATACAGTATACTTGCGGCACGTTCCAGAGTGGACGATACTCTCAGTAACGCCCTGGTAAGACCAGCATTCGGAATTGAAATGTTGCTTGAAATGGCTTTAGCCATGTTTGGTGACCAGATCTGAATAGCCAGTTATATAATAACTAACCATCACGACGTTTCTCCGCAGGGGCAGGCAGAGAGGACAGACTCGGTCTTGGCACACGCTCCTTGCCTCATTCACATTCATACATCGTCTCATACATACTCTTCTATTGTTCTGACTCTTAACATGGCCCGACTCAAGTATCTGATTCACTTGGTCGTGCCATGTCTACCTCGGGCGTCTCCGACTTCTGCTACCATTCACATGTGCATCGTATATTTCCCTTACACTCCTTTCTTCGCTAATTCGCTCTAAATGCCCAAACCATCAAAGCGTTCCTTTCTTGATCTTACTCATTACGCTTACATCAGCCTTGTACTCTTTGCGGATATCTCAATGACTCCGCTGGACCATAAACCGCACCAAACAGTCACACGTTGAGGATAGAGAGGCTTTTCAACAATAACTCTTTGGTTTTCCGAGCCCCAGATGCGACAATTTTGCTTGTTGACGAAGCCACCGAGGTGGAAATGGGCCTCATCACTCAAGATGATTTGCATTTGATTCACTCAAGTGAATTTTAATAATTTCAATGCGTTTTTGAAGCGTGTATCGTTCCATTTTTTAGTAATGGCGTAGTTTCTACTTGTCAAATGTCAAAAAATGACAGCTTCAAAAGTAACATCTACCGAAATAGCGGGGTATTTAAAATAACACCTCTTATTGGAAAACCCTGTATATTTGTTATATCGCTATTGAGGTCATTTCTCACAAAAACAGCGCTACACAAATCATCCAAATATTATTATTATTATAACCTAATATAACATAAAATGATAAACGTTGACATTATTTGATAAAATTCACATGGCAAGTTTTCTGTGAGGAATTATTTGAACAAGGAAAAATAAACGAATTTGGTCAATGCGCGTATTATCCATACAGGTTGTCTGGGTATTTCTGCAAAAAGTCCGCACTCGACGCGCGCGGAAGTCACCTACCACTTCTGTCTAAATCTTCGCTATATAACGATTGGGAACTTGGCTAAGTCTTCAGTCACTCGCAGCCGGCGGTCATATTACAAAGGTTCTTTTGACTTCATCTCTTCTACGTCCAAAAGAAATAAGATAAACTGAAAAAAATTCAACAAGAAATAAAAAGTACGTATGCAAATTAAATTATAATTTGTTAATTAACATTATTGAATTATTATTTAAATATTTTTTAATCCCTCTGTCACATATTAAAATAGTTCTAACCGTTAGATGTGATTTGTAGGAACGTATCAGATTATCAATTTCACTAATCTCTCTCGGGCCTAGGAGTCGAAATGAAGGCTCTAAATGACCTTTGATATACATAGAACTTTTAATACAATTAAAAACTGTTTATTACCTTTCGGTATCATTAAAAGAGCATTTTTTTTAAATACAACTTTTTGTATTTCGCATATATTTTGAAAGTGGAAATTAACCCACTTCCCTACATCCGATCGAGCTGAAACTCGACAGATAGACTCGCTATCTATGACAATGCATTCTATCATTGCTGGCACATGCGGATATATACGTTTTTCTCTGAAATTTGATGAATTACAGCATACTCAGTCGAGAATTGGTTCAGTTGTTAGCGCGGTTGACCTCAGTCCTCCGAGAGAAAGGTTCAATCAACAGTCAAAAGAAATACATTTAAAAACAAATGTATTTTAAATTAAAAACTTTGTTTTTTACGGGGTGATTTTAAAAGATATTATTTCGTCACAATCAAATGATAATATTTACGATATATTACAATAAAATTCTAAAATACCAATTCTAGCTACCAGGTTTTTGCTATTATAAACGAACTTGGGTTGAATTCTTAATAGCGTTTTATAAACGTTTTTTGTCATTACCTTCTATTGTCATCAAAAAGGTTTGAACTATTTTATTTTAAACGCGTGTTAACCCTTCCCAATCCACACCATGTAACTTTAAAAGTGTTTGTTACTTTTGAATGTGTTTGTGTTGTTTCTATCGTTTCTGATAGGACGTGCTGTCGGAATCATTCTCGCCTCTTGGAGCAAGTTTTTGTATATCTTTTTTTACTGTCATAACATGTTGTGATGATTAAAAATGTTCTACGAATCATTGTTTCATTAGTTTACTGATGTTATAACCATGTTTCATGTTTAAAGGATCAAAGGTTTAAAAAAAAAATTTCTTCCGGAAGGTTTAAATATATAATACATGCAAATTATATTTATAAATAGTAGAGAAAAGTCAAGTAACGCCGCGTACACGTCAGCTAGGATTATCTAAGGCAGCATCATCCTTTTGGTGACTTTATTTTTGTAAAGGTGTACACAAAAGTACAGCGCAATTTGTGTTCTTAATATACAAAGTAACAATGTTGCTTTGTGTAGGTACAATCGTTAGAGTACCTCAGTTATAGTGCTATTTTGTATACAACTGTTACAGTGCTATTTTTTGTACAACTGTTACAGTACCAGTTACAGTGTTATTTTGTGTTCAACTCTTAGGTCCCAATGTTTCATTGTTGCTTTGATTAGAATAGTTGCATATTCAAAGTTATTATACTATTAATTTGGGTACAGCTATGATATTACCACAGTGCCAGTGTTAATTTTTTATAACAAAAATCATTATTATAAAAAATGGCAAACCTTGACCAGGTGAACTGTTTCGATGCGGTTTTCTGTATTATAGAATTATTCAAAATAATACAGGAGCTATGGTGTTCTCTCTTTGTAAATATGTTTATTTTGTATGTCTGACCGTAATACAAAATGAGATATAACAAGTTTTGTGAAGACTTGTCATTTTGTGACAAATATGGTACAACATACACGGAGAAAAATGCGTATAGCTAATTTATTAAGAATCTCTTCAAATTATTTGTAATCCAGTTAAAAACAGTATTGCAGGCCGTTTCCTGATACACTTTTAGTAAACTCATAATATATCGGAACACATGTTCAATTCTAATATTTTGAACACCTGTTCAGATATCGTGATAACACATTCGTATTTTACTGAAAGTTTATTAGGAAACCTATCAATTCATTCGTTAAAGGCCTGTAATCCAGTTTATAACCGGATTAAGAATAATTTAAAGAGATTCTTAATAAATGAATAATATTTTATAGCAGTTAGATATCTCTGTGAAAGAGATATTTTTTTTTTTTTTTTTTTTTTTTATAGTGAATACCTCACAAGAGTCCCAACTGCTCCCGTCTGGAGCCAGTGAGACTATGGCATCCCCAATCGGGGGATGTTGTGAGGCTGAAGGTAAGTGGGGAAGGGAAAGAGGAAGGTGGGGAAGTACCTGGCTATTCAGATCTAGTCACTAAACACGGCTAAAGCCATTTGGAGCAACGTTTCAATTCTGAATGGTGGTCTTACACCAGGGCGATACTGGTAGTATCTTCCACTCTGGAACGTGCCGCAAATATACTATATATTATTTTAATTAATTAATTGTGAAATAACACAAATTAATCAAATAAAATTTATTTGCGCACGCCGGGTTTGAACCCGCGACCTTCGGAATGGCAGTCCAATGCGTTACCACTGGACTATGCCGGCCGTCGAATATTGTTAGGTTATTCGTAAACTGGGAAAGTTAGATTAAAAAATAAATAAATAGGGTTGTGCAGTTGCGTGCTGCAGACCTAGTCAGTAGCTAAAAGTCAGTAGAACGGTTTACAAGATGACATTAAATCCATATTTAATTAGTTGGCATAACTAAACGATGACAAAACAGATGAAAAAAATAAGCCTTGGCGCACCTTTCATGACAATTATACATTCATTGATCTCCCTTTCATAACAATTACAGATTAAGTGTTCGTCTTTTACTAGCAATTATACATTAATAGTTTATCATCGTTTCTCAACCTGGGGGTCGCGATCAGATGTAGTAGGGTCGCGATCTGTCAAAAAAAAAGTTACGTACACAAAAAACACCTTTAATTATTCAATCAAATTAATTAATTAAGATTTGTTGGATTGTTTTTCAATAAAAAAGGTTTTGTATGATAAGTGGAAGGTCATTTAAAACTATTTATTTTCAATTTGATTCTAAAACTAAAATTTGAAACAGAAAAATCAGAATATTATTCGGTTGCATCTAGAAATTGAACTCAGGGACTTAGCTTTGCCGGGGCTTTGAGGTAATTGGACCTTTTTAAGCTAATTTGACCGCTGAATTCTAAAAAATACCAGAAAAAGATTAAAAAATTTTAAGACATCTTTTATACAGCGTGTTTCACGCTCATTTGGGGATTATTTTAAATTTTAAAAAAAACATAACTAATTTTTTGAAACAAAACAATATTCATTTATTTATTTTCGCCTTATTGGATTTTTACAATAAGATTACAAATTAAATTAAAAAGAACAATAACACATAAATTTAAAAAATACTTGTTACGTTATTATCATGCTAACTTTACAGAAACCTTCAAATAAAATATGATAACGCGTTATTTACGTTTATTAAAAAGTGCTGAACTAATTTGGCATTAAATGTGTCAAAATTTAAAATGAAAACATCACCGACATCTATTAATTCATTGCCAAGTATATGTATTCTCCATAACAGAATTGAGCGCAAGTTATTGTTGTTGTGAAATAATATATTCTAATTACCAAAAAACATATAAATAGTATTAAAAATTGTCTAGTGTAGTCGTACTTTAAAGCGAGTAATGTGCGTGTTAGTAAAACAAAATGGCCACCCTCATATTTCAAATCTTAAATAGAACAATTGACCGAGCGAGAAGAAATAATAATTACTAGATGACAAGTACCCGGCGTTGCTGGGGATTATCCTTAGGAGATAGACAAATACCATTAAAGACTTTTTTGTAGGCCTTTTTAAGATATATAATTCCGTAGTACATTATTTTGATGTATCTTATAAGGTTAAGCCAGCGTTAGCAATGTAAGCGCAAGAATATATTATTGAACTGATTACAAAAACATCGACTTTTCTCTACTTTCTATAAATATAATATGCATGTTTTATACATGTAAACCTTCCGAAAGAAATTTTCTAAATGATAGTGAAGACCCCATCAAAATCCGTTGCGTAGTTTAGAAGAACTAAGCGCACAAACAGACAGACGCGGAGAGCGACTTTATTTTCTACTATTTATAGATAAATGTATGTTTATACGAGCGCGTGAAGTACTGTGTGAAGTGTGGCATTTCCTTCATAAGTACACACATTCGCTATAAATTAATCATTGCATCAATAATTATCAGATAAATATGTCCGCATGTGGTAATGGTCGTGCTACCGCATAGATTAAGGTATACTGCTTGGAAAATTATGGTTAAATGATGATTTTTCTCAACGAATGACCTTGATTTTCTATAATGCCATCTTGCATTGCGAGTTCAGGACAAAACACCTGAACCTTATTCACGTAATTAAGGTAATTTATTCCATGGCTGGACTTGTATTGAGTGCACACTGCACAGTATAAGCGACCTTTAGGTGATATTTCACAAAAATGGTGCTATATAAATAATTATCCAAGTTGCTTCTGAGATTGCTTCACTGCGCTCCACGTAATTTACTAAAAGTTTATCAGAAACCTGTTAATTCATTCGTTAAAGATACCACTTTCAACCGGATTACCAATAATTTAAGAAATTCTTAATAGCTTAACGAAATGCGAAAATAAAGGGATTTTCATGAACACGTGTTCCGAGATCGTGATAATGTATTCGTAATTTAATAAAAGTTTATCAGGAAATCTGTTAATTCATTCGTTAAGGTCTGCAATCCCGTTTTTGAATAATTTGAATATATTCTTTAAAAAAAATAGAAATATTACTTTTTCTAAATGTACTCCAATTGGAGAAGTCGTCGTCTCTCTGACTCCAAACGGTTGGGACTTTTGTGCGGCAATCACATACAAAAATATTTATTATAATAGGTGCATAGTATATTTGCGGCTGTATATCCAGGGTGAAAGACGACTCCAACGTTTCTTAAAATGACTTTATCCGTGTTTGGTGAGCAAATCTGAATAACCAGATATATCCCAACCAGTCTTTTCCCCTTTCTACTACCTTCAATCTCACACCATTCCCACACTCACACCATTGGGGATGCCATAGTCTCTTTGGCTGCAAACGATTGGGAGAAGTTAGAACAAAATACAAACTCATCTGACAAGATCCAACTATATTCATAAATTCTGTTTTACTAATATTGACATTCTATTGCTTCTTTTCAGAATCAAAGATGGTAAAGTTAGCATTGTTTGTCGTTTGCATGGTAGCCGCCGTGGCGATACTGTCTCCAAATCCCGTGGAGTCCCACTCTCTAAGGGAAATCGCCAGCAAGGCTAAACTGAAGGGAGCACGCGTTCTATCGGCCATTACTACGCCCATCCAGAAAGCCATCGTCACCAGGTTGCTCGAAACATGTAAGCATTTTGTTTGGTAATAATTAATAACCTAGTAATGCTAATTTATGAAAAAAATCCTTTTAAATCATTGGAAATCCAAATAAAAACTGGGTTGCAGATTGCAGGCCTTTTAAAAAATGAATAAATAGGTTTCCTAATAAACTTTTAATATAATACGAATATACAGGGTGTCTGGGGGTAAAGTGTGCTAACTTCGGGAGGTCATTCTATATGACGGTAGAAATAAAAAAGAAAAGTAACTTTTTTCGAATTTCCAACATTTTTCGAAATTCCAACATTTTTAGAAATTCCAACATTTTTCGAGATTGATTTTTAAATAAAATATTACCCACAATAAAATATATTTTCATAAAAGAGAATTTATTTTCCCTTACAAACAAATCAACTTTTTAACCTAAAACTACATTAAAACGTTGGAATTTCGAGAAAAGTTAGAGATCTTTTTTACTTCTAAAATCATGTAGAATGACTTCCCAAAGTTAGCGCACTTTACCCCCGGACACCATTATTATCACGATGTCGGAACACGTGTTCATAAAAATCCTAATATTTTCGCATTTCGTCATTATATATTATCATTGGTCTGTCTTGAGTCTAGAAGCCGAAAGGTCTTATGTAAATTGGTGATATTCAATTTCTTTCAAACGGGAGACTAAAATGTTAAATGTTTTTTTGGTTTTAGGCGATTCTCTGAAGAAGGTATTGGGAGTGACCTATGAAAAGTTGGTGTACAAAGAGGCAGAGCCAGATTCGGACGTTAACCTCGACATTTGGAATGGCGAACAAAAGGTATGAAAATATTGCTGATATCCTAATTAATCCATCTAAAGGCTTTACGTTTTCTTTACACACATCTAATCATTGAAGAAGAAGATAATTGTAACAGAAAAAATAAGAATGTAACTGGGGATCGAACCCAGGAACTCTGTCTTACCGAGAAAACACATTAACCACTAAGTTAATATTGGTATCTGATTATTTTCTACAATTTTTGTCAATCTGATATATCAGTTTATAAATTACCAATTTTATTGCCAATCAATTCCTAATGTTGGCAGCTCTCTTTGTATGATTACAAAGTTCTACCCGAATATATTTTGTAACCTACATAGTGTCACGGATTATACCTATCAGTCTCTTAAATCTATCATGACAGGATTCCTAGATATGAATAAAATAAGAAAAAAAGAATTAATACAAGACGATATTCTCAATTTTTCGGTCCTGACTCTTCTGGTCAGGTACCTGAACCATCTTTCAATCAAGGTAATTTTTTACTTTCTTCCATTTCCTACAGCTATTGGTCTTTTACACAAAGCAAGAGCTGGGTTCATAGCACGATGGCATAAAATGATCAACATCATTTGCATCAATCCTTATAGATTATCTTAAAATATTCATTGTAATTCTGTCATTGCTTAGGCAACTACAACCCGCCACCTTAGTCTAGCTCCTTGTTCAATCATTTGTCTTTCTATCTCGTCAGAAGAAACCTAGCAATGCTTTTACTATGATTATCTTTGGTCACAACGTTCATAGTTAAAATACTGGAACATCTGTTAAGAACACTCTATATGATTTACCATCTTTTGGTATTCTAAAAGCTGATATTTCTGTTATTTCTTTCAGACGACTTACAACATCAATGACGCTGAGGGCCGCGCCACCGCAGCCAAGATGCTTGACCCCCGTCTGCCCGTGGCCATCTTCCTGCACGGCTTCCTCAGCTCATCAGACAGCGAAGCAGCGCTCGAGGTCACCAAGGCGCTCGTCACCAGGGGAGGGCTGAACGTGCTGGCCTTGGATGCCAGTGACTTCATCGAGAAGTACTACGTCAGGTCTGCCACGTGTGTCAGATTCATCGGAGAGGATCTCGGCAAACTGATTGTGCAATTTGTGAAATGTAAGCAAAATTCCTTATTATGTCCAAAATTTTGTTTTTGGTGGTGTTTAATTTTCCACTCTCCCTTCTTTATTCAACTCTATCTATCTATCATCAGGGAAGATACGTAGTTTGAAAGATACCATCAGTAAAGCTTTGGTGAAAGACCGTCTCTCATTTCTCAGTACGGCGATCAACGTGTCCAAATATCTCACCGTACGCTGTAGGCAGACAGTTGACATACAATTTGGGATGCCTAATGTCCATAAAATATGGATTTGTGCGCCTGGCTGTATCTTATAAAATGTATGTTAACAGCTTATTTTTCTTTTTAGATGGTATTCCCGCAGCCCGCATCCACATAATCGGTCACAGCTTGGGCTCCCACATTGCTGGATTTGCGGGCAAAACCTTCCAGCGGCTGGTCAACGGAGCCTACAAGATCGGTCGGATCTCTGGACTGGACCCAGCAGGACCCTGCTTCTTCAAGGAGCAAGATGACCTTCGCCTGAAGAACACTGATGCAGACTTTGTAGATGTCATCCACACGGATGCCGGCATCCTAGGCATCATTGAACGTCTGGGTATGTTATAGAAAGATTCCACTTGCATCACACATTTTTTTTAAACTTCTTGTAACCGATCAGACTGTAACATCCCCAACCGGGGTATGTTGTGAAGCTAAAGGGAGTAGGGAGCGAAAGGACATAGGAAGAAGGACCTAGGAAAGAACCCGGCTATTCAGACCTGACCATAAAACTACTCTTTCACCTTGGTGACATTGTGATTATCTACCAGTAACAAAATCAAACCGCGATAAGATTGTAGCGTTTTGATACTCGAACATTTTTTTGATATAAAACAAGCAAAATCACTTCTGTATGGTTGAAGTATCTTTTCTGGTTAGTCAGTATTTCCCACAAAATCACTTCTGTATGGTTGAAGTTTCTCTCCTGGTTAGCCAGTATTTCTTAAAGAGAAAAATATATGATAAATTCTTCTTCTTCGATGGCGCTACAGCCCATATCGAGCTTTGGCCTCCTGCAACAGTCGCCTCCAACTCCTCCTGTCCTCAGCGGCTGACTTCCAGTTTGTCACCTGGAGAAGCTGTGCTGCATCCCCTCTTACCTCATCTTCCCACCTCAGTCTGGGTCTTCCCACTTTTCTCTTTCCACCTGGGTGACCAGTCAGAATTCTTTTTGGGACGCGTGTATCCGGCATTCTCTGTACATGCCCAGCCCATCTCAGCCTGAGGAGTCTCATGTGTGCAGAGATGCTAGGGGCCTTATATATAAGATAAATTGACACCAACTAATCAAGAATTATTTCGCTTTCTAGGTGATGTTGATTTCTTCCCCAACGGTGGCGAAAAACAACCAGGCTGCGTGGTACCCCCTTGCAGTCACAGTCTCGCCTGGAGGCTCTTCAGCGAGTCCATCTTGGCCCCCTCCTCCTTCGAGGCCATCAAGTGCAATACCTGGGACTCCTTCAGGCAGGGCTTCTGCGATGGAGGCAATCTAGCCCCCATGGGATACGGCGCTCCTTCCAACATCTCTGGGTCTTACTTCCTCAAGACTAGAGCGAGTAGGCCTTATGGAATGGGGGCGATTGGTATAAGGATCCAGTCGAGACTTGGGAAGATCGGTAAAGCTATCTCGCATAGTTTCAAGAGGCATTTTTATTGGAAGCATTCTAATTAAATTAATTAATAGAAGATAAGTTAATATTGCTAATTCATTAGAAATGTCTCCATGTATTGGTTGTCCGGTTAAAAACTATTTTCCTGATAATTTTTTAGCTTATTCTAAAATATCACAACACTTGTTCCGACATCGTGAAAATACATTAGTATGACTAATAATTTACAAGGAAACCTATCGATTCATTCGTTAAGGGTTTTCATATCACGTTTTTAACAGAATTACAAATAATTTGGAGAGATTCTTAATAAATAGCAATACTCATTTTTCTTTGTGTAGAAGAGATAAAAATAAACAAAATTCATGGTACTATATGAAATGGTCTGTATATCTACCGCTAGAGGCGCTGTAAGCGTGTTGACTTAGTTAAAAAGGAACACTCGAGCGATTGGTGATATATACGAGTATATACATTTACCATATTATTCAACTAATGCTATTCCTCAAAATATTAATATGGAAACAAATGAAACTGATTAGTGCGGTTTAATGCCAATGAATCCACCTAGATTTCAACGTTTATCCCATATTTTTAGGTTCTATAAATTGGGCACATTATGACAAGCGATCGCTCAATGTTTTTGCAAATTTGGCATAATATGGCAAAAAACGTTCGAGTAGTTAAGACTTATTTTGTTAGTTATCTGCAAATCAGAAGAGTTATTAGAATGATGATAGTGATTTATTAAGATGTTTCATCTCAAACGAGATGAAATATATCTGACTGCTTACATTATTAACACGTTATTTATTTATAGTATTTTTTATTGAGTTTGATGATTAAATAATTTAGAAATCTTAAATTATAAAATGATTTTCAAAATTATCGACTGAATTATTTAACAAATTATTATTTTTTTAATTTAAAATTGTTTAATTTTAAATTATAATGTCACATCACAAAGTAACCGCTTCATATGAAGAATTTTTTTTTCATTTATTCATTATCAATTTGTATTGATATTTCAGGCGACTAATTATTGCTTATAATAATTTGTTATCCTTTGTGCTATGCATAAAAAACCTTGTCTGATAAACATTAGTTTATCATTAAAAAAACAATGAATTATTTAAGTTTTTTTGTATGAATTACGATTATAATTTTTATTTTTTAATTATATATTAAGAAATGTTGAAATTTGGACGAAACAGGGTATTAAAATTAGTAAAAAAAATTAACAGATGCGTATATTATGTACTTGATTAATAAAAAAAAAAATAACACTTTATACTATTATCCAGTGTAAATTAATTTAAGATGTAATTTGATTGAAATTCTCGTATGTTAATTAGACTCGTAATTAATGCCTCTTTTATGAGTCGATTAAAATAAAGAAAAATAAGAACTAACAAGGAATTATTATTTATTTATTATTGGTTTACAACCCTATCTCCAAAAATCCCAAACCCAATCTCCCTCTTTCCCATCCCCATCTGAAAAAACTAACCCTCGCAACATACCCAACTAACTAACAAAGAATTACCTGCTATTTCACGGTCGATAAACCCTCTGAACCAAAGAAGCTCTTAGAGTTGAAAGAAGTGGTATACGCGATTAGTTGAATCCGTTCGGTCTTGTAGAAACAAAAGACAACGGAGACCGTCAAAATTTAATGTTGTGATTCGTTCATATGTTCATTTTTACGATACAATATTATTTTGTCTAGGCAAGAGAGGTGTATCCACAAAATCTAATAGCGACGTCACCTACTGCATAGTTATCCATGTCAAATTCAGCAAACAAAAACCTTGTTTAAATTTACGCGATTATTGAATAATAATGCAGTCGATTTATCGTCCATGTTGATAAATTGCAGTCATAATGCTATTAAGTCTATCATTGTATCTAAGATATATCATTGATGCAATTTGACTACATTAACTGCATGCACGGCTAACTGGCCAGGAGCGAACTGGTATGAGGCCGCTGCAGAATTGCAGCTGTGAAATTTAAACAAAGAAAGCAAGTAAAAAAAACATATGTACGGAGAAAACATTGATATTTTAGTAAAGTATATTTTCATTACACTAAATTAATAAATTGTTGATATTGTCTTGAAGAAAGTTGGAATGGTAAATATTTTGAATAGTTCTAAAAGTTTTGAGGTCATCAGCAAAAAGTAAGATAGATAAATCATGAAATATTTTTGTAAGATCATTTATAAACAAGATAAATAAGATTGGGCCAAGGTGTGAACCCTGTTGAACTCCACTTGTTGCATTAATTTTTTCCGACAGGGAGGATTTTATTCTAACAATTTGTTTTCTTCCAGTAAGATAGCTTTCAAACCAGGCTAATATTCGTTTTCCTGTTAAAAATGGGACTGCAGGCCTATAACATAAGTTCATACACGTACTGAAATTGATATTGCCATACTGATATCGTGGCATTCCGTCATAATAATATGTATTGGGAAAAAAACACTCGATATAATCTGAATGAAAACTCAGAAACTAGTCCCGGTACGAACAAGAGAGTTGTATAGTGTGGTAGCTATCTATCCCCCATCCATGAAGAAGGTTCCCGTTTTTACCTGAAGGCGTGCTTTTGAAGATTGGGCTGGAAGTTTTATCCATCGGAAATTTCTAGAACAGTCCAGAACTTTCGAGAGTATTCGAGAGCATTTCACAACATTCCAGAACACCCCGGAACCTAATGAACCAAAAACGGAATAACAGGCCATTTACTGATAAAATTTTAGTAAATTATTAATCGTGACAATTCATTGGTATCTCTAAAAAAATCACCATTCGCAACGGAGTTTAATAGGGTTTTCAATAGTGAGTCATTTAAAGAATTTCTCCCGGAAGGTGCATGGATATTATATTTATTGAAGGGATAGAAAAGTCGAGCAACGCCGGGTACACGTGAGCTAGTATTTAATAAAACGCAACTCGTTTAAAGTAGAGCAAAAATTGCTCGACAAATGTCGAAGTTAAATTTAAAGATACACTGTGAATTTTTTCATAATGTACATGTTAAATAACAAAATAATTTGGCAAAATTCAGCTCGATCTGATGTCAAGAAGTGGGTTGATTTGCGCTTCAAAGATTTGCATTAATTCATTACCGAAAAAAAATCCAATGGATGTGTTTGAAAACAAACTGATCAAGAAGCGGAACAATTTACGCATAATACGATTTTAACCAAAGATATTAGAAGAACGAGATATGCTATGTTGGCCGCCGGACCGTAGCCGGAGTACTACCTAATTAGGGTACTTTGAACGGTATCTGTTCTATGTATTAGTGCGGATACCTTAGCGATGCCTTAGCGTAAGCGAAGGTGTGCAGTAGTATTGGTGAACAAAACCGGCGACACTCGGCAAAACAATTCCACTCAGTACGAACTGCGCATAGCACATCTCGTTCTTCTAATATCTTTGATTTTAACTATCCCGCAGCCAAGTGGGGGAGTAGGCAGTACCCAAAATTACTATCCTCCTTATATTAGCTCAGATACTTGACATATCAATTTAGTATTTTACGTATTTCTGCGCAAATACCATTAATAATTCACTAAATAATTTGGATTTCTATAGTTTAAAAGCATATAATTCAGAAACATTTATGGGGTCGTCGGAAGACCCACTTGGTTACAGACGTTTTGTTTGGCATCTTGGCCTGTCGAGAGTTAAGTTCGCCCCTGTGATGCAATATGAGAAGTATCAAAACAGAGGCCTAAGTCATTTCTTCTAGAAAACATAACATATTCTAGTTCCTATCGCCGAATGTTGAGGTATGGAAAATTGATAATAATTTACCGTGAATTAAAAAGTTGTTGGTGAGTAATTGATTATAAGTGAAGAATATTTACGTTGTGTAAAATTTAAAATAAATAATTTAATAATTTTTTAATTGAGTTCTGCAAGTATTTTAGTTTTTTTATTATTGTTGTTACAGCTGTTTCAGCGTTCAAAGCCATTTTGAAACTGTGGTTAGGTTAGGTTGAGACTTATCTACACATCACAAAAATTGAAATTGGGTGGGGATAGGCCACGTTGAGGCCATGTCTAGCTAAACATCATAATAATTGAAATTGAAAAAAATAACACTCGATAAAATCAAATATCAGAATATATCGAGTGTGTTTTAAATCTGTAAAAACCATTCATCTTTCAAGAACATATACCGCCGGCTTATTAAAATCACACACCAGTCCCCCCTTAACATTTCATACCTTTTATCTCTTAACAATTCTCGTGTTCATACAGCTTTATGTAAGTTTATTAACCTGAATGAATTCAACATTTAATTTGTTTTAGTGATCTAAATGAGTCCAATATTTAATTTGTTTTATTATTCTCCCAATAAATTAACCGAATTTTTTTATCCACTTTAACTGTTACCGGCACAAAGCACTCTTTTCAGGGTGAAATGCCTAAAACCAAAAAAAAAAATTGAAATTGGGCGGGGATAGGCAACGTTGAAGCCATGTCTAGCTAAACATCGTAATAATTGAAATTGGACGGGGATAGGCAACGTTGAAGCCATGTCTAGCTAAACATCGTAATAATTAAAATTGGGCGGGGATAGGCCACGTTGAGGTCATGTCTAGCTAAACATCGTAATAATTCAAATTGGGCGGGGATAGGCAACGTTGAAGCCATGTCTAGCTAAACATCGTAATAATTGAAATTGGACGGGGATAGACAACGTTGAAGCCATGTCTAGCTAAACATCGTAATAATTGAAATTGGACGGGGATAGGCAACGTTGAAGCCATGTATAGCAAAACATCGTAATAATTGAAATTGGGCGGGAGTAGACCACGTTGAGGCCATGTCTAGCTAGGAAAATATTACGTCGTATATTTCATCCTAAAAATTGAAATTGGGCGGGGGTAAATAGAATCATATAAATAAGTCGTCTCAACGGGCATTGAACACCGAAAGAACTGTGTAAGATATCTTATTTATTTTCATGTTTTTCTTTTTGTTTTTTTTTTTCTGTATGTAAGATTAATTTTATGTGGAAACTTTACAGGTTCATGCAAACATGTAAAATGTAATTATTTATATAAAATATGTTTAACTGCTTGTTTCCCAGATAAACTAAAATAAAAATAAAACAATAATAAATAAAAAATTGCAAAACTTATAATTGTAGGATTACGAAACATTTTTTAAATATTTATATTGAGGGATCAGTAAGATTTATAGGCCCAGTTAGAAGTTCTACCGAGCCGAACTCTCTGATATGAAAATATCTGGAGTCGGTGAATTATTTTCCCATTAGATCTCTGGTGAGTTGACGTGTTGTTCTTGAATTGTTTTGTATTTATTATGCTTACATAATGCACTTGCATAATGTGGATTGACTAGATGATCATTCGTGAAAAAGTGTGTGGAAGGGTTTAGTTTTTCCTGTGGGGAAGATTTAACCCCGCCATAAAGTCGGAAAACATTATTAAAATAAATTTTATATTAAAATAAAAACATTTCTTTGGATTCAGAGATTTAAAATTAATCATTTCTTTATAGTTTCCTGCAAAAATGCGTCAATTTTTTTTAATTCTGACATTGGTCGCCGTGATGAGAGGATTAGCAAAATCTGATTATAATGGGGGTCCTATTTCAGACATAGAACAGAAGGTTTTGAATCTAGCCTTAACAGAACAGTCGGAAATTATAAAACTGGGTTTTTCAGATTGTAAGTAAACAATGACTTATAATTATTACATGCAATCAGTTAACAATGATTTTTATTTGAAGATTGACCAAAAGGTTAATGCATGATTAAAACTGGGAATTTTCTGATTTAAGGCAATCCAATAAAGAAAATAATTGGATTAGACTATAGCCAGCTTCTAAAAAGAAAACCAGATTTTTCTCG
Source organism: Hesperophylax magnus (assembly GCA_026573805.1). NCBI lineage: Eukaryota > Metazoa > Arthropoda > Insecta > Trichoptera > Limnephilidae > Hesperophylax > Hesperophylax magnus. The sequence goes on along the minus strand of JAIUSX010000230.1, from coordinate 1,663,472 downwards.
TGTAATGATTGACCTATGGATTAATGAAACACAAGTAAGTATAACAGAAGAAATAAATTTGATATATTAAATTTTAAAAATAAATTTTAAAAACGCACAACAAATACAAGCGAAGCATTATGAAACATTACAATTTGGGAGGCGAACAAAACTTTCCTAGAACTTCCTATCCTTCCTTTCCTGAAAAGATCCCCAACCCAGCATTCTCAAAGAACAGAATCCCCTGAGGGGATTATTTTCTTTAGAGCCTACTGTGTGCAACTAATGTAAAAAATCATATCTCTAACACCAGATTACAGGACACCGAAAATCATAAGTGTGCGGGTGCCCCAGAGGAAGCAAGCAAGAGGCTGGCATGTGAAGATGTGAATAGATTGCTGATAAAGAGTGAAGACAAATCCACATATCTACAATGATAACGTTTTAGAAACTAATCAAGAAAAAATAGACAACACAATCAAATACGCAATTAAAAATCAAATGGCTATAGCCTTACACATAGAGGAAGAACTACTACTAGTGGAAATTCTTATTCAGCCTTCAGTAGCATAATATATCCTAATAGATTAATGTGTTTCTAAGCAGTTGGTGAAGGAAGTCACCCCCTTGAAAGAGAACTTTTCATTTGATCTATCAAATGCAATTTCCTATGTAAATTTTCCATACTAAAATTGGTCATTTATTAATGTTTTGTTATGTTTTATTATTTCAGCAACAACGAATTCCCATGGTTGACTCATCCTTCAAAATACTCTCTTCACCAGATTACAAAAAGGGCTTTCCCATTGTAATCTTCGCCCACGGATTCATGGATAACTTGTCCAGTAAATCTGTGCAGACGATGGGAAGAAGCCTGGTGCAGAGGGGAGGACTGAATGTCCTGACATTGGACGCTAGCAGTCTCATTAAGTCTGACTATCTGAGGGCGACTACTTATATAAGATTTATTGGAGAGGAACTGGGGCAGATTCTTATGGAGTTTCATAAAAGTGAGTGCTTGCAATCAAATACAAATAAGTATCCATTTATTCATAAAGATCTGTGTTGGCACACTTTCCTTTCTTCAACTGTATTCATACAGAATTTAGAAATTTTCCCTACCCTAGCGTATACCAGATGTAATACCGCAGTATTAGTGGCTGACAGATTTTTAAACCGCCCGACCCCCAGGATTAGAGACGTATTATTATGGTGTTAAGACAGAGATTTTGGGAACACGGACTTTGTTAAGAATCTGGTTGATTTGAAGAATATCCTTCGGTTGCGCAATGAAAATGTAAAAAAACAGTTTTACCCAATAAAGCAAATACAGAACGCATAATCAAACTGGTAAAATTTCGAAGCCATTCACAGCAGACCAGGTCAATGACATCGAAAATAATTGTGAAGTTAGCAACTAAACGCGAAACGTAAAAATGACCGTGTTTTTGAGGATTAGAATAAAGTGGTGCCAGTTTAAAAAATAAAATGCATGAATACATATTTTAACCCAAACAGTATACGGCCCTCCCACCGTGTGACCTCAAGGCACAGGAGAGAATATTCTGTCTTTATATATGGTAGGCTTTCTGCGAAAATATCTTTCATACTTCTTGTTGATTTTCTTGATGGTGTGTTGATGTTGATTTGAGTTAAAATGTTTGATATATCAACTCATGTATTTGATGACCATGGTTTCTCCAGGCTCGAGGTCTCTCAGTTTCATTCAAAATATCTTACGATTTGCTTTATGCCAGGATCACACGAGGACTTTACAAAAGAAAATACAATAGGGTCCATCCCTGCTCCATGAAAAGGGCAGGACAATGGACAGTACAAAAATTCTACCATAGTTCAGACACTCGATGACGCGCGTCTCAAACGGGTTCGTGAAAAATATTATCTTTCTATCGGTCTTTTATACCAAGATGTATAGTAGTGTTCATAAAACTGGGAAGACTTCGGTGGCTAGGTCATGTGGAGAGAATGACCGAGCATCAAGAACCAAAGTCCCTGCTGAGCTCAAGACCGATAGGGAGAAGGAGCCTGGGAAGGCCAAGGTTAAGATGGAGCGACAACGTCCTCAAAGATTTGTCTGCCTTGGAGCTTCGAAACTGGAGAGAGCTGGCGTGGGACCGAGATGAGTGGAGGAAGACTCTTGAGGAGGCCAAGACCCACCAGGGGTTGTAGAGCCAAAAGTGATGATGATGATGATGTATTATAGTGTTCTATTTACGCGAAAAAAAATACGAGATCCGAGTGCCGAGGGATACGTACGCGTGGAACGACTGACTATTGTCCCACTGTTTTGTCAAAACACATTTACACGCGGATAACGTGGCCGGGCGCGGTTGTGAGGATACGACACTATCTTGCGGAGATAGCTTGCCCTTCTATCTCTGGGTCAGTGTCTTTAATCATTGTGCTGCCTTGTTAACTACTGTTCACACTAGGACAGTGGGCCCGGAGCTGGGACAAAACAGTATTGTACTGTCCTGTAGTTGATATTGTAGCCTATTGTGGATGCAATCATCTTCTATTCTGATTTTCAACTTGATCTTATTTTGTACCAATTCTAAAAATGTCCTTTATATTCCCAGGTGGAGTAAACGCCTCTTCCTTCCACATCATAGGGCACAGTCTCGGGGCCCACATCGCCAGCTTCGCAGCGAAGACTTTCAAGGAGTTGAGCGGGTCCTGGGTGGCCAGAGTCACTGGTTTGGACGCCGCAGGACCCTGCTTCTTCCGCGAGGACCCCTCGCTCCGTCTCACCAGGACCGATGCGGACTTTGTGGACGCTATTCATACAACTTCCGGAGTTTATGGGCTGAAGAGTCGGATAGGTAATGATAATTCAGAAATCAATTGCAAAGTTTGACGAAGAACAAATAAATTCCATCCACTGTCCTTCGGTCATGCTCAAAACTTCTTTCAAGAAGTCTATCCATCTTTTCCTCGGTCTACTACCGGGTAATTCCATTGCGATACCTACTTGATGTGTCCTGTCATATATTTTTTTAGTCCCAACTGCTCCCAACCGTCTGAAGGTGAGGCTGAAGGTAATGAGGATGGGAAGGAGATGAGGAAAAGGAATGTGGGGAGTACCTGGCTATTCAGATAAAACACGGCTAAAACCATTTCAAGCAACGTTTCAATTCTGAATGGAGCTATTACAGCAAGACGATACTGAGAGTATATTCCACTTCAATTAGTTGTGGAATAGCATAAATTTAACAGATACTTGCGCACGCAAAATAATGATTGTATAAAAAAAATTTCATACGGTTTGCGATATAGTTTCCACATGGGGATCGCTAGGAAAAAAGGGTCGTGTTAAACGCCTATAATTCTCGGTAAAATGGTGTAAATATATGTGTATTTTTTACTAGGTTCTGCAGATTTTTATCCAAACGGAGGGATCGAGCAGCCAGGTTGTCTGGTTCCCTCTTGCAGCCACTCCAGGGCCTGGGAATTCTTCGCAGAGTCTATCCTTCGTCCTTCAGAATTCTTAGCCATCAGCTGTTCCAGCTGGGAGAGATTTAAGGGAGGACTATGCGAAAGCGACAAGGTCAATCGGGCCCTTATGGGGTATGGAGCGACGGTTGATAAGAAAGGAAGGTTTTATCTGAAAACTGCTGCGATGGTGCCTTATGGTTTGGAAAAGAACGGCACATTTTGGAATTGATTAATATTTTTTACACAGAATGCCATCCTCCAGCGACCTAGTACTATTTGTGCCGGGAGTAAAACACCAGCTGACTCTGACTTTCAAAATAACTTCCTTATTTTTTACGGAATTATATTTTTGTAAATTGTACAGTCTTACCAGATAATGTGTTTATATATTAATAAAAATTGAATATATTTATCCCATGTAGTTTTTCCAGGATAGACACCTCTTTAATGTTAAAAAAATATGACAAAAATGAAGATACTAAAAAATTCTTGAGTTTTACTATATTTTCCAGCTGAATAAGCGTTATTCACAAGAAAAGTATAAGCCATATGAGGCTTTCCAGTAAATAAATACATTACTATGGCTTTTGAAAATCGCAAATATGATATTTATAAATCAACGGAAATCTACGCTGTATTTCTTGGCACATGGGATGTTAATCAATTCGTCTTGTCTGAGTGGTTAAGATCTGGTTTAAACCATACACTTTTTTTAATGATGTGTGCTATTGTTGTCATATATGCTACCAGCGGTGTTCGCCTGGGATCACATTTGGGACCAATTTTATTTTTCCCAACTATTTGTTACAAAATTTCTATACATGTCTGTAATTTGTTCATTTATTATTTATACTGCCTTTTAATAATTAAATATCATTATTATTATGATATACTCTTCACAATTTAACCGATTAAAAATTGTATAGGTAGGTAATCAAATTGACGAAGAAATACAGTTAATAATACCAACGAGTGAATTTATTTAGCCATCAACATCAAACACTTTAACCTTGAAAAATAATGATACCACGTTTTACGAAAGACCAAATCTATCAAAGATGTCAAAAACACGTTCAGTTTGATGGAAAAATATTAAAATTCTCACCTGGTAAAAAATCAAAAACCAAATTACTAACCAGAAAAATTGTGTTAAAGGCGCAAACCGAAAGAAACGTATTTAAAGATAAAATACCACATCAAACGATTCGAAATGTCGACACTTCGAAACAGCCACCCCCTCTCTCTCTGTGAATGAGTTTCCATTGAGAAAGAAAAACAAATAAGAGAACGCCACCTTCTAATTTCAAATTCAAAACTTCGAAATCACGTTCCGCCCGCGAACCCTCAGTTTAGGGTTGCCACTTAAAAATGAATTAATAGAGGACAAATAACCTAGGGAGGAGGACAAGGTGGTTTATTTGGAATGAAAAACAAACATTAACGATATCTTTATTAATATATTGATAAATATCATTTCGTTGTGCGTATGAGTGTATAAAGATATAATTGATAAGCTGATGACCTCCGGTAGCCGTAAAGAAGTCATGGATTCAGATCACGGTGCGCGTAAATAATAATTTTAGAAAAATCTATATGTGAAATTCGCATACAATGAATGGATTTGAATTAAGGCCCAATGGTTTTGTTTTCACCACTTTTTACATAAAAAATCTACATTTTTCAAGATATTGTTAATATTCATCAGGATGGGTCGTATACTAACGTTAAATATTGATTAATATTGGGAGAGGGGTTAGAGTGCGGGGGTGGGGCCAAACCTAAATAATTGATGTAGAAGTGGAAGGGTTAGGTTAGGGGGAGATAAGGAAATTATATGGTAGTAGAAGAGAAAAACTAGTTAAGTGAAGAATATTTTAAAGAGGATTGTTTACACTTTTTTCTAATCTCTAATATTTGAACACAAAATCAAACATCAAATTGTTTTAAATGTATTTCACTTAGATACTGTCAGATGTTAGTTTAGCAAAATACAACACACATCTTTAGGAAATCAATCAAAAAACCAACTCTCGAAAACCACAGTTTTTTAGTATGACACATTTATTTTCGAAAGTCTTGTAAATATGTAATTTTGTTTGACTAAGGATTGAACCTTCCTACCCGGGTACTGTGATCGTCAACTCTAACAACCTCGCAAAACGCCGTTCGGGTAGGATCTACATTTATTTCGTATATTATGCTGTAATGTCATCCAGAGAAATACGTGACTGCCACCAAATTGGTAGAATGCATTGTCGTCGACAACGAGTCTATCTAGGAAGGGAGTTAATTTCCGCTTCTAAGATTTCCATTCAATCATCACCGAAAACAAGAATTAAATGTATATATATAAATATATATTTAAACAAAATTAATTAAACACTCTGTGATGTTAACATTATTTTTTACTAAACGATACTATAAAGAATGCCAGATAATAATAAAAAATATTATTAATAAATGAGAACTGTGTGTATTTTAATTAATTAATAAATGAATTATGGAGGACATCTTTTTAAATGGAAAAGAAGAACGCGTCGTATTGTCGAGTATTATGTGGCAACCCTACTTTAGTTGTACAACACGGCGCGAACATAGTTTTTGCGTAATTAAGCTGTCAAACGCACGCCCGCCATTAATTAAGCTGTCAACAGCAAAATATTCTTAAATTCGCGGCAAATTCCCACAGCTGAAAGTGTGTTCAAACATTTTACCTCCGTTTGGAATTTCGAACAGTTCCCTCGGCCCGGCGCGCGCTTGTGGCCAAATTTCAAAGGCTGCTTCTGGCGTTCGAGTTCCCGGCAAATCCAATCCCGAATAAATAGCTATAAGACTAGAGAGGGGGATTTCAACACAATAAATACCTATTAGTACACAAGGTGGATAAGTGTTTTGTTATGTTTTATGATTGTACTGTACCTCAGTTCCAAAGCACACGTAGAAACTTTTTAATTTAAAAATAAAACAATAACTTTGTAAACACTTTATGCCGGCAGGGTTTTGCAACAACCGTAGCTTCTTCAGGGCTGTACAAGTAACAATATATTAAGGCGAAACTTAATGATAAATCACTATTTTATGCTTTAGATAAATTGAAGGTTTTCCAATCGTTTCGCTTGAGTATAATACAAATAAAAAAATAAATTTCTCAATAAAAAATATAAATGTAAGCTACTAAAAAATATATTTTTTCAATAGAAATGTATGAACGTGTAAAGGAAACAACTTTAAAAAAAATACATTATTATAGCTAAGATTATTTGTGATAGTTTCACTTGATTAACTTTTTTGCTTTCTTATAAAATTATTTACAAAATAAATAAAAACCAGTTTTGTGCTTGAAATCGAACGTTTCTAGACTCCGTTTGTCAAGCCATTTTAATACCTATTACCTACAATATAAGGTATACCAAGAATATACACATTTTTGGCTTGTAGCTTCCTCTCAAGCTTACACTTACGGTTGGGGAGATAGTGGACTTTGTCAATAGGGAACAACATAAGCATTGGGTTTTTATTTAGGTTGATTTGATTATTGACACGACGTTTTCCTTCTTGACAGAGCCTGAGAGTCACGTTCAAAATGAGACGCATGGCAACGTTAGCTATGACGGACTGTTATAAAATAGATTTTTGTGATTTTGTCGATTTGTGACCTTATTTGTTTGACCGTAGTTATCCACGGAGCGCCACGAACCGCGAGGAATGGACTGGTTCATTAACCCGTTAATTATTAGGTCCAAATTTGGTCCCAAACATCATATGCCGTTATGCATGCAGGTAACCAATACTGTACCAGATTGACAATACATTATTAAAAGTTAGATATCTCACTTCCTCTCATGCGAACGTTGGTGATTTTTTTTTATGTTTTAAAGAGAATGAAATGATGTTTCTTATTGCCTTTGGAATATTTATACTCGACTCAAAAGGAATAATACTAAAAAAATGACAAAGTGCATGATTACAAATTGGCATATTGAAAAATTCCTTAAATTAATGACAATATCAATATAATTATTTTTTAATGATAAACTAATGATTATAAGACAAGGTTTTTTATGCATAGCACAAAGGATAACAAATGAAAAATATCAATTTATTTCCATAATATCCATTTTGGATATTTCAGGAGAGTAATAAAGGCTTATAATAATTTGTTATCCTTTGTGCTATGCATAAAAAACCTTGTCTTATAAACATTAGTTTATCATTAAATATAATAATATTTGACAAGTCAAAATATTTCACCAACAAATGTAGATATAATATATCTCAACGCCATCTAGTGGGAAATTCAGTACTAACAAAGCCTTTCCTACAAAAATGTATTTGGTTGTTTACAAGTTAAAAAAATATAATAAGCAGTAATTGTCAATTCTTGTTGGTCTCATTTATTTTCAATTTGTATGGATATTTCAGTCTAGTAATTAATGCTTATAATAATTTAATATCAATATCGCGTGGGACTTATATATAAGGGTTAAGGAAATAAGAGAAATTGACGGTCCCCAGCTAATAAGTAATCAATGGTTTATTTAAAAAGATTTGTAGTTTGTTACTTACGCATCGGCCGCACTGCGTTTGACTCCTCCAGGGGATGAGGGGGCACTGAGGAACATGTCTGCAGGCTCAGCCACTCCTGGCTCCAGAGCCACCGCCTCGTGGTTCCGCACATATTGTAGAGGGGGCTGTAACAGATAAAATATCAATTTTAATAAAAATAATAAGTGTGTTATTATCTTCTTTTATTGTAACGAATAGAAATAATGATATCGTCACTGAAATCTCCCGTGCTGAGGATATCATTTACATATTTAAAAAAAAATGTAGTTTGGATAGTATGAAGTAATCAATATCTATATTTTATTATAAAAGTAAGTGTACAATGTGCATGCCGCTAAAACTCAGATACGAGTCCCGGTACGATCAAGGGAGTTTTATGGTGTGGTAGCCCTCTATCCTCCATCCATGAAGAAGGTTCACGTTTTTACCTGAAGGCCGCGCTTTTGAAGATATAACGGCTGGAATTTTCGCCCTCTAGAGTTTTCTAGAGCAGTCCAGAACATTGCGGAATATTTTGGAATGTTGTGAAATGATCAGGAATAGTTTAGAACGTTCGGGAACATAGAGAACTATAAAAGGAAATACAGGCCGCTTCCTGATAAACACTTAGTAAATTGGTAATCGTGACAATTCATTGGTATATCTAAATAGTATAAAACAAAGTCGCCATCCGCGTGTCTGTTGTAATGTTGTAGTTACTTGTTGGACATGTTTTTGACCTTGAGATCTAGTGTTTCTAATATACATGTTGGTTGTTGTTTCTTGTGTATTGTATTTATGAATGTAAAGGAGTATTGTTCTGGAGTTATTTACGTCATTTTTTAAAAATTGACTGCGATTGGAAGGACAATCTGGACAGCATACTATGAACGGATTTGTGTCAGTATTGAAGAGAGCAGTGCTCAGAGGCACACTGAGGAAGGGTTGGATAAATTGAGTTTAAGGGGATTGGATTAGGACGGGAAAATCTTTCGATATATAAATATTAAAAACTTTTGTAGTTGCTTTGACGTAATTTGACTCCTCAGAATTCGGACCCACTCTGTCAGAATGTCGGAATATTTCCACTTTGCAATAAAATCTAAATAAATGTAATATTTCTGAACGTATCCGAAAACTGAAAAACTATTTTTGAAAGGTGATAAAATACATTTTCATATTTTACAGAGCAATAGCAGGACAGTTTTCTGGAACTGTGCAAATAATTTTATTGCCATCTTCCGCTGATTAATGTAACCAACTGAATGAATGAGCGTACGTTTCTTACTAATGTAATGGATACAATTAGTTTCTTTTCGAATATTTCGCATTTTTTAGTTTTTCCTTTTATTCTATCTATAAAGTTCCCTTTTCACACGGGGGGCACAATTTTCAGCCTTTATGGACAGCACGCCTCTGCCGGGAAGACACCTCTACTTAATTCTTACTTCTCATGATCACAGTCATGACTCAATATTTATACACAGAATTTTAAACAATGACATTGAATGTACTGAACTTCTTTCCCTTATTAACTTTAAAACACATTTGAGACGTACACGACAAACATTGCTATTCCAAACGATTAATTACAAAACAAATGCAGCATATAATTCGCCAATTAACTGAGCTCTTCATACTCTAAATAATATTTGTCTTAACTCTAACATTGACATTTTTTCGGATTCACTGCCCAAATTCAAACGTGGCATCATGTCAATAATTTAAACTATTCAATGCGCAAACATACAGACACACACAAACAAACACTCACACATACATTACACACGTCACACACACACACCTATAAACTACACACGTCACCTGGTAATTAAGGAATAAACATACCACTCAGCAGACATTACAAGGAAACATATCATAGGTACGTACACAACATGAAATATCTTATTCCTGTATATTGTTCCATCTCTTTAAATCATGTACTGTTTGTTTCTATATTATAAAATAAAATAAAATAACGGCAATAAAGAATTGGTAATTTAATTTAATTTAAAGTGATATATATCACAATACCTTATAATGCAGGTACTAACCATAAACCACTTGCATAGCGGCATGACTTATTACGCGGATAAATTAATAAATGTAAGACAAGAAGGCTATTCTCGTAATTTATCGATAGTAAGTAATAAGAAGAGAGATTTAATTCATCATACCAAAACATTACTTATATTTTTATGGATCCAATAAACATAAATTTTTATTGCAAACATAAAAAAATAGTATGGTAACTAAAATTGCTGATAATTAAGGCGATGCACTACGCAGTAATGCAAAATTATGTGTTTTTGGTTTGAAAATTTGGTCGCTTAGAAATGTTACAGATGATTTAATTAAATACTGCGAGTAGAATACATCTTGGCCTTTAAAATGATCGAGTACTTTTTAGATAATTTTTTTTATAAGCCCAGAAAAAAAATATGTATAAGGCCTATGAAAACTGCTTTAAAGTTCAAAATCTCCTACTTACGAATCCATTTTCGGATATGCTTTTATTGTATAATGTGGCAAATTGAGTTATTTATAAAAAGATCTGAAAAAAATTAAATATTTATTATGCCTGAACATCCACAAAATAAAATAAAAGGCACTTTTTGGCCATGTGATTTTCTTGCATAAATCAAAACAGGCGGATGGTGTTAAGCCAGAATTTAAACCTTATCGCCATCTACGTAAGGGGTGTTATTGATAGCGGCTCGATTTAAAATATTACACGACGTAGTGCATCGCCTTAAGAAATATATAAAAACAAAATAATTTAATCAAGAAAATGTATTATAAACGTTAAAATCACACAATAATTCAACATTAAATTTTTTATATTCTTCTATCGTTCGTAGTGAAGTGGAATATAATTCTTCTATCTGGTCCCCTCACTTCAAAATCCACTCTGACTCCATTGAAAAAAATCATCAGCATAATTATTGCTATAATAAGACGAATAATTATTGCTTGTAAAATAATTGTTACCCTTTGTGCTATGCGTAAAAAATCTTGTCTTAAACATTAGTTTACCAAAAAAAAAAAAAAATATTATTTGACAAGTTCTAGCATTTCACCTAAAAATGTAGACAATTTGTCTCGACGCCATCTAGTGAGAGAGTTAGCACTTACAATGCCTTTCTCATATAAAATAAAGTTGGTTGTTTTCAGGTGAAAAAATGTAACAAGCAGTGATTGTTGAATGAAACGCTAGTGTATATTGAATTATTTCGCGGATAAGAGATAAGCCGCCATAGCTCAGTGGTCAGAGCTGTCGACCGGAAATCGAAGGGACACGGGTTCGAGTCCCGTTGGCGTCATGTATCTTTTATCAGGAGATTTTTCAATGTGGATGAGTGTTTCAGGCGAATAATTATTGCTTGTAAAATAATTGTTACCCTTTGTGCTATGCGTAAAAAATCTTGTCTTAAACATTAGTTTACCAAAAAAAAATAATTATTATTATTTGACAAGTTCTAGTATTTCACCTAAAAATGTAGACAATTTGTCTCGACGCCATCTAGTGAGAGAGTTAGCACTTACAATGCCTTTCTCATATAAAATAAAGTTGGTTGTTTTTAGGTGAAAAAATGTAACAAGCAGTGATTGTTGAATGAAACGCTAGTATATATTGAATTATTTCGCGGATAAGAGATAAGCCGCCATAGCTCAGTGGTCAGAGCTGTCGACCGGAAATCGAAGGGACACGGGTTCGAGTCCCGTTGGCGTCATGTATCTTTTATCAGGAGATTTTTCAATGTGGATGAGTGTTTCAGGCGAATAATTATTGCTTGTAAAATAATTGTTACCCTTTGTGCTATGCATAAAAAATCTTGTCTTAAACATTAGTTTACCAAAAAAATAATAATAATTAATATTTGACAAGTTCTAGTATTTCACCTAAAAATGTAGACAATTTATCTCGACGCCATCTAGTGAGAGAGTTAGCACTTACAATGCCTTTCTCATATAAAATAAAGTTGGTTGTTTTCAGGTGAAAAAATGTAACAAGCAGTGATTGTTGAATGAAACGCTAGTATATATTGAATTATTTCGCGGATAAGAGATAAGCCGCCATAGCTCAGTGGTCAGAGCTGTCGACCGGAAATCGAAGGGACACGGGTTCGAGTCCCGTTGGTGTCATGTATCTTTTATCAGGAGATTTTTCAATGTGGATGAGTGTTTCAGGCGAATAATTATTGCTTGTAAAATAATTGTTACCCTTTGTGCTATGCATAAAAAATCTTGTCTTAAACATTAGTTTACCAAAAAAAAAATAATAGTTCATTAACTATAAACTCGGTCTACCAATTGATACAATAAACTACAATCACTTGATTAAAGAACTAAACTTATTAAAACTCTCAGATAGAAGACTTGTTTCCGACTTGATTTTTATTTATAAAATTGTTAATGGTATTATAGACAGCCCACATTTATTAAGTCTAATTACCTTTCATATATCTGACCGGTCGGTGGCCGAGTTGACATCGCGCTTGGATCCCACTCGGGCGTAGTGTGTTCAATTCCTCGGCTGGCTAAGTCCTCCATCACAACACAAGCAAAAATTTTCAGCTTACTGTGGTGGTAGTAGGAGATTTTAAAATATTGTCAGGTTATTCGTAACCCGGGAATATTTGTCTTTCTTTTTAAAAAAAAAAAAAAAATCTATAAAAACCAGTCGATCCAAAACTCTTTTTGATTGCAATAAAAATATCAGGACTGAGTCATTTAGATACTCGCTTGTACCTAGATTGCATGCAGTTGGAAATGTTTTATCAGAAATTTTAGATGTGTTCAACTGCACGGAATATAGTTACAAGAAGGCTATCATAACACACATCAGTATTAATAACAATTAAGTTTAGCATAATACCATTTTTCTGTATGGGTTATGTATAATTAAAATGCAAATTTTAATATTGATTACTGTTTTGACTTAAACCACTTATATTTAGTGACTTACGATACGACTAAGGCCTTTACCTACTATCTTAATGAAATTTAAATATTTACATATAAAGAAACTTACAATTAACATTAAAATTGTAAATAAGCATTTACATATTATTTTATACATGCATAACTATGACTAAAATCTAAATTATAAAGTTGTATACATTTTAAACCGTAAAGACATAATAGAAAAAGAGATTATCCTACAGGGATAACAATATTATAAATGAATATGGAAAAGTTAGGATAAAATAGTTAATGAAATAATAAATGGAAGTTAATATAGGCAGTATAACCTAAGCTAACATATATACCAATATTTCAATAAATTAAATGACAGAGGTCAATCAGTTGTCAATAGGAGGTCAATCAGTTCTCAATCAGAGGTCAATGAGGTGTCAATCAGTGGTAAATCAGAGGAAAATAAGTTGTCAATCAGTAGACAATCAGAGGTCATTCAGTTGTCAATCAGAGGTCAATCAGTTGGCAATCAGTTGTGCATCAGAAGACAGTCAGTTGTCTATCAGAGGTCAATCAGTTGTCAATCAGTTGTCAATCAGAGGTCAATCAGTTGTTAATTAGTTGTCAATCAGTTGCCAATCAGTTGTCAATCAGTCGTCAATCAGTTGTCAATCACTTGTCAAACAGTTCTCAGTCAGAGGTCAATCACTTGTCAATCAGTTCTCAATCAGAGATCAATCAATGTCAATCAGTTCTCAATCAGAGGTCAATCAGTTGTCAATCAGAGGTCAAACAGTTGGTCAACCAGTTGTGTACAGAGTACGTGTATACAGTGTTTATTACTATTAACTGTTCTCAAAAAATATTTGATAGCTTATTAATAATAATAATAATAAAAAAAAATAATAAAAAAAAAATTTAAAAAATGATTGGATAACTTGTATAGCGCCGTTTTTGTGAAAAATCACCTCAAGTTGTAAGGTTCTTTCAGTGCTATAAAAACATCTGCTATTCTGTATATTAGTTACCTAAGTTGTGTATGCATGGTATGAGGGAGTTTATAAACGAAATTTTGAAAAAAAAACATTCATCTGCAATTTACACAAGAACCTTCGAATTTAACCTCCGGGGCTGAGTGGTTAAGACCCTCAGCTACGAACCCGGAAGCCGCGAGTTAACCCCCCGTATTCCCAATTTCTACCGTTTTATAAGTTTCTCGTTAACTCTTTAAGTTTTTCAGTTCCAAAAAATATATGTTATTTCTGAAGATAATATCTATACATTAGTTATGCCGAAACGTTAACTATATGAAATTACCTAGATAAGTTAAGCTCCGAAAATTATTTAAAACGCGTTTTGATCTGTTATTTAATATGTTGTAGGTATGAAAAAATTCACAGTGTATCTTTAAATGCCACTAAAGCATTTGTCGAGAGATTTTTACTCGCGCGCTCCCTCTAACATTCGTATTTATACATCTCCCTTTCAAATCATATTTGAAAGCTTACTACGGGGCCTTAGATTATCAAGAATTTTGTTTATCGATCAAAAAAAATTATTAAGTTTGTACATATAGCGGTCAAATATCTTTTAAGTATAAACTTTGTTAATTTTATTTATATTATCATGTTTACAAGGTGTAATTATTATTTTATAATATAATATAATATGATATTACATTCATATATTTCCAGCATGATTAATTATGTTGTTTTTGTCTAATAATTACATTCACCTGTTCTTTTTATGAATATTAATAATATTTTTAAGCATTGTAATCCGAAAAGGGGAACAATTTTTTATCTTAATTCAGTATCTGGTATATAACTAGCTGACGTGTACCTGGCGTTGCTCGACTTTTCTCTACTTTCTATAAATATAATATCCATGTATTATATATATAATCCTTTCGGAAAATATTTTCTAAATGATAGTGAAAACCCTTTGCGCAGTTTATAAGAACGAAGCGCTCAAACAGACAAATGCGGATAGCGACTTTATTGTAGTACTGGCTGTCGTGTTCCCGGCGTTGCTGGGAGTTATGATTAGGAGATAGACATATACCATCACTGACTTTTTTGTAGGCCTTTTAAAGATATACAATTCCGTAGTACATTATTGTGATGTATCTCATAAAAATTAGCCAGCGTTAGCAATGTAAGCGCCCGAAAATATTTTTTTTTACGACTTAAGAGGAAGCTACAAGCCAAAAAATGTGTATATTCTTGTTATACCTTATATCGTAGATAATAGGCATTAAAATCGCTTGACAAACGGAGTCTAGAAACGGTCGATTTCAAGCACAAAACTGGTTTTTATTTATTTTATAAATAATTTTGTAAGAAAGCAAAAAAGTTAATCAAGTGAAACTGTCACAGATAATCTTAGCTATAATACTGTATTTTTAAAAAGTTGTTTCCTTTATGCGTTCATACATTTCTATTGAAAAAATATTTTTTGTAGTAGTTTGCATTTTTATTTTTTATTGAGTAATTTATATTTTTATTTGTATTCTACTCAAGAGAAGCGATAGGAAAACCTTCAAATTATCTAAAACATATTTTTTGGTGTTCATAATGTACACCAATTTGTTATAAAGATTAATCATTATAGTGATGTGGCATTAAGCTTCTCCTTTGAAGAAATTAAAACGTAAACTATCTTTTCCTAATATTTATATTTTTACCTCCCTTACTAATGGACTTGTTTTAGATTGTTTGCAACTGAGAAACACCCATTACTCTACATTAAGCGTTGGTTATCAGTTGTGTAGGGTTTTATTAAAAATAACTACATGGTCACCAGTTGCATAGTATGGTGAATCAATGTATCAATTGCCTTGTAATTTCTATTTAAAAAATAAAATGAAACTGAAGGAAGTGAATATGAAAGTAAACAAGTCTTTATATTTTTGATAATAAAACAATTATTTTACTATTAGTAAAATGTACACAAAGAAATATATTACAAATTAAAAATTCATCATCATTTAGAATAGACGTATTACCAATTTTAGTGAGAACAGAAGCAAATATACCGCACAGAGTTTTGGTGGCCAGGCGGAAAAAGCCAACGAGCGGCGGGCCAAATGAACATCGCATTGTTCAGTGCAAGAGCGTCGTTCCGTCTTGCCACGCTTGCTACGCAAAAGTAGGTTTTACCGTCCTAGGCGCGCCAAAAGATTTAAAGGTACCTGTATCGTAAATAAATAATATAATAAGATATTTATTAAACACTTCTAAGAAATTTCTTTACAGTGGGTAATTTATTGAATAAACATGCTTAGATATACTTATAGTAATTTTCGTGAATCTATTTTATTACCATTTCGTATAACACAGCATATCGGCCGTGGAGAATTTTGTAGGAAGTGTCGGGTTTAGGGGAGGGGAAGAAGAAGGCTGTGGTGGGTAGTTAGCACCTGCGTCGCTATCGCAGATTGGCGCTAGTGTAGGGAGGCTAAGGTGGATGGGGGAACAGGCCACGGATTGGAACAATCAGGTAATGGAATTATTATTATTATTATATCTAAACCGTATGAATCATAGTATAAAGAAGAAATCAAGAAAAGTTTTGTGGGTGTTTTACGTGGTCCAAAAGTCTGGCCTTAAATTTCTAATGCAAAACAGTGTCGATATCATTTTCCGTAAGACAGACAGAACGCGTGCTAAATGGGCTGGAACCAAAGTCAATAGCGACGAGGTATCATTCAAATCAATGTACGTGGAAAACATTTCTAGTGAGTACTATTTATTCAGTGGTTTTAATGTTTGTAAGATTACCATTAATTGCAAAAAGTTGAAAATACTGCTACAAAATTATACTGGCGTCAATTTCACGTACCAAAATATGATTACACTGCCAAAATCACACACGAATGATATTATACACGGAGAGAATTACACTTGCTTAAATTTCATCTACTGGATTTAAACACATCAAAATGATGTATTTAAGAAGCAGATAGGGATTAGTACCTGGCTATTCAGATTTGGTTACAAAACACGACCAAAGCCATTTCATTTCTGAACGGTGCTCTTACATCAGGTTGACACTGAGTGTATCTTCCACTCTGAAACGTTTCGTAAATATACTACATGTTATTTTTAATTAATAATTTGTGAAATAACACACAATTTCCATGATATATTGGTGTATAACCGTTTTATGGAGAACATGAAAAATAAATAAATAAATAAATATTTCATTACACATTGTTAAATACTAAAACAGTTTAAAAAAACTACTTTTCATGGCGGTTTGAAGTTGCACTGGAATGTGGAGTTTGTATTGGAAGAGGTGTAGCATTGTAGCAATTTGGGAGGTGGGCTTGGGTAGTTCCGCCCCGGGAACCATTTGTTGGATGCCTCTGCCATGGGTCACCCCAAGTTATTGGCTACGTTTGTCAATTTAGCAGGGGTGCCCGGGTTCATCGGGTCAGGTGCCAGATCGGGAGAGGTTGGTTTGGAGAGATTTCTCTTCTTGTTTACAGTTGGTATTTTATATTTAATTTGTTATTTTCAACAACCGATACGGCTCTGCAATTCCCACGGGGGTTAACAGGGGATTGGTTTTGGGAATCCCCCCCATTGAGGATGGGGGGTGGGGATGGTAGATTAAAATTATTTGTGTCGCCCCGGGCTCTACAGCTGTTGCCAGACCGCGGGCGGGGTAATGTGGGGAGGGGAGTGAAGACAGGGGCTAGAAACGAAGCGGGTGCTTTTTAGTTTTGAATTAAAACTGTTGACAAAGTTATTGCAATTGTTTTCGGATTTCGATTGGCAATATTAATCAATGATAATGGAATGGTAAATATGCTATGTACTATGAACGGATAGAAGTGTAATTACTGATTTAAAGAAAAGTGATGTCGCCAACAGATATAATATTCCTTTCGACTCCTAGCTAACTAACTATAATGTTTGGTGTTTTGTATTGCTTCTGGAACAAAATCATAAAATTTCGATATGAAGAAGATTTAGTGTTTTTGTGGCGGGCGGGCGGAGTGGATTTGTTTTTTATACAAATCTAATATTGCAAGATTGATGAAATTTTGCACACTTGACCTTCAAAAGAAGAGGAATTTCACATTAGATTTCACAAAACTCTGCACATAGCCCGGGCAACGCCGGGCACCTCAGCTAAATAGTTTTATTTTTATTTTTTATGTGACACCTCACAAAAGCGTCCCTGCATGTGCAGTGTACAGACAGGGGAACTATGTCACCACCCAGTTGGGCGGCGTTGTGAAGCGGAATAAGGTAGGGGCTGTAGGAAGGGATTTGTTAATGCGGGCCTTGAAGAGGCTCGGATTATAGGAGGGAGGAAAAACAGATGTCGTTCAGAAAAACAGATGTCAGCTCGTTCCACATACGAGCCGACTTACACAAAAACGAGTCGTAAAAACGGCCCGTTCTCATGAAGCCAACGTCAACCGTGAACGGGTGTTCAGCTCGTGTCCGTCGAGTTTCGCGCACGTGCACCGGTGCATCAGGAATCAATGCTGCTGTCTCCTTGGAGCAGGCTCCATCGAAATACCTGTAGAACAGACACAGCATGCCTACATTGCGTCTATGCATTAGAGAAGGCAATCGGTCTGTTAACAACGGATTGTCAATCAGACGGATCGCTCTCCTTCGGGCATATAGCCGATTGTTATCTCTTATAGTTTACTTCCTACCTTCCCGTCCTATAACCTTTGTCACCAAGAGACGGGAGGTACCTTCTACCGCGCAACTGATCACAGGTGTAGTGCAATTCGCCGTGGAGTTTTTTGCGCTAGCAGAGAGAGGGAACACTGAGAACACCAAGACCAAAGATAGGACTTGCAATATTTTTGTGGCATCCACTCAGAGTTCCATTTTGTTCCCCTTTCTATATTTCAAACACAAGAAACAGTACCAAAATACAGAAAAATTAATTCGTGCATTTTTGGTCATAGACTCATCATGACACTACAAATGCGGATTTGCAGAGTCCGCCCAAAATAAAGTGATGGAATACCACTGTGGGAGATTAACCTTTGTTATTTTAATCAAGTAGGATTTTAACCCAGGACCTCAGCTTTGTCGGGGCATTGCTCCACCACTGAGCTAATTCAACCCTATCGCCTTCGGTCATATTTAACTGTGACCTTCGAATAAGAACTTTCAACATTATCTTAATTTTCTTAACAAACATTTTTTATCGGTTTCTGTAAATCTTACATTATTTTTCTGATTTTTTAATACATCTGTTTGAATTTCACTTTGGTTTACGGTAATGAATGAATGAACGCAAACCTTGGAAGCGGAAATTAATACACTTTCCGACATTAACTACTTTATAACTTTAAAGCTTCATACTTTAAAATTGATTCACTGAGTGTACGGAGGCATTTTAAAGATGCACTATTCCTGTATAAAGTAGTTAACAATAATATTCAATGCCCAGAGTTGCTAAACAACATTCCATTCAATGTACCTGCGTGTTCAACATGCTTTTGTGTCCTGTTCAGGGTGGATCAAAGCAAAACGAACTCTAAGCAGAATTCTTACCTGAACAGGCTATGAAATAATTACAATAGCGTATTATCCTAGGTTGATATTTTCAGTTGTGACTTACCAAATACAAGAGGTCCATAAAAGAATAAGAATAGTCGGCAGATAGACTCGATGATGATATCAACGAGTCTATCAAATCTTGGTGGCAATCATGTATACACACGCATTTTTGTGAAATCGGATGACATTACAGCCGTTAACAAATGTAGATCTAACCTATCGGGATTTGGCGAGGATGGTAGAGTTGTCGACTCCAGTTCCTGGTTTAATTGTCAGTCAAACCAAAAGATAGACATATTCTTGAAAAAAAACTTTCATTTTTACGGGTTTATTTTTTCTGCTTTGCATTTTTTGTTTGTTTGTTTGAGTTCCACTATAAAAAATATTGAATTATTAAAACGTTTAAAATTTTCGCCAGCCCTGCTACCAATTCCACCGATCTGTCGCCATCCGAGCCTTCTGGCGACACTTTTCCTCGGCGCCCCCTCCCCGCGTGGGCGGGCTGTGGGGGGCGGTATAGGGTGAGCGGAGGCGGATTGAGGAGGGGGGCGGCCAGCTGTGGTCAGCGGTGCCGGTCCTCTCTAATGCCGGGGATACCGACTGACGGAGAGGAATGAGGATTGGTGGATTTAAGAAAAACATTATACACACCATAGTTCTAATTAAGGTTTACAGTTTTATACTGTAACAGTTACTACCCGGTTTCCGTCCGTCTGTAGTCAGTGAGACAATGGTATCCCCTTTTGGAGTATGTTATGAGTCTGAAGTTTGCAGGGAGGGGAAGGAGATGGGGAGTAGGAAGGTGGGGATGTACTTGGCAATTCAGATCTGGTCAAAGCCATTTCAATTCTGAATGGTTGTCTTACCAGGGCGATACTGAGAGAATCTTCCACTTTGGAACGTGCCGCGAATATACTACATATTATTTTTAATGAGTAAATTGTGATATAACACAAACTAATCAAATAAAATTTACTTGGGCACGCCGGGATTTGGACTCGCGACCTCCGGCTTGCTAGTCGAGAGCCTTATCATCACATGAAGGTAGTCTAAGAAGTTATATGTAGTACGATATACTATTTCAGGAGCATATCGTACGTGCGAGACAAGCATTTTATTCAGAATCTATACGGGCGGCGGTCCTGTAAATGGCATTAGACGTGTTTGGTAACCAGATCTGAATAGCTAGATATATCCCAACCTTCCTCTCCTCATCTCCTTTACCTCCTACTCCCTTTAACCTCAGAACATCCTACAATAGTGGAGTTCATAATTCAAATGATTTTGGACAGTCAGAACTCTTGTGCGGTGGGGCGTTGGAGTATAAAAAGACATTTTTAAAGGTTAAGATTTGTTCTACTCGCAGTAATTAATTCAAATATCTAAAACGTTTTTAAGTGATGTAATTTACAAATATGAAACATTTGATTTTGCATTACGGTAATTTCCCATCATCAGATATTATAAAGTGTCTCTAATGGTCCCTAGTAAATACTTAACACCCAACCTGTTCCCATACGTGTCTTAGCGCCCCTTTTCACGGACGATTTGAACTCCCGGGGGTGAATGGGGTGGGAACCACACGCGCCGGCTGTTGCGGCTGTTCAAATAATAAAATCCTGTAATTCCGTAATGCGGGTGACAGGTTGCAGCTCAAGGAGGGCCGCCCCCCAGATTGCAAGACCCTGTTATTTTAATAAAAAATGCTTTTGATAAAATGTACTGGGTTGTCAATCGATCTAGCTGTGAAAACATAATAAGATTTTTTTAAGTAGTGTCATATATGACATATTTTATGATTAAAACACAAAAAAATAAAACTATCCACATCCGTATAGAAAGTTACTTTAAATATTTTTTTATTAAAAAATAAATTATTCAGTTCGGTTGGGTATTTTGGCCTAAAATCCAAAATTAAGTATTTTTATGAAAACGACTGCGCAGTCGTTCCTCTTCACAGAACAGATTATCATAATCTCCAGAATTGTGATTTTTAACGACTTAGAAGAGAGTTTATGAAGCTAATAATTTATACAGAGCCATTTGACTCCTAGACCATAGAGAGGGTAATGAAATTAATAAATCTGAGAAAGATTTTCGATATTTCAAATCCATGACTTACGTTCTTGGATCACGTATCAAGGCAAACGATAGCTTGCTAAAAACTCCTAGCGCGTTTATCATCAAAATATCTAAACAGTTTAATGATCACATGCAATGATAGCTATAATCAATGAAATTTTTTTATTTATAAATTCACGCCCGGCTGAACACGTTATTTTCTTACTTTTTACAAAGAAAACAACAAAATCAAAAATAACACAAAATAAAAGTAAAATCAAAAAACAAAATCAAAAAGAAAATAGAAGACATAATAAAACACAACCTCTTAAACAAAAACAATGTAAAAACGAAATAAAGTGGAAACTAGACACTCCACCATGCAAGATGGAAAATCACAAAACTTTGGTAAGATAAACAGAGCTACTTAGTTTCTATAGTTAAATTATATTAAAATTGGGTAATGACTTATTTATATTTGGTGAATGATATGTTGAATATATCAACAACATCTTTATAGTCATTACCCAAATTTAGTATACGGCGAACGGGGGTATAGAATTAAGATTCTGTGTTGGATTTATCACAATAGAACGGTAGATAATGCCTCGATGTTGGTTTTCGAGGGAAATAGTAATAAGGGAAAACATTTCAGGCCACAAACATCATATTCCATTAGAGCCTTTGAAGGACAGATCTTACCGGGTCAACCATACATTATAAAAATATTTTAATCTTTTTTTATATAAAGCGTAGATTGGTGATTTCTTCATTATTGGAAAGATAAATAATTGTTCTTTTCAGTTTGTATCAAATATGTATACCGAATTACATAGATAAAATAAGTTTCATTGACAGTTGAAAATTAAAATATTATTTTTTATTGTATGAACGGCATAAAAAATTAAGAGACAGTGTTCTTACTAATTACCCACACAAAAGGAATGCGTTCTAAAAATATTGAAATATTCTTACAAAATTATGGACGTTCCGAGTCAAAATGCCTCGGTAAGGTTTTTTTGTGTTTGATATTGAAAAAATATTTTTTATAACTATCGATGTGTATTTTAAATACAAAAATTACAAAGATAATTTTATCCAATTTCTAAAATGGTATTTCTTTTGACGACAACTTAAAAAATAAGCAATATATAGCACATTTGAGATACCTCGGGAGCTTTCCGAAATTCCGTTAAATTTCACCATGTCGTTGGGAAGTAAGCTGATGTTTGTGGTGTATATAATGCGTAGCAAACTAAATACAGGGTTTTCCAATAAGAGGTGTTATTTTGATAATCAATCGTAAAATATCAATGATTTCGTTGCTGGTGTGGCACGTAGTGCCGTCTTGTTGAAAGTAAACGTTGTCCAGATCAATAACATTCAATTCCGGCCATAAAAAATCATTAATTATCTCTCGATAGCGCAATCCATTCACCGTAACTGTTGCTGCAGCCTCATTTTCGAAAAAGTAAGGTCCAATGACTCCGCCGGACCATAAACCGTACCAAACAGTCACACGTTGAAGATAAAGAGGCTTTTCAACAATAACTCTTGGGTTTTCCGAGCCCCAGATGTGACAATTTTGCTTGTTGACGAAGCCACCGAGGTGGAAATGGGCCTCATCACTCAAGATGATTTGCATTTGATTCACTCAAGTGAATTTTAATAATTTCAATGCGTTGTTGAAGCGTGTATCGTTCCATTTTTATTAATGGCGTAGTTTCTACTTGTCAAATGTCAAAAAATGTCAGCTTCAAAATAACACCTCTTATTAGAAAACCCTGTATTTACGGAAGCATAGAACTTATACGAGGTTCATTTAAAATATGAATTAACTTGAGGCAATTAATAGATTTACCATAGACACCAGACTTTCTGTAAATCTTGCAATTGTTTTAATATAGTACATAACTATGTTGTAGCCCATTCTTCTTTATACGTCAAACTTCAGCTGTAGTTATCGTCATGACTTGTTCAAGAACAGATGTTCTAACACAGCATATCATGAAAAGTTATGGTACGGTAATCTCACCTGCTTGGCGACCCTCGCCAAGGCTTGCACCTCCCTCTGCAGCGGGGGCAGGGCGGCCCTCAGGAAGGGCAGGACGAAGGGTCTGAGCGGAAAGTTGGTGGCCTCTTGCAGGGCTTGCTGGAATTCTTCCACGCTGATTGTGGAGCTCTGGAATAAAAGGTAATTGTCAACATCTCGATGGGCTGCATGATTTAATTTCACCCAATTTTCTTCTTCTAATGTGTTTGTTTGTATAAATAAACCGTTCTTTAATTTTAAATACGCAAAATACAGAATGGTATTTATTATGCTACCCACTTTATTGTGTTCAATTTTTACCATAATATATAAGTGCATGGTCTCTAAGTAGTGGTATAAATAATATTTTACCAAAAACAGATTATTGCTTTACTCATAATGTATTTTTAATTGAGTTTGAAATTATGTTATGAAGATTTCCCTTTTATCTCATCGTTATATTACATAGCTCAAAAATTTTCAAACTTATCGTTTCTGTCGTAGTATTTACAACGAGGTTAGCATTTTTGTATTCTAACAGTAACAAATAATACCGGACTCTAAACGGATCCTTGTGGTACTCCCAGCATATTTTCAATTGGGTATGAAATTTTATAATCTACATTCATTCACCTTTAAAGACCGTTATTTAAGCTTTTCCTTTTATCCTATACATACTTTATTAATTACGGTTTTTCTTTTTCAACCATTTGCTTCTACAATTTTATGCAACGTATAGTTAGTATTTTTGGTTAATTTATTTTTTCGTGTCATTGCTATTTAGCATGTATAATACCGGACCCTAAACGGATCCTTGAGGTGCTCCAAGTATGTTTTAAATGGTGACCGGGTATATCATCAAAATGATAATTCAACACACCTACAAAAAGTGGTATAAAGTCATGAATAGTGATGAAAATAAAACTAGGTTTAATAAGTTACATAGGTAACTATTAAACCTAGTTTTTTTTTCATCATCTCCACAATTTGATGTCAGCATTTGTTTTACCATGTTATTTACATTAAGAAGAAAACATCATCGAACCCAAAACAGTTCCTTGTGGTATTCCCAGTGTTTTTACAATTGAACTTTAAAATACATGCATAGACTTTGTGGCGTATGAATACTTTTTCACTTACTTATTTAATTATGAATAATTTTTTTCAATCTATTATTTCTACAACTTATAATGTAATTAATATACGCTCACCACAAGGTTGTGGACCAACGATCTGACGCGTTCCGCAGGGTCCGTTCCTTGGTCCGCTGCAAACTGCACGAGGGTGGAGAGGAAACGCTTCAGACGGGCGGGAGGAGGGCGGCCCTCCGCCCCCTGACCACCACCCCCCGTGCTGGAGCCGCAGGCACCTGGCGAACCAGACCCTGGGGGAGAACAACAATTGATTCATAAGATAATGATAATTTTCTTAATACACGATGAGCTGCATAAAACTCTCAGTGCAGTGGGAGACTAAATTAAAAATGGCAAAAACAGTTTTTTTTCAAATTGGGCTTCAAACATACATTTGTAATATGTTATTACTGGCTGAAGTCCCGGGCTTTACAAAAAGTTTGAAAAAAACTTTGGGTATAACCCGAGCAACGCCGGGACTTGATTTTTAACATGGTAAAGCTAGATCGGGTCGGTAGTGTCAGGTAAGCTTTAGTTAGGTTATGCCGTGTTAGGTTAGATTCTGATACGTTAGGTTAGGTTGTATCATCTGTGCTCTCACCTGCGCTCCCGTTGTGGTGCGGGCTGACCCGGGGGGCGCAGTTGCTGGAAGGCGAACCACCCTCCCCTCCCGCGGGGGACCGGCCCTCCCCCCCGACCGGGGGGGTCGCACTACGGCACCTGTCCTTCATCTGGCCCTGGCCACCTGAAACAACAAAATACTTTATGGTTACATCACGTGTTCATTCGCACCAATCTTTATTGGGAAATTAATTTCCTATGAAATCAAGGGAATGGTTTCAAAGAACGATTTATTCATATCAATTTGTGGTAAATCAAATCAATCAGGTATAAGGTACATAATAACATAATACAATAATAAAAATAATGAAATAATAACAATGATAATAAAAAACAAAATGACACTAAAATAATTAAATAATAGAATTATTTCAATATAACTTAATAAAATATTAAAATAATAACATAATAAAATAATAAAATAATAAAATAATAAAATTATAAAATTATAAGAAAATGACACACTAACATTAAAATAATAACATTTTAGAATTATAATATAATAAAATTAAATGAGATAAAAAGAATTTGGCATTCTCAGACTATAAAAATATTACCATTCGTTATTTCAGCTACTGGCATTATACCTAGCTCTCTCATTCAAAATTTAGGCGTATTAGATCTATCAAAAAATTCATATATAAAAATGCAAAAATCAGTCATTTTAAATACATGTAGTATAACGAAAGATTTTTAAAATATTTATGTTGAGGGATCAGTAGGATTTATAGGCCATGTTAGGAGTTCTACAGAGCCGAACCCTCTGATATGAAAATATCTGGAGTCGGCGAATTATTTTCCCATTTGATGTTTGGCGAGTTGACGTGTTGTTCTTGTATTGTTTTGTATTTATTTTGCTTATATAATGCACTTGCATAATGTTGATTGACTAGATGTTCATTTGTGGAAAAGTGTGTGGAAGGGTTTAGTTTTTCCTGTGGGGAAGATTTAACCCGGACATGAAGTCGGAAGAAATAAAAAAAAATAATAACATAATAAAATAATAATATGATGACATATTGAAATAAATAAATAATATCATTATAACACAATAAAATTATAACACAAAGACAAAATAACATTATAATATAATAAAAAAAAACATAATGACATATTAAAATAATTACATAAAAATAATATTATTATAACACAATAAAATAATAACATATTAAAATAATAACATAATAAAATATTAACATAACACATAGAAACTATAAATTACAACCAGTTGACGAAAGAATTTAAATAATTAAAACTTTCAGATGGAAGATATTTTCTGAAACTGATTTCGGAACGCACCGAGTTGTTTAGATCTAGTTTATACACAGCTAAAGTCATTACAATATGAACGTTTAGTTAAGGCGATGTACTACGTAGTAATGCAAAATCATGTGTTTTTAATTTGAAAATTTGGTCGCCTGGAAATGTTTCATATGCTTTAATTAAATACTGCGGGTAGAATACATCCTGGCCTTTGAAATAATCGAGTATTTTTTAGATAAGTCTTTTTATAAGCCCAGAAAAAAATTATGTATAAGAACTATGAAAACTGCTTTAAAGTTCAAAATCTCCTACTTACGAACCCATTTTCGGTTATGATTTTATTGTATAATGTGGAAAATTAAGTTATTTATAAAATGACCAGAAAAAAAATAAATATTTATGCTTGAACATCCACAAAATAAAATAAAATGCACTTTTTGGCCATGTTTTTTTCTTGCATAAATTAAAACAGGCGGATGGTGTTAAGCGGGAATTGAAACCTTATCGCCATCTACGTAAGGGGTGTTATTGATAGCGGCTCGATTTAAAATATTACACGACGTATGGCATCGCCTTAAAGATGGTGGGAGACCAACGAATCGAAATGTTGGTGACCAGATCTCAACAGCCAGTTGCTTCCGAAACTTTCCTTTCCTTACATGATTCCCCTCTCACTCCGTTCAGCATCAAACTATAACCCAATCGCAGATGCTATAATAAGTATTCATTCGGGAGATTTGGGAGCAGTTGAGACACTTGTGCGGTATTATTTTTTAAAAGGAACACTGCTAAATAGCATTTGGTTAGTTGGTTTGTCCCTCTTTGGGCCGCCTGTTCAGATAAGTTTTAATGAAATGTGTACGACAAAATTTCATTAAAATTGATGATGGACTGTTTATTGTTTTCAATTGCATCAACTCAACTGACAAAGTAATTTGGTAACAAAATCTCTTTTGTGGTTTCCAAAATAAATTAAACCAGATTTACGATAAATATTGTAAAATAACATTGCATGATTCATCGTGCATGTGACATCCAATTACAATTTGTTTACAAGAATTTATGAAATCAATTTTACTATAATTAGGGATTTACCTCGTCAATAATGTTTCTTTCTCAGATGTGTTTCTGTTGAACATATATTAAACCCCTAGGGTCTAGAGCAGTGGTTCTTAACCTTTTTGGCTGGCGACCCAAGGTACGAATATATTTGAAGTACGCGACCCTAATCTAATTTTTTATTTTTTTTCCATTGACAGGTTATGTAATTTTATACTATAAAATTTATACGATGTATTGGTAAAATTAGAAATAAACAAATTTATTTAAATGTTCTGTATTAAAATCAGACCAGCATTAAAACAGTTAAAAAATTTACAGCAAAATAATCAGTGACTACCCTGGTGTTGTATTTTTGAACAAAGATCATGTATACGTGGAGTTATGTTTATAGAAAGTGCACACCGCATGTCATGCTGAGGATCCAACCTATTCCTGTACTTATTCTTCATAACAGCAAGGCATGAAAATCCTGCTTCACATAAATAAGTAGTTGGGAAAGGTAGCAGGGCTTTTTCAGCTTCATTGCTCAGAACAGGCTTCCCAGATAATTGTGCCCAAAATTTTGTGAGACTCGTTCTGGCAAATCTCTCTTTTAAAAGTGCATCACCTTGCATTTCGAGCAATTCTTCTTGTAATCCAGCTGAATCGTTTTCAACGCCCATTACATCTACTTCAAATGGATTTCTTACCCAACTGTATTTCACGATATGGACATTTTGTGGAATATATCTTTCCATTTCATTTTCAAGTCTTCTCAAATGTTCTAAAAAAATAGGCATGGTCTCCACGAAAATACGGTTGCCATTAAGATTAAGATCTTCCAAAAACAAGTTTAATGTTGGAAACGCTGCCAATTGACATTGAGCAATTTTATTTTGCCAAAGTTTTGTTTTGTTTTTAAAAACAGTAATTTTTTCATAAATGTCTACTACAGTGCGATTTTGACCTTGCATTTCTGTGTTCAACTGATTCAAGTGGTGGAAAATATCACCCAAATATGCCAATTTAGCCATCCATTTGTTGTCACTGAAGCGATCAGCACATTCGTGTCTTTTATCTGTCAAAAATATTTCTATTTCTGTTTTAAGAGAAAGAACTCTAGCTAGAATCTTTCCGCGGGATAGCCAGCGAATATCCGAATGGTATAATAAATTCTGGTGTTCTGAACCCATTTCTTCGCACATCAGTCGAAATATCCGAGAGTTCATAGCGCGTGCCTTTATGAAATTTATAATTTGTATTACGTCCTGTAACACCTGATGTAGATCTGGCTGCATATCACGTGTAGCCAAGTTTTCTCGATGTAAAAAGCAGTGTATTAAAACAACCTCTGGATTTCGTTCCTTGACTTTGGCACAAAACCCGATGCGACTCCCTATCATTGCCGGTGCTCCATCTGTACAGACTGCGAGACAATTGTCCCACAGTAATTGGTGTTCCACAAAGAACTTGTCTATTAAAAGAAATATATCAGCCCCAGTTGTAGTTTCAGAGAGCTTTTCACAAAGCAGGAACTCTTCATTGAAATTTTGTGGAGTTCTGTATCTTACGTACACCAACAGCTGTGGGAAATCTTCAATATCAACTGATTCGTCGATTTGAATTGAAAATTTGATGGCTTTTTTGAGATCCGTTATTAATTATTTTCTAAAATATCTGATGACATTAAATCTATTCTCTTTTTCACAGTATCGTTTGAAATTGGCACCATTTCCAGCTTCTTCGCAATTTCATCTCCACACACAGTTCTTGCCATGGCTATTGCAGCTGGTTTAATCAACTGCTCAGCAATACTATGGGGTTTTTTACATTGAGCTACTTTTAAAGCTACTTCGAAAGAAGCGTAGGTAGTTTTTTCTAACGAAACTGTTGCTGAACTTGATGGTGCATCAAGTCTCATGCGCTTTGTTTGTGTTTCTTTTTCTTTCCAAAAAGCAAGCGGTTTATTTGCGTACGTTGGATGGACTTTTTCGAGATGTCTCTTCAATTTGTTTATTTTTAGCGATTCATTTGAAAGAAGTTGCGTACAAACCACGCATTGTGGACGTGGCACACCAGAGCGATCTTTTATTTCAATAAATCCTAAGGCTAAAAATTCTTGCTTGTATGTTAACATCCGTTTCGCCATGACTGTCCACAATTCGAAAGACTTACTGAAACAAAACGACAAATTATAGAAATATACTATTCTATTCGTTCATCGGCGAATTGTAGGCTAACAATGTCATTTATTGGAAAAACATATTTTACCTTCTTTCGATAACAGCAATCGCGAGTTGCACTTTTAATCTTCCACAATTGATTATTACAATTTTGTAGCACTTTGTAGTTGTCAACAAAGAGTGTATTGTAGTCAAGTATAAACGTTATTCACGTAAAACAGTATGAGAACGAGCGTGCAATCGTAAACAAACTCGCTAGCAAACTGACCGAGATGAGACGAGACCGACCGACCAGCGCGGTGCGGCGGGCGGCGCGGGTGGTGACCGAGCCGAACCGAGCGATGCCGACTGCGTGAGCCGAGCGGTGGCGATGGCGCGCACTCCTCGCTTTGCGCCCCGCGCCCTTCCGCCCATTAAAACAGAACTAACATGTCGCGATTGTGAACAATAGATGTCCTTGTTCTGAGAGTAGTAATAATTGTGACTATACTAGTTTAGTGACATCGATCGGGATATCAATACGCGATTTCCGCGACCCAACCCAAAACCTCTCGCGACCCAAATTTGGGTCGCGACCCGAGGTTAAGAATCGCTGGTCTAGAGTCTAGACAATATATAATATACTTTTGAATGTCATTTAAACTTTGTGATTTCCCATCTTTATTTATAAAAATTCATCCTCCGTATGTTTTCGCTCGCAAAACTCGAAAAGTAGTCAGCCGATACCGCTGAAAATTTCAAAGTTTCTTCTTATTAGTAAGGTGACTTTCATTTTTTGCTAACCACCAGGGAAACGATTAGATAACTTCGAAACCTTAGGGCGGAATGTTAGGGAGAATTTGAACAATTCTTCGAATTTCAAAGTTGATTTTCAAGTTCTGTGAAAGATATTTTCAAGTTCTGTTATTATTTCAGTTCTGTCAAGCAACTAGACTATAATGATATAATAACAGAACATGAATAGGACTTCCACAGAACCCGAAAATGAACGTTGAAATTTTATGAATTGTTCAAATTCTCCGAAACAACCCGTACTTAGAAATGAAGAAATCCTTAAATAATAATGACTCCATTATCAATAAAAAATTTTTTTCTTAGACATATCTGAATCTCGAAAACGCGGTTATTTTCGCTTTTCGCGTTTTGTTGCCAACTTCATGATTCTTTAGATGACATTTGTAATTTCAAGTCATTGACAAGGTTTTTATTTGCATCCAAATCCGGCCAATTTAATTATGTCTGGTATTTACTTTTGTAAATCGATATTTCGATTTAAAATACCCCTCCGATTGTGCTGCAAATGGGTATTACTGCTTTTTTACATTTTCATTAAGAGACAGATCGATATTTATTTATTGATTCGTGCATTCTTCATGTTGCCGGTGCTATACCGACGCTATGCTAAGGGGCCAGCCAATATAAATCTGACAGCTACTAATACGGCCGGTAATCCACAGCGATTATGAGTAACGTTTTCCACTATCCAGATCTTATACGCCCGTATAATATTTATAAAGCGATTATTAGACGGTATATGCTTTTATGCCTCTACACAGCATCCTCAAAGACAACATGAAGAAAATTAGGGGTGCCTGTTTGGAGTCAAGTTATTTTTTTAAAACCCTTAATCATTTCTGTAAACAAATCATTAATATTCAGTTTTGTCAGTTGAATTGAATCAGGAATCGGTTAATAAATAATGTGACAAAAGCCAACAATGACATGCGACAGGATAATGCTACGGAATTATTCCATCACGTCACAATAAATTCACAATCGGATAATGGGTGTAACTAGACTAGTCGCAGTCCCACTGGAGTCACAATACCCACTGAAGGAATAATCCCCAGAAGTGTGATATATTATCTAAACCGATAACGGTTCGTTAAAACTACATCCATAAGGTACGAAAATCTTTAAAAAATTGATCATCTATATTACAAGGAATCACACCTGGGTATCGATTCTCAAATCCAGGCCGCTCGCACATATAGAACCTCGCACACACAGAGTTGTCCAAAGTATAGGTGTAGTATTTGTGGTATATATTTAGGCACACAAAAAGGCCCACAAAATACTTCTATGGGTTTATCGCTTCGGTGGACATAGCATTGTTATCGCAGACAAGAATATGTCGAATAGTCGCGGTAATGGTAAGAGAATTGCATGTTGATTCGGTAAAAAGCAAGCGCGCTCCACAAATGATTTCAATAGTGAATTAAATCTTATATTTACATAATTTAACCGAAAATTTTTGTCTCCATTTCGACGCGAGAGATTGTATATAAGATAGTGCAGGGATTGATACATAGATAAATACAATTGCTACCTCAAGTAGAGCTGTCGATAGTGCAGGGATTGATACATAGATAAATACAATTGCTACCTCAAGTAGAGCTGTCGATAGTGCAGGGATTAATACATAGATAAATACAATTGCTAGCTCAAGTAGAGCTGTCGATAGTGCAGGGATTGATACGTAGATAAATACAATTGCTACCTCAAGTAGAGCTGTCGATAGTGCAGGGATTGATACATAGATAAATACAATTGCTACCTCAAGTAGAGCTGTCGATAGTGCAGGGATTGATACATAGATAAATACAATTGCTACCTCAAGTAGAGCTGTCGATAGTGCAGGGATTGATACATAGATAAATACAATTGCTACCTCAAGTAGAGCTGTCGATAGTGCAGGGATTAATACATAGATAAATACAATTGCTAGCTCAAGTAGAGCTGTCGATAGTGCAGGGATTGATACGTAGATAAATACAATTGCTACCTCAAGTAGAGCTGTCGATAGTGCAGGGATTGATACATAGATAAATACAATTGCTACCTCAAGTAGAGCTGTCGATAGTGCAGGGATTGATACATAGATAAATACAATTGCTACTTCAAGTAGAGCTGTCGATAGTGCAGGGATTGATACATAGATAAATACAATTGCTACCTCAAGTAGAGCTGTCGATCGTGAAGGGATTGAAACATACATAAATACAATTGCTACCTCAAGTAGAGCTGTCGATAGTGCAGGGATTGATACATAGATAAATACAATTGCTACCTCAAGTAGAGCTGTCGATAGTGCAGGGATTGATACATATGTAGATAAATACAATTGCTAGCTCAAGTAGAGCTGTCGATAGTGCAGGGATTGATACGTAGATAAATACAATTGCTAGCTCAAGTAGAGCTGTCGATAGTGCAGCGATTGATACATAGATAAATACAATTGCTAGGTCAAGTATAGGGCCCAGAATCAATACTACCCCCTACTAATTTACACTCATTGGCGTCATTTTAATTTAATAATCATTATTATTTAATCAAAATCAATGATTTATTCATCATCCTATATAAACGTTTATAATACACATAATTTTTTTACGTATTTTGATTTTGTAAAATACACTATTAAATCAAAAAGGATCGACATGTTTCAAAACCAATGGTTTCTTCGTACTTATATTATACTCTAACTTTCTCTGATAGAGAAATAATAGAGCGTGTTGTTTTACGTCCAACAGATGGCGCTATTTTTTGAAAAAAGCATGTTTTTACCTGTCGCATGTGACATCTATATAATATAGGTACATAAAAACACACGCGTATTTGAATGCAACGTTGTGAAAGAATTTGAAAGCAATCGGTGAAGAACTTTCGGAGATCAGTACTGAAACATGTCAATCATTTTTGATTAAATAATGGTGTTCACAAAGTTATTTCTATTATTTTATTAATATTTAATTATTTCGTATAAAATTTTCCGTTTTGTCAAATACCCGCTCTGAGTCAGGCATTTCCATGCACAGATTTATATTTCAATAACGTCCAACCCCTTCGCGTCCTAACATTGTTCCAACTCTTTCACACTCAACACCTGAGGGAAATCTATAAATTTATAAGTGCACCTGTGCCATTGAGGGGGTTAACGGGCTTGTATCGGAGAATGGGTAACCAGGGGCGGGTTAGACCAAAACCACCTTAACCAAGGCCATAACACTTTCAAGTGGGCTAATAAATCTTTTTTTATTTACATAACCTTGAATGACTTATTTTTTGTTTTGTTAAAAATCGGGAACAAATACACCAATACAATCAACCGTGTGATACGAACACGCGAAGAGTGTGCGAGGAAATGACACGCTATTGATGTCCCGCTTTAATTCGCTATGCGGGAAGATGAGACATCCACACGTCTGCAGTTTTATTTTGATTTAGACCATCGATAACTACGACCGCACAGCTGTGTTTGAGCCAGCCGCCAGCCGCTAGCCAGTCGCCCGCGAACCGTCGTTAGATGTGGAACTCTCGCACGTTTCTTTAGCATCTGCCGATGGTTTTTACATGTTTTCAGCAATTAAATTACAATTATTATCACTTTTGGTATAAAACATAATCGATTAGCTATGAATATTAATTTTTTTTCGATATTAAATAGCTTATTTTGAGATGTGTATTGACTACACAGCACCGGAATGCGTGGATTTTTTTAGCACAGTAAGGGAAAGGTTAACAGTATTACATTTTAGATCATCATTGGTTATGTATACCTTATCAGAAAAGAGGAGTTCTTGTACCTGATAAGGGAGCCACGATTCTTACACAGGTTTTATGTTGTAATAATATTTTTGCATAGAATATAGATTTTTCAATGTTTAATTTAAGTTTTTTTGATTTTTTTTTTATTTTCATTTATTTGTTCTGATTGGTTAACAATACAGCGTAGTTCAGAAGGGAGATTATTGTAGTTTTTTATGGCTTGGTAAAAATAATGGTTTTGCATTTGTGTTATTTTAAAAGTTAGTGTAATAAATTGATTTCCATTTCTTATTAGTTTTTAAAATTCTTGGTATTCTTTGTTATTTTTACAATGGAAGCTTGCTTAAATATGTCATTGAAATTTGGTACTGGAAAGAATTTAAATAGTGATTGAATAGTGATGAAGATCTTATATTTTAAATAGCAGGCCAACTTGAGTTAGTGTCCCGTCCGTGGTTGAGGTGGTTTTGGTTAGTCCAGGGGAAGTAGGGGTGCGCGGGACGGGTTAGACCAGGGTGGAATAGGGTGGCGCGTGGGGAGTTCGACCAGCGGGGCGGAGGGGGCGAAGTGGACCGGGGCAGGTTGCGCCACCTCGTGTCGGGGCCAGATGTAACCGCCAGCCCGCAGCTCCCCCTCAAGCTGTGCGGGGTCAGATAAGACGATTTGATACCACTTTGATGCAGAATAACATTATAGTGTCAAATAGATGTATATTTTGGAGCGGTTTCATTTGTAAACATTGGGAATTAATTTGTCTAAAAAAACATTGCGTACGCATCGGGAATGAGATATTTTCACAAACTATGGGCACCGTTAAAAGGAACCTACAAGCCAAAAATGAGTATATTCTTGGTACACTTTATACTGTAGGTAATAGGTATTAAAATCGCTTTTAGCTATAATACTGTGTTTTTTTTAAAGTGGTTTCCTTTATGCGTTCATATATTTCTATTGAAGAAATGTTTTTTTTTAGTAATTTACATTTATATTTTTTATTGAGTAAATTATTTTGTCTATTTGTATTTTACTCAAGCGAAACGATAGGAAAACCTTCAATTTATCTAAAGCATATTTTTTAGTATTCATAACATACACCAGTTCGTTATAAAGATTAATCAAAATAGTGATTCAGCATTAAGCTTCGCCTTAAGAATGTGTGAAGGATTTGACTGTAATATTTTGACATAATATTGGAGTATTTCCGCTTTGTAATAAAATTCAAATAAATTGAATATTTCTGAACGTATCCGAAAACTAAGAACTGCTTTTGAAAGGTGATAAAATACGCTTTAAAATTTATTTATTGTAAATAAAAATTTAACTATCGATAACTAGGTCGAATTGCGAACATAAAAAATTTCACCTTACGCTTTTTGTAATAAAAATTACTGATAAGGAAAATATATTTGACAAATGTATTACAAACGTTACTGTCTTATTTTAATTATTCCGTGGTTAACTTCTAGATTTGAATATAAAGCGTTGTGTTTTCTATTTCTAACACTGTTTAGATCATATTTCTCACCATGACAGTAAGGGAGATAAAACGATTTTTTATGACTCTTGTTTTGAATTAACGATTTAATTCGTTATTTTACTCAAAGTTTATGAGAACTCCTGTCAAATTGATTAGTTAATGGAGTGCAATCCCGTTTTTAACCAGATTACGAATAATTTAAAGAGATTCTAAATAAATTAGCAGTATTTTTATTTACGTGCGGGCAGTAGAAAATAGGGGGTGTGGGCTGCCCCTGTAAAAATGCTGATAGCGTTTTGATCCGCCGCACGTCACCGTCTGTACTAGCCTCGTGTTATCTGTACCGACACAACAAGCGTCAATCCAATACAACCAACTAGCCTAGCTTTACAGGTCCTCCGATCTATATAGTATTGTGTATGCCCATAATATAGTTCAGTTATACATATGTTTTTAGGAGGTTTTTATAAAATTGATTTAAATTACATTTATTTACACCTCAAAAGAGGTACACCTCTATTTGTACCGTATAAAGAAAATGGAAGCATGTATCGCCACTCGGAGGTCTATATTTGATATTCTTCTTTCTGAAATAAATTGGGTAATGACTTGTTTATATTTGGGGAATGATGTGTTGAATATATCAACAACATCTTTATAGTCATTACCCAAATTTAGTATACGGCGAACGGGGATATACAGGGTTTTCCAATAAGAGGTCTTATTTTGATATTCAATCGTAAAAAATCAATGATTTCGTTGCTTGTGTAGCACGTAGCGCCACCTTGTTGAAAGTAAACGTTGTCCAAATCAATACCATCCAATTCCGGCCATAAAAAATCATTAATCATCTCTCGATAGCGCAATCCATTCACCGTAACTGTTGCTCCAGCCTCATTTTCGAAAAAGTAAGGTCCAATGACTCCGCCGGACCATAAGCCGCACCAAACTGTCAAACGTTGAGGATAGAGAGGCTTTTCAACAATAACTCTTGGGTTTTCCGAGCCCCAGTTGTGACAATTTCTGCTTGTTGACGAAACCACCGAGGTGGAAATGGGCCTCATCACTCAAGATGATTTGCATTTGATTCACTCAAGTGAATTTTAATAATTTCAATGCGTTGTTGAAGCGTGAATCGTTCCATTTTTATTAATGGCGTAGTTTCTACTTGTCAAATGTCAAAAAATGGCATCTTCAAAAGTAACATCTACCGAAATAGCTGGCTATTCAAAATAACACCTCTTATTGGAAAACCCTGTAGAATTGAGATTCTGTGTTGGAGTTATCACAATAGAACGATAGATAATGCCTCGATGTTGGTTTGAGAGGTATATGTAAAGAAATCAAGTGTAATAGTTCAGGGCAGTCAATTATTGAATTTATGATTTTATATAAATATTTTAGGTCATTAAATATTCTACGTTATTGGCGAAATTTTAATATAAAAAAAATCTATGGTCAGTTAGCGATATTTGCGAGACACGTACATGCACCAGTGCACAGGGATCAAAGTTAACATACGTGATATGTCCCCCAAAACTCCAAATCTTTCTTAAGACCCTGCACACCCAAACGGATTTAAAATTTTGTACACGCCCACCGCCAATAGCTTCAATAGCTACGCACATGGGTTCCATAGTCAAAAATAAGAGATATGAAATTGTTATATTCCAAATTTTGGATTACCGCCATCTTTTGAGGTCATTTCAAACTAAAATTGCAAGCAGTCTTCGTATCGAGGAAATTTTATATAATTCACGTTTCGGCAAAACAAATGTATGGATATTATCTTCAAAAAACATAATTTTTTTTGGAACTTAAAAACTTGAGTTAACGAGAAACTTGTTGAAACTGTTACTACGGAATTGTATATCTCTTAATTGTCTATCTCTTAAGGATATCCCCCAGAAATGCCGGGTACAGTACGTCAGTTAGTATTTAATAAAACTAATAAAATGATTTAAAATAGAGTAAAAATCGCTCGACAAATGTTTTAAGTCGATGCACTACAAAGTAATGCAAAAATATGTGTTTTTGGTTTAATAATTTGATTGCTTAACAATAGTTTAGACGTTTTAATCAATATTGCGAGTAGAACACATCTTGGCCTTTGAAATAATCGAGCATTTTTTTTTAGAAGCCTTTTTTAAGCCCAGAAAAATGTTAAGTTTCAGGCCTATGAAAACTGCTTTAAAGTTGAAAAATTCCTACTTACGAATCTCTTTTCGGAGAATATTTTTTTGTGTAATGTGGCAAATTAAGTTCTTTAGAATAAGATTTTAAAACATTTATATATTTGTGCCTGAAATTGAACAAAACACACTTTTTGGCGATGTTTTTTTGTTGCATACATTGAAACCGGCGGCTAGTCAATTGAAAAGCGGGAATTTAAACCTATTAGCAATATATAAGGAGTATTACTGTAAGTGGTCTGATTGCAAATTGTACACGATGTGATGCATAGACTTAAGAAGAAGCTACAAACCAAAAATGATTATATTCTTGGGACACCTTATATTGTAGGTAACAGGCATTAAAATCGCTTGACAAAAGGAGTCTAGAAACGTTCGATTTCAAGCACTAAACTGATTTTTATTTATTTTGTAAATAATTTTATAAGAAAGCAAAAAAGTTAATCAAATGAAACTGTCACAGATAATCTTAGCTATAATACTGTATTTTTTTAAAGTTGTTTCCTTTACGCGTTCATACATTTCTATTGAAAAAAATAATTTTTCAGTAGTTTTTATTTTATATTTTTTATTGAGTATTTTTTTTTATTTATTTGTATTCTACTCAAGCGAAACGATAGGAAATCTTCAATTTTTATCTAAAGCATATTTTTTGGTAGGTATTCATAAAGATTAATAAAAATAGTGATTTAGCATTAAACTTCGCCTTATGTAGCATCTAAAGAAACACTGCGAATTTTATCATACTTGTAACAATATTATAACAGAACCAGAAGTGTTATTTTAACAATTTTATGAGCACACAAGGGAATTTCATATAATTACTTTTCAACTCGGCATCCGAAGAGAGATTTTTTTTTAAATAACATAATAATAATAAGTTTTAGTGTTCAAGGGACTTACATTATACTTCTGTAATAATTCGGATTGCAGGGTCTTAACTAATTCTCCGTTAAACTTCAGGTTGGTCGCAGAATTCTTGTATTTTCCTTTGTAAAAGGCGTTTTCCCGCCTTTTCAGCTGTCATAACAAAGCGCTGACAGCGCCGCTATCGGCCCAGAGCACAACTAACCGCATGGCCACTGGCCACCCACAACCCACCCCACCTTGCAGTACCTACACACACAGCCTATAATGCCAGGCTTACGGCTAATGTTTCAGGAGGGGCTGTTCGTTGCAACGAAGTAGACATCATATCGTATCACCGACCGCACAGATAATCCTCACAAGTATGATATAAGCCGATGTGATAGAAAACTGATGATGCCAATTGAAAATACATTTCGACGACGATTAAATAAATTCAGTATTTTAAAATGAATTTCTTTTAAACATTAATTCCACACAGGAGGCGCTGAGAAAACAATTACTCCCAGGGCCTATGTCATCTTTTAGGATGGTGTGTGGAAAAAGGCTATGAGAGGGGGGTAGAAATCTGGCGGTGTGTGTATCCAGGAGTGACGGACGTTTGAATCCATCCCTACCACTGCGGTACAAGGCGATGGGTCGAGAGAGTCCTGGTGGAGAGGTAAAAATATTTCCCTCTCAAAAATCTCTCCAGATTAGGCCCGTCACGCAGTAGGTGACCCGGACACCACTGCTAAGTCACAAAACGTGGCGAACCACTTGGGGTGTTGGTTATCCAATAAATTGTTACCGAGGCGGCGGTACCTATAACCGCCTCCCAAATTGAGTTCCCACTGCCAAGCTGAGTGTACGTTATAGTGTTCGAGTAATGCGTCGGTTTCTTTCCCAGGCTTCGTGAGTATAATTTCTCTTCCCTCTAGAAACATTTGAGAATTTAGTAATACTTCATCAGAAATAATTAAAATGAACCCCACGAAAAGATCGATTTTCTAGGCTTGCCAGGGCAAAGTCGACCGTAGGTTCGTACATTACGCCAGACTACCCGCTGAATTTGTTTTTACACGACTTCATCACTTAAGTCGTTTGATAGAGCAAATTCGGCAAATTAAGGCCGCGCGTCTCATATTTTTGTGCACGGCTGATTTACTTAGGTCTTTAAGATTCTGGCTATATTTTAAGGTATTGTCTCGTCTTAATATTTTAAAGCAAAACTTACAAACAGTGTGATTTCATAAAATAATTAAATTAACGCCATCTATGAATGCGTATATTATATAACGTACGTTAAGTTTAACCTTAAGAAAATACAGGTTTCTTAAATCACGGTAAAAAGCAAGTAAAAAGTTGTCGTCTAGTTTAGGTACGGTTAATGGTGAAGAGAAACTCCATTAGAGTAACTTATTGGATATTATTTGATCAATCATTTTGGTCCTTTCATAAACACACGCGTCACACTCCGCGCTCACAGCGAAACTGTCATCTGACAGAATGTCAACATTTGAATATCGAATTCCTTCCAAATTCGAATCTCAATCTGTTGATGTTGTACAGGATGTTGCGAAATTTAATAATACAGATTACTTAGTTACAATATTGCAGCAGAAAATCAGTGGATGTTGGTATAAATTTAAAGAAAATATCCACGTATTTCACAATACGTGGACAACAACAGAACTTGAAAAGCACTTTCACAGAAGTTGAAAAATATTAATTTGAAATTTAATGAATCGTTCAAATTCTGTTAAAAAATTAAAGCAAGGCTTGAAACTATGCATGTACCTCTGCAGGGGTAGGCAGAGATGATGCATAGCAAAACAGGACTATCTCGGCACACAGACTTTGCAATCACATTCGTATCTCTTCTCTTTTCTTCCTTTTTATCAGAATGTGCTAATATCTAAAACTGTGATGAGCAACTCACGGTCCCTTTTCTTGCGGCCCACTTGGTTAAATCTCTAAGTAGTACAAAGTCGCTATCCAAGTTTGTCTATTTATGCGCTTAGTTCTTCTAAACTAGGCAACGGATTTTGATAGGGTTTTTACTATCATTTAGAAAATTTCTTCTTGAAGGTTTACATATAAGATACATGCATATTGTATTTATGGAAAGTAGAGAAAACTCGATGTTTTATAATCAAGTAGTAAAAATATATTTTCCGGCACTACATTGCTAACGATACATCAAAATATTGTAGTACGGAATTGTATATCGTAAAAAGACCTACAAAAAAGACAGTGAAAATAAACATTATTATTACAAAAACACTAACCACGTTTTTACTTATATACTGATATTACTGATATTTCGAAAGAACGTTCGTCTTGTTTGGAGAATTTTATAACTGTACCTTCATTTTTATCTCGTTCATATAATAAAAAATAAATACACTGAAAAGAATTATTATTTCTTTTTTTAAGGTCAAAACATTTATGTATTTCCCCATGATAGATGATCGTCATATATAACCCTCAAATTCTGCAGTGGTTAAAAAGATAAGAAAGAAAAGGTTAGGTTAGATTAGGTTGCTAGAGGTAGGTACTATCTTGATATATTATAAAATATTTTAAAGATTTCACGTTTAGAGAATAGAATATGTAAGAAGCACCCTGTAGATCTCCCATCTCGTAGGACATTTAGATGTTGAGTGATGTCTTCACTAACGAGACGCCATCTGCGGCGGCGGCAGTTTTCCAAACTTCGCACTAATGGCCGCCACGAACAGTACCTACCTACCACTACCGAGTATCGAAATACCCAGGGACGGACTTAGAACCAAGACTAAATAATAAGACCTTGAAAATGGGGCCTCAATTAGCAAAAAGTGATTTAATATTTTATTTATTTTGACTCACACGGGAGGCCATGACAAAAATAATTTCTCTCTGCTGTATGGTGAGTCTTTCTAAGTAAAGGAAGTGGGAGAAGTTCTGTGAACGAAAAATAATTTCGCTCAGTTCGTGTCATTTATGAGGATGCTGTGTGAAGGATCTTTTTGAGGGTATGAAGAAGTGGACCTGTTGTAGGAGGGACGAAACACAGAGGCCAGCAAATCGTTCCACAGCCGGCTGTTGAACTGAAGAACGGGTTGTAGAATCGAGCCGTTTTCATGTGGTAAATGTCAATCGTGTACAAATAAATCTTGGGCGCACGTTTGGCTTATTTCCTGACTATCAATGACGCTAGTTTCTTAGAGTATCTTCAATTTAAATACCGGTAGAGCAAAGCCTGAAAGCCTGAACGGTTGCAATCGGTTTGTTAATTTTCTCTTCATTTTTAGTGTATCTTTTATTTCTGGGGTACCAGGCATGATCACTTTAAAATTTTTATCAATAAAAATTCAATTTGAAATTATGGGACTAACTATTATATGTATTCCTCTTTGCAATTCAGTTATGTACAGTAAATAATGTATATTTCTTAATATTCTTATGTAAAAGCCCCGAAAAAGGGCGTTAAATAATAAATAAATTAGTAAATAATATTGATGATTACGGTTTTCATCAACAGTATCCTTGACTCGCAGAAATCCTGGCGTTGCCCGTGATTTACGCAAAGTTTTTCTAAATCAGATGTAGACAATAATTTTCCTCTTATTGAACGTCATAATTCAGCTTTAAGTGGTGGTAAAATGTGGTGGGGTGGTTTTTAGAAATATAAATATGATAGTGACCTTTCTCCTCTTTTGAAGTTCAAGTAAACAAAATTCTATCAATCTCGGAAAAAAGCTTGACACTCTCCTTTATAAATGAATTATAAAGACAATTCGACCTTCGCTAGCCAAAAATCTATTTTCGTAAGTTTTACATTTTAGAATATTAATGTAGATATAATAAATTACATAACTACTGAAAAAATTTTAAAAAGTTAGGCTTGGTTTTTTAATCCCGGTGGGCGTAATTTTTGCTGATGAAAGCGTAATGAGTAAGATTAAGAAAAAGACACATCAAATACTTGAGTCAGACCATGTCAAGAGTCAGAATAATTGAAGAGTATGTATGAATGTGAATGAGGCAAGAAGTGTGTGCCAAGACTGAATTGTTTGGCGGTCCTTCCTCTCTGCCTACCCTTGCAATAGAAAGGCGTGATGGTTTAATCAATCTTGGTGTTTACTTTTTTTTATTTTTTTTTTATTTAATAAATGTTTACAAGTTACATTTTTAGACATTTTTTTTTTAACTACCATACTAGGCTAATGCCCGTGTTGTGGTAGTTATACATGAAATAATAATAACAATGACATAAAAGAACTAAAAAATACTTATAGTAACATAAGTATGTAAGTATAAATCATAATGAAGTAATAATAAAAATAACTTAGAAGAACTAAAAAATACTATTTTATAGAAACATAAGAAAGAATTAGAAAAAAAAAACAAATTTAATGATAAATAAAACTAAAAACAAATATATTAAAATTAATAGTAAGCTGAAAAATAAAGAAAAAGTATATGTATATTTAAAAAGATACAAATAAAAATCTTTATCGCTTGGTTCCCACAATCAATTCAAGTTTTGAAAATTAAAGGTTCATTTAACGCGAATAATTTTACGCATTATATTACGCAGAAATATTTCACATCACGCAGATCTTCACAGACATTATTATTTTGGATAATTCTGGTTTAATTTAAGAAAGTTTTAGGAATAAATTTATGTATTGTCAATGGCCTGTCAAATGTGCTGAATCAATGAAACGGCCTGATGGTTAGATAGTGTAATTCACTCCACGTGTAATTTCGTATATGTGTAATATCGGTAAAATGTGAGATCAATTTCAGCAATAATGAGGAAAGAAATATACACATCCCACATTATTTATTTATTTATTACACGCCCTAGTAAGCTTTTCTTTAAAAAAAAATACAAGCATTTTGTATCAGAGTAAACACTTAAAAATTAATACAATAAAGAAAAATGTAAACATAGTGGCAAAAATGAATCCTCACGCATATAATTGAATTTAAAATATTCAACAAAACAAAATAGAAGAAGCGGAGAAGTTATATGGGTACATAGGTCTATTTGTGTATAGAAGAATAAAAGTGATAGAATATACAACATTTATACTGATTAGTTTTCAAATGAAATATATCACCCAGATCAGAATATTTGTTTCCGAGATTGTGAAGTCTCGGAATCGGAGAATTTTGGTAAGCTAGTGTCCTGGTGTTATTAAAGTAAACAGATAAGAAATGTCGGCATGATTTTTTGGGAACATGGATATTGATACATTGAAGTAATTCGGGACAGTCAATTTTAAAATGTAGTATTCTTTGTAACAGTATTAAATCTGTGCTTATTCTTCTTTCTGAAAGTTTCAATAGAGACATTTTATCCAAGAGGTAATTGTAATTTATGTTTTGTATAGGAATATGCAATTTATAAACCTTAGAAACTTCCGTTGAATCTTTTCAATGTTATCAGAATGAATATTGAAAAATGGAGACCATAACGTAGAGTTATACTCAAGTTGGCATCTGACAAGGGTTTTATATAATATAATAAATGTTCCTAAATTATTGAAATATGAATAGTTTATCTTTTCAGATTTAATTACAGTAATCGAGTTTAGTCTTCAGTTAGTATGTAAGTCCTTGATTTCAGTTGGCCCAATCCGCCCCTGTGTCAAAGTACCTACCGGAGTAGCGAATAGTACTTACCCGGGTAGCAAAAGAGTTGTCGGTGACAGTCTGGCACCGGCGCCGCTCTAATGACCGATATCGGAAAGTATCGAAGTTTAGGGCACAAACACTGTATAAACAATACATACTAGAAATGCCTTCAACGTACATTTGAATGGAAACCGATGTCGCCACTGATTTTGTACAATTTGATTCTAGTACGAAAAATGTTATAGGTCAAAGGGCAAATCGAGTCAGCATCCCATTAAAACGAAAATCCTTAAGTTTTT
The DNA here is from genome assembly GCA_026573805.1 of Hesperophylax magnus. NCBI lineage: Eukaryota > Metazoa > Arthropoda > Insecta > Trichoptera > Limnephilidae > Hesperophylax > Hesperophylax magnus. The sequence goes on along the minus strand of JAIUSX010000230.1, from coordinate 1,618,700 downwards.
TCTTGTTTAAAACGAAACCTTTTAAAACATATCAGCTTAACTGGTTAGTGGCAGAGTGGATAAACCAGGCGTCGCGACTTCAAACTAATTCCTTCTTGCTAGCTAAGTCCTTCATCATTGCACAAGCTACATTTTCCAATTGTTTAAGAAACTACACGGCAGCACAGTCGTTCCAACACAGGAGGAATTGTGCTGTTGTATGAAATGTATTGACTTAGTACATTTCGATTATATCCCATTTAACACGCGCTCCGCCTCTTTTACAGTGCCTGATATCGTATTACGTGCCTGAAAACTTCAGGCATAGTCGACACCACGACTTGTTTGAGCTGCCACACGGCAGCACAGATGTTATATCACAGAGGAATTAAATTTCTAAAACAGTAGGTATATAATAACTTTTTTTTTAATTATTAGAAATCTTGCACTGTGAATAGGTTATTAATCTAACAATTATTTTACAAGCAATAATTATTCGCCTGAAACACTCATCCACATTGAAAAATCTCCTGATAAACGATACATGACGCCAACGGGACTCGAACCCGTGTCCCTTCGATTTCCGGTCGACAGCTCTGACCACTGAGCTATGGCGGCTTATCTCTTATCCGCGAAATAATTCAATACATACTAGTGTTTCATTCAATAATTACTGCTTGTTACATTTTTTCACCTGAAAACAACCAACTTTATTTTTTATATGAGAAAGGCATTGTAAGTGCTAACTCTCTCACTAGATGGCGTCGAGACAAATTGTCTACATTTATTGGTGAGAATACTAGAACTTGTCAAATATTAATTATTATTTTTTTTGGTAAACTAATGTTTAAGGTCTCGAAAGGGTTCGAGTGCCGTTGGCGTCATGTATCTTTTATCAGGAGATTTTTCAATGTGGATGAGTGTTTCAGGCGAATAATTATTGCTTGTATAATAATTGTTACCCTTTGTGCTATGCATAAAAAATCAAGTCTTAAACATTAGTTAACCAAAAAAAAATGATAATGGTTATTAATCTGTTTATTTAAATACATAATTAACCAGTTAAAAACAGTGTTTTTAGTAATATTTGTAATACATCTATTTTAAATTGTGTTTTTAAACTAGTTTGGTTAAAGAATTCGGCCTTCCTCTCAGGAAACTAAAAAAAATAATACGTGAATGACATTAAATTTGATTAAATGCATTGTCACCGAGAACGATTCTATCTGTTGAGTTTCAGCTCAATCGGATGTTGGAAAGTGGGTTAATTTTTAGATAAGTTTGACCGATTGGTGGCTGAGTTGAAATCGCGTTTGGGTCTCACCTAGGCATAGTGGGTTCAATTCCTCTTCATCGCAACACAAGAAACATTTTCCGCTTACTGTGATGGTAGTAGGATTTCAAATATTATATTGCCATTACATTTGATCGAAATCAAAATTTTACAACGAATTTCTGTATTTGAAATCTAAGCAAAAAATAGTCAGACTTTTGTAAGGCGAAACACGCCCACATCGCATTTCTTGCGTTCTTCTTTATTCTATTTGAAAAAAAGCACCAGGTTGGTAACACACACACCGGCCGGGCCGAATATTATTCTAATTTCAAACTTTCAATTTCCGAACGAGACTTGGAAAATGAAAGTGGTCTTGGCTGTCAGATTTACCAAATTGATTTTTTAAATGATCGCTCGGCGGGTATTGATTTTGTATCGGATTGATTAACGTGCGAATTTGACAATTCAAATTTTATAAATACACATTGCTCTTAGCGGAAGACTAAAATTGAAGGTATTTCAAAATTTCGTCACATTTTCATTTGTCTTGAATAGAGATTAAAGAGGAAGCTACAAGCCAAAAATTTATATATACTTGGTATACCTTATAATTAGGTAATAGGCATTAAAATCGACAAACGGAGTCTAGAAACGTTCGATTTCAAGCACAAAACTGGTTTTTATTTATTTTGTAAATAATTTTATAAGAAAGCAAAAAAGTTAATCATGTGAAACTGTCACAGATAATCTTAGCTATAATACTGTATTTTTTTTAAAGTTGTTTCCTTTACGCGTTCATACATTTCTATTGCAAAAATATGTTTTTTAGTAGTTTATATTTATATTTTTTATTGAGTAATTTATTTTTTTATTTGTATTCTACTCAAGCGAAACGAAAGGAAAACCTTCAATTTATCTAAAGCATATTTTTTGGTATTCATAATGTACACCAATTCGTTATAAACATTAATCAAAATAGTGATATGGCATAAAGCTTCGCCTTAACAAAAATTAAATTATAACTTTGAAATTTGATGAATTGTTCAAATTCAAGTAATAATAAATCATAAAAATAATGTCATGTCGTAAAAGTATTAACGCCATACAACTCGGTGTTGGTACACACTCTCTGCCTCATTTACATCTATACATCATCTTATACACAATCTTCTGTAATTCTGACTCTTGACATCTTGTTATTTTGACCTTCTACTATTCACTTTCGCGAAATATACACTCCTTTCTTCGTGCATTCGCTCTACACACCCAAAGTATCTAAGCGTTCCTTTCGTAGGATGGGTTGTTTCAGAGAATTTAAACAATTCTTAAAATTTAAAAGTTAATTTTCAGGTTCTGTGAAAGATTTTTTCAAGTTCCCGATTATTTCAGTTCTGTCAATCAACTAGTATCAACTAGTATCAACTAATGATACAATAACAGAACTTGAATAGGACTTTCGTAGAACCCGAAAATGAACGTTAAAGTTTTATGAATTGTTCAAATTCTTCAAAACAACCCGTCCTTAGAAATGAAGAAATCCTTCAATAATAATGAGTCCATTATCAATAAACTTTTTTTTTCTTAGACATTTCTGAATCTTAAAAAACCGGTCATTTTCGCTTTTCGCATTTTGTTGCTAACTTTCTTGATTCTTCAGATGACATTTGTATAGTTATTGATACAGTCTGTTTTTATTTACATCGAAATCCGGCCAGTTTAATTATGTTTCCGGTATTTACTTTTGTAAAACGATATTTTGATTTAAAATATACCTACGATAGTGCTGCAAATGGGTATTACTGCTTTTTTACATTTTCAATACAAGACAGATATTTATTTATTGATATAAATTCAATAAAACAACCCATCCTTGATCTTTCTCATCATGCTTAAATCAGACTTGAATTCTTTGCGAACCTCCGCACAAATACTATAGGATCTTATTATGCAGTTGAACAAATAAGTGATGGCTTCGGGTTTGGTTAACTGTTTTCTAGATCTTATAACAAACCCTGAGAGTTTTTCTTAAAAAGATATCCCTAATACGTCGCTGCAGGGTTGGTGTTTACGTCAATAATCGCTAATTCATAAATAATTAGTTTACTGGCCATAAATTAATAAATAAATATAATAAATAAATGTTTCCTACCCCCCTTTCTCCTCTCCTTGAGACCTCTCCCCCGTGTCCGGGATTCAGTCTAAAACTAAAAGTCGTGACGCGAAGTGGACATTATTACCTATAACGCATCGCATAGCAATCAGAAAATCCTCACAAACGCATCGCAATAAATAAAATTTGTTAAGGCGATGCACTACGTAGTGTAATATTTTAAATCGAGCCGATATCAATAACACCCCTTACGTAGATGGCGAAAAGGTTTAAATTCCCGCTTAACACCATCCGCCTGTTTTGATTTATGCAAGAAAAAAACATGGCCAAAAAGTGCCTTTTATTTTATTTTGTGGATTTTCAGGCATAAATATTAAATTTTTTTCCAATCATTTTATAAATAACTTAATTTGCCACATTATACAATAAAATCATAACCGAAAATGGGTTCGTAAGTAGAAGATTTTAAACTTTTAAGCAGTTTTCATAGGCCTTATACATTATTTTTTTCTGGGCTTATAAAAAGACTTATCTAAAAAAATACTCGATTATTTCAAAGGCCTAGATGTATTCTACTCGCAGTATTTAATTAAAGAATCTGAAACATTTCTAGGCGACCAAATTTTCAAACCAAAAACACATGATTTTGAATTACTACGTAGTGCATCGCCTTAAACCAAAACCATAGTGAAACTAGCATCCCAACAAGTGAATGTTCTTCAATCTCTGTAAGTACCTTCTACCTTTATAATATATCAACGTAGAATAATTGATTTGTTTATAAAAAGGTCCACACATTGAACAGTTGGTATACCAATACCGTGAAGAGGGCAACATTTAGTTAACAGATCTGAGAGTCAAAAACTTCCCAACTTCATTTTACCTCCACTGCTTTCCTAAACAACTGTATTCAGCCTGAATTCAAAGCAATTAATTGGGGATACCATGGTCATGTTGACTCTGGACAATTGTAACTCACTTACTCGATATTAACTTTAAAAATATATAAATAAATACGATTTACAAGTAAGGTACAAGAAAATGCGGAAAGTTTTCAACAGGAGCAGTTTTCCTGCCTCCCCACCCCGCTCCTCTACTTACGCCACCCCTTTGAACCCGCCCTTCGAGAACGCTCGAAACGTTGGCGAATTTGACTTCCCGCCACGACCAGTCGCTCCATTGTCGGCGCAAAAATTAATAGCGACGCGTCACTACCATACCCCCCCACCACCCCTCCCCACACCGTGTTTTCACCGCGGGTCTTAACTACCCCAGTGTCAGGGTCCTAGGTCCTCGAAATACGGTCCTGCGTGCGAAGAAACAGAATTAACTTCGTGATAACAGGGAATAATTGAGATTAAAAATCTCTATTTATAATATAATGTAATATAAAATAATTACAATAGCGTATTATCTAAGGTGGATATTTTCAGTTGCGAACTTACCAATTACAAGAGGTCCATAAAAGAATATTTCTCTGATGGTGGTTGATAATCTGGCGTGTAAATAGCACAGACCATCAGGGAATATTCTAAATCCCTATGAAAAAAAATTGATTGGTCAATGAATTCACTCTGCAGGGAGAAAAAAACTTAAGCCAGCCACCAAAATACATATGAACAGAAAAGACTCACCAGAGAATCCCACTTGCAATAAGTTTTGCTCCTTGATCTTCAATCAGCACAAAATATATTTGAGTTAGCACTAAGAGATTATGATGTCACCAGCTCTCAAGATAGTAGAATTATTAATGATGAATCAGCACATTGCAATTCCACACGTATGTCACATTATTGTCAAAAAAATATTTCAAACATTTTAGTCTTTAATAGACCTCTTTTGACAAATGATCCAAACTGGATGAATCCAACTGATCAATGCAAAAGGTGACTGTAATTCGTTATCACACCTGCAGAGCAAAATCCATCCAAAAATGACCAGAGATGTCTCTTTTGTCCATTACTTATATTTAAAATTAATTAATTCATATATAATGTTTATATTTTTAAAAATCAATTCACATTAATTTTAAATCGACTGCTTCTCCAGATGGTTTGTGAATAATGTTATGTCTCTATTGTTTATATTTCTATTATGATTTGATTTATGTATATCTACAACTTCTCTCCATGGCTATAAATGTTTTTTTTTTTTTTTAAATTAAAAAGAAAGACAAACATTCCCGGGTTACGAATAACCTGACAATATTTGAAAATCTCCTACTACCACCACAGTAAGCGGAAAATGTTGTTTGTGTTGTGATGGAGGACTTAGCCAGCCGAGGAATTGAACACACTATGTCTGGGTGGAATCCAAACGCTATGTCAACTCGGCCACCGACCGGTCTATGCATTTATAAATGTTTTGTTTTGTAATTTTTCGTTTTATATAATCTTTTGTTTTCATATTCCTTTCTTACAAATTTAAATTCCTTATTCCTTATTATGCTGTCTCAGTAGAGGTAAAGTCACGAGGAAGAAATCCATAATTGGTTTTATGTTGGCCATATAATATTTATGTACAAACTGAAATAAATTTAAGCTGTCGATTTCCCGAAAATTAATAAATAAATGAACATAGAGAAGAATTTCCGTCCCCTGTTGCAAAACTGGGGAAGAAGGTTCGATCCTCAGTCAAACCAACAAACATTTTTTATTCTTTGAAATTGGTTACTAGCCGGCCCAAGAGTTGGCGCAACTATTAATGTTATAAGGTTTTAAAAGCTAAACATACATTATGATTAAAATAGGTTATTCTCTCGTAGTTCCTATTTCTAAGTTTTGAATCCCAACGCATTTCATTTAAACCTACAATATAAAAGGACCAAGGACCCAAGGACCCCCTCACGCCCCCGCCTCCGGCAGGGTCCTAGGAAGGGAGAGGCACTCCATTTCCTGCAGACGAGATGTGAAGTGGACGTCCTGCGCAGATGTGGTACAGTGCCCGCTGCGGACTTAGGCGCGCGTGGACAGCGCAATCTCTCTTTTTTATTTTCTTTCATAAAGTATGGTATAATATGTATAACAATTTTACCAAGAACAGGTTTTTACCATGGACATTTAAATTGATAAACTGGGTATCATTTCCACGACCTGAAGGAAAATGACGTACCATATTTCAATCATCATATTTGGGGCAACAGGAGGGTTAGAGAAAACTCAAAATAAAAACAAACTAACCACTAACCCCATAACGGTTATTTAACCTCTTCGCCAAACAGACGTGTCATCATTTCGTACTCCTGCTGAGGCGGCAACCAGGCGGCTGCCGTTGACTTAGCACATTTGACATGAATGTATTCCTAAAACTGTTATTTCTACAAAATTAAACTACACCTATCCGGAATAATAATGTCTGTAATACTGTGCGTTACGTTAAATATTTCTGCGTAGTAAAATGCGTAAAATAATTCACGTTAAATGATCTTTTAATTTTCAATATTTGAATTTATGTGGGAACCAAGTGATAAAGTAGACATCAAAATTGATTAACTAACGAACCATCAAGCCTTATTGCGTGAATCTTAATATGTTTGAAATTGTGTGGTGCGGTGAATGAATGTGTTTTGTTTTGAATTAGTGTTGCATGAGGAATATTTAATGTCTGGTTTTGTCTGGTTTATCTGATGGGCACTCTTAATTGAATTTGTTCAAGTAAATGTAGAGGTAGCTATTTTTTGCAAGAATGGTAGATCTGTGGAATTTCTACGGCTTTCTCCTCTTTACTAATATGGCAATGATAGTCCCGAAGATCAAGGTTTCCACGTAGAAAACGATTTTGCAATTTCTGAATCCTTTTTGTGTGCCTACCTGATACCTGAGATTTCAGACTTTTTCATAATAGACTAGCTGTACCCGGCGTTGCTGGGGTTATCCTTAGGAGACATTCATATACTATTACGGACTTTTCCGTAGGCCTTTTTAACACTACATGGTCGGGCATTTTACCGTCAAATTGGGGGCGAAGCGCGGGTGTTTTTTTAAATTTTAGCGCCAAAATTAGACTTTCCGCAAAATATTAATATCTTATGATCTATTTGATATTTTTCGATGAAATTTTCAGTGTTTTACTTTAAAATAATGTCTCTATTTATTTACTTAGCAACGTATGAGTAATTCCCTTTTTATGAACAAAAACATTCTTCTTTCTTTTATGAAGCCGTTTGACTTTTAGCAATATTAATTTACATTACACATGCGCCAGTGTTGCCAGCGTATATATATTTATAATATCAATATTGGGCTGGTTATCAACAGCACGACTGTGCTTGGAAATTTGGCAGAAAATCATCGGAAGTTGCGCCTATCGATCCGATATTGTAAAGTCTTCGATTTTCACTGATGTAAAATCTCAAGATACCTGAAGAAACCTGTAACTGCTTGCGATCTCCACGCTGCTCCAAGCCCCGGACCACGGAGGGTGGTTGGTTGCCCCTGCCTATAGTTCGCTGGTCGAGTGGCCTATATTATTCTTTGAAGCGTGGAATGTTACGCGCGGTAGAAAAAATGTCCACTTTTTGTGTTTTGGTTTTCGAGTCGATTATTCTTCGTAATATTAACTTTTCTGACTACTACAAAGGTAGAATACTCTCAGTATCGCCCTGGTAAAGACCACCATTCAATATCGTCATATTTATTGAAATTCGAACCACTAAAAAACTCATTAAACAAATTCTTCGCCAAACACACGTGTTGTCATTTTATGTGTGGTGTTTTTTTTAATACTCTTAGAATCGCACTGATGAAAGACCACTATTAGAAATCGAAAATTTTCTTAAAATGGCATTGCCCGTATTCGGTGACCAGGTCTGAAAAACTAGATTCTTCCCAACCTTCCTCTTGCCGTCCCCTTTCCTTGGCCACTCCAAATAAAAATACAATAACCACTAACCCCATAACGCTTATCAAACTTCTTCGCCAAACAGACGTGTCATCATTTCGTACTCTTGCTGAGGCGGCAACCAGGCGGCTTCCGTTGACTCAGCACATTTGACACACCAATGACAATACATAAATGTATTCCTAAAACCGTAATTTCTAAAAATTAAACTACACTTATCCGAAATAATAAGGTCTGTGATACTGTGCGTGATGTGAAATATTACTGCGTAATATAATGAATAAAATTATTCACGTTAAATTAATTTTTAATGTTCAAAAATTTAATTGATTGTGGAAACCAAGCGATAAAGTATACACAAAAAATGATTAACTAACCAACCATCACGTCTTTCTACTGAAGGGGTAGGCAGAGAGGACGGACCGCCAAACAATTCGGTCTCGGCACACACTACTTGCCTCATTTACATTTATACATCGCCTCGTATATGTTCTTATGTTATTCTGACCCTTGACATAGCCCGACTCAACTTGATCGTGCCATGTCTTCCTCGATCGTCTCCGACTTCTTCTACCATTCACATTTCTGCATTATTTGAAATGTGTATTTCTTTTGTTTAAAAATTTGACAGATCTAAATCTGAATAATTAATGATTTTTAACGCTTACCAACGGTGTTCAATAGAAAAGTAAATTTCTGTTACATAAATATTTTCAGCAAATCGTACAATATTACATTATCCCGTGATTTTTCATGGGTCTGCGCTAGTATTATAATAATAATAAATAAATAAACATATGTACAAACTTACAGTGGGTGGCCAAATTATAAGTTACACATGGAAAACTTACATTATCATCGATTGACTCCATTTATAGAATTAAGCGTAATCTATACCAGCACTTTGTTGTATCCCACAAATTAGAGTGGCGTTGGTAATGTAGTTTTAGGGGGTATTTCACTATGTCGGGCTAAATATCTGACTAGCTATCCGTTGGCTGGCTTTAAAGATCAGAATAACTTCGTTATTCAACGGCGACCGTTTCACCATTGTTTCGAGTTTCCGGATAGATAACACTCGAAATAGTCTGGCAACATCGCAAAATGTTTGCAGTTACTCCATCTACTGCCACGGCTGTCATGCGTCACAGTCCGCACACCGCGAAGTGTGCATTTTTTTGGTTATGTTATGTTGATTATCAGGTCATTTTAGATAGATTCGTGTCGAATTAATACATTGTTTCTTATTTTGAACACAATCAAATAATTCAGGATGGATCATACAAGCATTCAAATTCATTCAACAAAATTCGACTCACTTCTCAGCTGTCAAACTCGGAATGTTTTGACGCCATATTTGATTAGAGGAATAGCGCCTAACGTGAAGTTCGAGCACTGATTAGTCAAATCTAACTTTAACCCGAGCGTTAGCGTTATTCAGATATAGTGAAAACGAAAAAATGACTAATCCGCGGATTAGTGCTTAGTCAGAACATAATCAAAGATAGTGAAATACCCCCTTAGTGATTTGTCTTATACAGTGGTGCCTCACACAACGAACGCCTCGCACAGCGAATGCTGCACACAACGAACTTCCTTTTCGTTCATTTCACGATTCATACAACGAACTTCGCTTCACACAACGAACTTCGCTTCACACAACGAAGTCGCCCGATCTTCTACGATCACTGCCGATTAATTGCATCCTCCCGCGCAGGCAGTCGTTAGACTCGTTAGTCACTGCGTAGTACGCTTAACTTACGCACGTATCGCAGCAATCGTTCTTCATTACGAATTAAATCGCACACGTATCACGGCAGTCGTCCTTTTAAGATAAACTCAACATTTTTTTTATATGATGGGTTCTAAAAAAAGCAGGAAGGTGATTTCTCTTGAAATGAAACAGGAAATAATTAGAAGGAGTGAATGTGGGGTAAAACAGTGTGACCTCGTCAAAGAGTTTGGCCTCAACAAGACCACCATTTTCACCATTTTGACAAACAAGGATGCAATGAAATCAGCCAAAGTAGCCAAAGGAGTATCAAAACTATTTAATGAAAAACATAGATCTTCAATCCACGAGGAAATGGAGAGGCTATTAGCGATTTGGATTAAGGACAAGCAGGTGAAAGGTGACGTAACAACCCAAGATATTATCTGTTACAAGGCCAAGATAATTTATGAAGATCTAAAGAAAAACATCCCTGGAAGTAGCAGCAATCAAGATAATAAAGAAGATTTCAAAGCCAGCAGGGGGTGGTTTTTTAGATTTAAGAAAAGGTATGGAATCCACAGCGTTAATATGCATGGTGAGGCTGGCAGTGCTGATAAAAAAGAAGCAGAAAAGTTCTCTATTAATTTTCAAAAATTTATTATGGATGAAGGATACTGCCCACAACAAGTGTTCAATGCCGATGAAACGGGTCTTTTCTGGAAAAGAATGCCGAGCAGAACATTCATTACAAAAGAAGAGAAGAAATTGCCAGGACACAAAGCCATGAAGGACAGACTTACCCTTATGATTTCGTCTAATGCCAGCGGAGACCTCAAGATCAAACCTCTATTGGTTTATCACTCTGAAAATCCAAGAATTTTTAAGAAAAATAACGTTATTAAGTCCAAATTGCCCGTCCATTGGAAGTCCAATCAAAAAGCCTGGGTGACCCAAGTTATCTTCAACGAATGGATTCTGGAAACCTTTGCTCCTGCCGTGAAGAAATTCTTGTTGGAAAAAGAACTGCCGCTCAAAGCCCTTCTGATACTTGACAATGCCCCTTCTCACCCAAAAGACCTAGAAGAAATATTGCAGGAAAATTATCCTTTTATCAAGGTGCAGTATTTGCCACCAAACACCACATCCATTCTCCAGCCAATGGATCAGCAAGTTATTGCGAACTTTAAAAAACTCTACACTAGAGCCCTCTTTAATAAGGTGTTTGAAGAATGCGAGTTTGGTGGAGACAATATGACTATCCGAATGTTTTGGAAGGAGAAATTTGATATCCTTTTGGCAATACGACTTATACAGAAGGCCTGGGAAGAAGTGTCACAAAGGACCCTCATTTCTGCTTGGAAGATGCTTGTGCCTTCGTGGATTCAGGAAGAAGCAGTAGTTGATGACACAGAAGTGGTGAAGGACATCATCACAGTGGCCCAAAGGTTGGAATTAGAGGTAGAGGAAGAGGATGTAGAGGAGCTTATTGAGGAACACAAAGAAGAGCTGACAACTGAAGAGCTCCAAACACTTCTGGCCCAACAACAGGACAATGCTCAAAGGGAAGCGTCATCTGATAACGAGGAGCAACAATCAAACAATCAACCAATTCCAACTGCTGACATCAAGAACATCCTGGTCAAATGGAAAGCAGTTCAGGAGTTTACCAATGCCCACTATCCGGATTCCGCTGAAGCAAACAGGATCAACGACCTGTACTCCGATACTCTTTTCCGTTATTTCCGGCATATGTTGAAGAAAAGAGAGAAACAAACGACTTTGGACAGGTTTTTCACTGCACCATCGGCGGAAAATGGATGAAGATGTGCAAGATTCGATTATTTCTTAAAATTAAAAAATGTGTGTTTTTTTCATTATGTTTTTAGATGTATCTAAATAAAAATAATAACAAAAAATTTATCTTTTTTTATGTCATCTTACCATATTTTATGCTACAGAACGAATTATTTTTTTTAACATGTATTGTTATGGGAAAACGCGTTTCACATAACGAACTTTTCGCATAACGAACTTGCTCCTGGAACGAATTAAGTTCGTTGTGTGAGGCACCACTGTATGTAGTATTGTTCTAGTTCCTATATTATTTTATGTTACTGTTACATGTTTTACTAATATTGTTTTATATTCCGTTTATCACTTATTCACTTCTGTTCTTAAAATCCATGTAAAAAACCAAAAAGCACAATAGAAAAATTTCTTCATATCTATAAATATAAAGTAATTCATTCGCACATTTGTTACTGTTTCCTGTCAAAGGAAGTTCTAGTTTCAATGCAGTACTGCCTCTTATTTATTTATTGCGTCTCATTATAGATAAATCACGTTTTTTCTCATAAAAATCAACCTCACTAGGCCTGCTGTTATTGAACACGGAAAAGAAAATACGCAACCCAGACACTCCTGCTAAGTCACAAAACGTAGCGAACTACTTGGGTTGAGCTATGGAAGAGTATTGGTTATTCAATAAATGGTTCCCGGAGCGGCGACACCCATACCCGCTTAAGAATTTTTTTTAAATTTATTTATTATTTGTGTTTTTTACAATAAATATACAAGTTTACAAGTCACACTGTTTTAAATTATACTACACTTCCATTAAAAGCATTTGCTTGTGGATGGAAGAGGAGTGTACATTTGCGAAAAAATAATATAACTAGGTTACAAAGTAAAAAAAATTACAAAATTAAAATCCATACAAAATTTTTGTATTTGGAAGAAAGAAAAAAAAATATTATGAAGGATAAAAAGAGTATAGTAGGATAATTTGTGAGATTTTCGAGTGAAACTAGGGGAATCAGAAATCTTTAATTCTTTATTTTGGCTTTCATCCATTAGGGGCCACCCATTTCACCCTTGGCCATACACAATTAACATTTTTCTTATTAAGGCGATGCACTACGTCGTGTAATATTTTGAATCGAGCAGCTATCAATAACACACCTTACGTAGATGGCGATAAGGCTTAAATTCCCGCTTAACACCATCCACCTGTTTTGATTTATGCAAGAAAAAAACATGGCCAAAAAGTGCCTTTTATTTTATTTTGTGGATGTTCAGGCACAAATATTTAAATGTTTTTCGATCATTTTATAAATAACTTAATTCGCCACATTATAAGTAGGAGATTTTGATCTTTAAAGCAGTTTTCATAGACCTTATACATTATTGTTTTCTGGGCTTATAAAAAGACTTATGGAAAAAATACTCGATTATTTCAAAGGCCAGGATGTATTCTACTCGCAGTATTTAATTAAAGCATCTGAAACATTTCTAGGCGACCAAATTTTCAAACCAAAAACATATGATTTTGCATTACTACGTAGTCCATCGCCTTAACAAATACAACAAATGACATAATATAATTGACTATACATGATAAACATTTATAAGTTGAAAAAAAAAATAATAAGAAAAACTCTAGTGTAACTTATAATTTAGCCATCCACTGTACATACCAAAAAAGATTCAGACATCCAAGGCCTCTGGGCTTGGCAGTGGTGGTACTCTATTATTGTTTGTGTGCGTGTGCGTGGCGCGTGCAATTGACAGTTTCTGGAATGCCGCCTTGTGGTGGCATGGTATAGGTAAACCTCCTGTTTTGATTGTACCTCCAGAATAGGCTGTAGGTGCTACCTATAACCTAGAAGTAGCCACTATGGGTTGTGCTTGAATATTTCCCGAAGATTTGTTTGGAGAATAATAATTAAAGTCTTTGTTGTTTGGTGTAAGTATGTAGGTAACGTGAAATGGGGTGATTTTGGTCAATTTTCAACATTGAAATTAAATATCTTTTTTTATTAAAAATGTTTTTAGTCGGAAAATTTTATGTCATAGAATTTAATCTATTGAAATATATGTTTAAAAAAATTGTAAATTTGGTTGGGGAGTGGGTGGAAAGGAGTGAGGGAGTTGATATACCATTTTTATAAGCAAACTAACTGAAGTCCCCGGCGTTGCCCGGGTTTTAGGCAGTTTTTCGAAATCAGGTGAACACTGTAATTTTTTGAAATTTGGAATAAAATCTCTTAACTATATTGCCTACACACTCTATAACTCTCTTCCAGATATGTACAAAAACAGCCAGCATACACAAAAAAATCAAATTAAAGCTTTAAAATAATATTTTTAAAAGTCATATAAAAAATGAAAATACTTAATTCTAGTCGTGTTGTACTTTGTCTTGCTTCTTTCTCTCTCCTTTTCTATCCCTGTATTTGTAATCGAGCATAATATATTTTTACCAATGTATTAGTGGGTTAGTACCTTTTTGTAAATTCCTACCTTGGCTCTGTGCTTATGTGTATATCCCTGTCTGTTTCCTTTTTTGTTTCTTCTTGATTGTTCTACTTAACCTCCATTATTCTATTTTTGTACTGTTTCGTATGTGAAACTTATAATTTTAAACAACAAAATACCAATGTAAAATTGTACCTATTAACTCCCACCTATGTATTGTAAGTTCTTCTCGTTCATTCTACTTCAAAAGAGATGGGAAAAGAGGATGGGGATAGTTTATAGAAATATCATATAGACATCAACTTTCCTCTTGTTTTGAAGGTCAGTTTAATCTCGGAATAAAACTGTGGATTTGTATAAAAATCAAATCCACACCATCCGACCGCATTCATTCCTACATACGTTATTCTTTATATAAAAAATACACCTTAATGAAAATAACTTCAATATCTTAGATATTTTACACACCTTAATGAAAATAACTTAAATATTTTAAATATCTTACACACCTTAGTGAAAATAACTGAGATATCATAGATATCTTACACACCTTAATGAAAATAACTGAGATATCATAGATATCTTACACACCTTAACGAAAATAACTGAGATATCTTACACACCTTAACAAAAATAACTGAGATATCTTACCCACCTTAACGAAAATAACTGAGATATCATAGATATCTTACACACCTTAGTGAAAATAACTGAGATATCATAGATGTCTTACACACCTTAACGAAAATAACTGAGATATCATAGATATCTTACACACCTTAACGAAAATAACTGAGATATCATAGATATCTTACACACCTTAACAAAAATAATTGAGATATCATAGATATCTTACACACCTTAAGGAAAATAACCGAGATATCTTACACACCTTAATGAAAATAACTGAGATATCATACGATATCTTACACACCTTAATAATTACTGAGATATCATAGATATCTTACATACCTTAGTGAAAATAATTGAAATATGATAGATATCTTACACACCTTAAGGAAAATAACCGAGATATCTTACACACCTTAATGGAAATAACTGAGATATCTTACACACCTTAATGAAAATAACTGAGATATCATACGATATCTTACACACCTTAACGAAAATAATTGAAATATGATAGATATCTTACACACCTTAAGGAAAATAACCGAGATATCTTACACACCTTAATGAAAATAACTGAGATATTTTAGATATCTTACAAACCTTAGTGAAAATAATTGAGATATCTTACACACAGCAGGGGGAGAAGGTACGGAATTAACTATTTGATTTAATTCTCTCCAATATGCATTTAGTAAACTGAACTAAGGACAAATGGAAAACATCGGCGTCTGAAAATATATTACTTATTGTATTTTATGAATGACCTTATGAAAATGAATGTTGTGTGTAGGTAGTTAGCTATAACAATGTATAGCAAGTAACTACCATGTATGTAAAAGGAGCTTGTACCGTTAATACTAATTAAATAAAAATATATAATTAAATAATTAAATCTAAAATGATTTCTGTTTTAAAGTCCTGCATATTTGGCATCAAGTAGCCTTCGCCCTGTAAATGTGTGTTCAATAATATACGGTCCTATATTTTGCGGTAACTATCTAAAATGGAAGTTGGTACCTATCCAGCCACATATAATAATAAATAGTCCACATGCAGTATCGAGCAACGTGCTTATCCGATATCCATGTGCGCCAATCTGCGGGCTGCGGTCCGCTTTGGGGCCGGGCCACAAACCGGACAGCGAGGGCGACGGGGCACCGGGCCCTGTCCACCTTTATGCGGAACATATTTCAGAGACCACCGCACTCCTATTGGCGGTTTTTGTCTGAGCCACAATGGCGGACCTACCCGATTGGCTGGAAATCTAACAATGGCGTCATTGTAATTATAATCTAGTTTAATCGCTATTAAGGCGAAGCTTAGTGCCAAATCACTATTTTGATTAATTTTTATAACGAATTGGTGTACATTATGAAAACCAAAAAATATGCTTTAGATAAATTGAAGGTTTTCCTATCGTTTCTCTTGAGTAGAATACAAATAAAAAAATAAAATACTCAATAAAAAATATAAATGCAAACTACTAAAAAATATATTTTTTCAATTGAAATGTATGAACGCGTAAAGGAAACAACTTAAAAAATACAGTTTTATAGCTAAGATTATCTGTGACAGTTTCACTTGATTAACTTTTTTGGTTTCTTATAAAATTATTTACAAATTAAGTAAAAACCAGTTTTTTGCTTGAAATCGAACGTTTCTAGACTCCGTTTGTCAAGCGATTTTAATGCTTATTACCTACGATATAAAGTATACCAAGAATATACACATTTTTGGCTTGTAGCTTCCTCTTAAAAACTGATTAGAAATTTAAAACAAACAAAAAAAAACTATCGGTAATGATTTTTCAATCAGTGATTAAATTATTAAATCAATGTCATCGTTAAACGAGTATATTTGCAGAGTTTCAGTTCTATCAGATGTCGGGAAGTGGGTTAATTTTTACTTTATTCATTTATACAAAAAAACAAAATAGATGTCATTGCAGAAAAAGTCAACATTAATAAATATAAACCAAAAATGAAAACAGAAAAAGACAAAAATAACGGTCACAGTTAAAAATTAAAAGATCTCTTGTCTTACCGGGAGGGCTTTTTAACAACTCGACCATTAGGACCTATTTATTAAGTGTCATATTTGTCAATCTCATATTTCAAATTCAGAATTAACAATGTCATCTTGCAACTAATTTTCCCGTATTTTTGGCAGCTACTTTTTTAAATTATCACAATATTATAATGAATTGGTTCGAAACCTAGATAGTGTCACGGATAAACATATACGATTTTTATTTATATGGGATACCTATTGACTTTTCAAAAAAAGTTTAAACTATTTCAATTTATTTTTATTTTATTTTAATTTTAATTGTTGCTAGAGCAATCCTGATGAGTTATAAAACTAATTATAACTTACAATAAATAGGTGTAAGTTAGTGCGGATACCTTAGCGTAAGCAAAGGGGTGCAGTAGTATTGGTGTACAAAACCGGCGACACTGGGCAAAACAATTCCACACAGTATGAATTGCTCATAGCACATCTCGTTCTTCTAATATCTTTGGTCCCATGGAAGACCAAGAACATTTCTGAGAGCTCGGTTTTGGACCACCTGCAGATCAGCTATCAGTTTCTTTGAGGCAAAAGCCACAGATACAGCAGAGATAGGATATATGTGAATGTACCATGGCATAATACACCGAAGATAGTAAATGGTTATACTCATTAATGTAATATATCATTGAAGAAGAAGATATAGTAGCAAATCAAAATCTGAAAACAGAACAAATACAACTAGGAATCGAACCCTGGATTGTCATACCGGGACAGCGTCTTAACCATTTGACCATTCATCTACACACCTTTTAGGTTAGAAACCAATTCATTAGAACGTTGTGATCATTGAAAAATTAGCTGCTATAAATATGGAAAAAATGAGTTGCAAGATAATATTGTTAATTCTGAATTTGAAATACGAGTTCGAAAAATATTACTTTAAATACCCAGGTCAAATTGGACGCTGTTCTAGTAACACATGGGTTTGTTTCCTAGTTGTGACCGTAATCTTTTTAATTTCTGTAACTTTTTATTTTTCACGTTTCGCTTACATTTGTTAGAACTAGTTGCGCGTGAGGTTTTAAAATTGAATAGCCTTAAAATGTGTACCCTTCACCCCCCCCCCTTTGCCCCTTGTCCCCCTTCCTTGACCCGGCCAAAAGACAAGGAGTATTGTTATCATTGCATCTTGGACCGCGAACATTCGTGTCATCTTAAAAAACCCGCATATGTTGAACTCGGCTGTGACCGTTTTTGAAGCACACATCGTCCAGTGAAACGTTTTACCCACCGCAGTGAATGTCACTGTTTTTGTTTTTGTGTTAAGTGAGCGAATGTTAAAAGGGAATTGCAAGCTGATGAGTGAAAAGAAACCAGCGGCAAAGGAGAACGAGACCAGGGTAAGTCTTTGGCCTTTCCTACTCATTTTCCTCTTGCAAACACTAAGGCAAAATTCAATTCGTTTTGTTTGTCTTAGTTTTAATCGCACTTTATCGCACCACCGCATTCAACCCCCGCACAATTGCGAACGAAAGATTTGCGCACCACCAAGAACTATACATATAAATAATTGGTTTCATAAATTAGGTAGAAAGAAGAGTGAACTTTTACTACACAAAAAATGAAATCAAACACAAACCAAAAACAAAAACAAAAACAAAAACTCCAACAAAAAATAAACCATGTAAAAGATACCTTTATGTTCTAATCTTTATCATTATGTGTATATATGTACCTACCTAGTACTTTAAAATTAGAATGCTATCCAAGCAGCAGTTAATCTTAGGTTTAATTGGATATTTTATTTTATTCTATTTCTTCTCTTTGTTATTCATATTTATACAAAATATGTTAGTAGGCTAAGGCACCAGTTAAAAGTACATATACCTATTATTTCATTATTATTTTAATACTATACTTATCAAAATGTTAATAATCATCCTAATTTGACTGTCATAAAACGGGAATCCTCCTAGTTGGGCAGTCAAAACATTTCTTAAATAATGTATAATTTTTTACTAAAAAAAAAAAGTTTTTGTTTCATTACTTTCAATGACTCTATATCACTATTTAAAGGTGTGTTGAATTTTCATTTTGATGAAATATCATGGAACCTTTACTGTATATCGATGTTCAATGCTTTGTATACTATAGAAGCAATGAACTGGAGTTATCGTCGTTGAAAAAATGTGGTTTAGTTAGTTAGTTGGTTCTATCAATTATTTTGAAAACACAAACCTCCCTAGAGCGCCGATCATTCAAGCTAAATCTCCTGGCACAGGTGGCGGCTAGGGGCAGATGACACCCTTATATTACTACCCCAACTTGGGGATACCCCCTTCTCCATGTTGACCCACCCCCAGACCAGGGGGAGGTGAGGCTTATCACACCCGCACAGGAACTGTCTGGTGAAATTCGCACTTGTCTGATTGAGAAGGGGAGGGTTGAAAACCGTTGGATTAAGGTTTAGAGTGCATTACATCGGCTAGTCTAACTTTACTAACTAAACATAACGTCGTTTCTCGGTAGGGGTAGGCAGAGAGACTGCCAAACAACATACAAAACGCAAGAAATCACCAAACTCTCTAAACAGCAACACAAGCTCTAACGAGCAACTGCAAATACAACATTTGGGCAAAAACATACCCAACAAGCAACTGCAAATACAATATTTGGGCAAAAAAGCTTCCTATATTAACTAACTAACTAACTATCACGCCTTTTCCCAGCAGAGGTAGGCAGAGAGGACGGAGCGCCAAAAAAATCGGTCTTGGCACACACTTCTTGCCTCATTCACATTCATACATCGTCTCATACATACTCTTCTATTATTCTGACTCTTGACATGGCCCGACTCAAGTATCTGTTTCACTCTGTCGTGCCAAGTCTTCCTCGGGCGTTCCTGACTTCTGCTACCATTCGCATTTGCACCGTATATCCACCTTACACTCTTTTCTTCGCTCATTCGCTCTACGTGCCCAACCCTTTAAGCGTCCCTTTCTTGATCTTACTCATTACGCTTACATCAGCCTTGCTCCTATACTACGGTACTAAATTCTACAACAAAATCCCACTCTCATTCAATACTTACAACAATATTATAACATTTAAATCTCAAATAAAGAGATGGATTTTGTACACAGTACAGTTTCTGATCTCCCTGTGTTTTGTACACAGGGAGATCAGAAGTAGATAATATACTGACACCAAAAACCGAAACAACTTGAACAAAAAACTAAAATGCTTTATTTTTGTTATTTGTTTTTGGGGTGTTATGCCATGTTGCGCTGACTCCTTCTTTAGCCAACGTTTCGGACAGCATTGAAGTGTCCATCATCAGGGCAGATGTGTTATTTATAATTATGTTAAAATGCTTTATAGTTATAATTACTTTATATTATCCATATTATGTAAACGAAATCTTTAGCACGGGAGATCAGAGTGAGAATATCATTTAAATAAATATTAATATCTCTATTTGTTACAAAAAAGGAAGATATCAAATAATGTTATAAAAATAACAAAATTATTATTATAACACTGTGTATTCAAAAGTGATGCCATATCCCAAAAATAAAAAAATCATGTTTCTGAGGCAAAAAAAACATGTTTTTTAATTTTCAAAACCCTATTTTTAATATTACTAAAACTATGTAAAAAAAACATATTTAACGTAAGCAAATTTTATATAAAGCTTTATTAACAACAACAGTTTTATATTTTTTTTTTCAAAAACAGAAAAAATTATATTTTGGTAAAAAAAGTACACACAATGCAAAATAAAAATTATTTATTTTATTTTCAATTTGTTATCAAGTACAATTTTTACATAGAATGAAAAATAATACTAAACATGCCCTCCATATGGTGACTGGATAACTTAACAAAATGACAATTCAACACACCTGTAGTGGTACGCCACTACTTGACTCGAACGTTATTCTAGAAGTTTCCAAACAAGCTTCATGGATTTTCTTTTATTTTTTTAATATTTGTTTCTGTAGCAACCGGAATGTTTGAGAATGTTTTATTTTCCACCTAGATAAGCGACAACGTGAACGAAATGGTCAGTACAGTACCAGCAACCGCGACATCGAAATCGAATTATTTTGCCTACGTGACGCGCTTCGGAACATTCTCGAACCTTCCTTTCGTAAATCATTTTGTTGTATTTTCTAGGTTTATTTATTGTTTTCGGATGTATTATTAAAAAACGCTTCAGCAAAATTTCGTAGTTATTTATTGATAAAAAGAATACCGAACATAACTACACACCTATAAAAAGTCTTATAAAGTGATGAAACAAAAACTAGTTTAAATAGGTTACATATGTAACTATTTGACCTAGTTTTTGTTTTATCACTTTTAATGACTTTATGTCACTTTTTAAAAGTGTGTTGAATTGTCATTTTGAGGAATTATCATGGAACTCTTCCATATTACTTTTACGCTTTACAATGAGAGGTGCTATTGCGTACGCGATAAGCGGTTCGCGTAGACCGGATTCGGTAGTTTTATTTAGAGCTTTGGGAGAGTTGGAGGTCAATTGAAGGTAAAAAAGTAGAACCCATTTTTTCACTTCATGTCACATCTAAATATAATAAATTCACCAATGCCTTGATACAAACACAGTTTTGTATTGGGAAATTAAGCCTCGATTAGGCAAATATTTGAATCCCGAAACACGCCCACAAGGCACTTCTTGTGTTATTTCTTAATCTACGAATTTGTGGAACTCCACTTTTACAATACGTGCTATTAATTACAAAAAATAAATAAATAAAAGTATTTTCAGATCCATTCGATGGAGCAGAAGAAATTCTTCCACAACCCTAATAATTTATTTTTATTTATTTTGCAGTAGTTATTTAATTAATGTTAAATGATAAAATAATAATTTAAATTAAATAAATAAATTTTCTAACACACTATTTAATAAATAATAGTTGATATGTATCAAAACCAATGGTTTCTTCGTCAGGATAAAAATGTAATGAAAATTAACAAATTTAAAAAATGACAAACAAACAAAAAGATTACGATGAGCGGTGATTAATTAGTTATTATTATTAATAAAAAAACAGTAAAATTAAGTTATCATTAAATAGGTAATTATTGCATTTCTGTATGTAATACAAACATTTATGTATACATCAAAAACACAATAGAATCAAGGAATGTGGTAACTACAGACTGGGTCAATTTGTAATGGACTGGTTCATCTTTTATTTTAAGTTGTGCCTTCTTTTGGTATATCTGGTCTAGCATAATCTATACCAGCACTTTGTTGAATCCTCCAAATTAGAATAGCGTTGGTAACCTAGTTTTAGTTTTTTGTCTTCTATGTAGTGTTGTTCTAATTTCTATTTTATTTTATGTTACACTTACGTTTTACTAATATTGTTTCATATTTAGTTTTTTTATAATTGTTTTTTAATATATTTTCATTATACTTGCTATCACAATTTTACATTTGTGTATTCAAAGATCTATTTTGTACCAACTTTATAATGGATTACATCTATATACTGTTAGTATTTCCTATGTAATACCGATATTCTCCTATGTACACTGCATCATGTGTCACTTTTGTGTAAAACCCTTTTTAGGCGTATAAATAAATAAGTAGTTAAAGTGTACATTCGCAGTCTTGATCGTAGGTTCCAATGTGATGCGCGTTGCATGTATTGAATTTCTAGAACCTACTAGTAGCTGCCGCTACAGGAATATATTTGATAGGTATTTAGAACGCGAAAGTGAATAGTAGAAGAAGATGGTGACACACAAGAAAGACATTGCACAACCAAGCGAATCAAATTCAGCCGTATTCTTCGCCCCGACTTTTTCAAGATTGCACACGGCAGAACAGATGTTCCGTCACAGACAAGAGGAATGGTGCTATTGAATGAGATTTCTGAAACAGTGGAAATATTTAATAACTCTTTAAATAATCTTATAATTTTTTTGTAGAATTTTCTTCCCAAATGTTAAGAATCTATCTATCTATATAAATAAAAATGTACGTTTGTTCAAATCTTAAATCTCCGAAAATACTTCTTCGATTGCTTTGAAATTTAGACACAACGTTGCATTAAATTACGCGTGCGTTTTACAGAACCCTCTGTTGAACATAAAAAGCATCACGCGTTATCTGCACAGACAGACTGAGCCACAGCAACGCGTGGAGTGGTACAGCTAATGAAAAAACAAGAAAGCTTGTTCTTGTAACTGGATAAATAATATATCGTAAAATTAAACACACTGATCTCTAAAATCCTATCCACCCCTAATTACATTTCCTTCCTAGAATTTCCTCTCCTTCCTTTCCTAAAAAATAATCTTCACACAGCATCCCTAAAGATGAAATAGGCTCTGAAGGAAATTATTTTCGTCATGGCCTCCTATGTGGATTTAATATTAAAAAAGTCAAGAGTAAGAACAGAAGAGCACGTTATATGATACTATGTATGAATGTTAATGAAGCTAACTCGGAGAATTTTTTTTAAAATTTTTTTTTTATAGTGAATACCTCACAAGAGTCCCAACTGCTCCCGTCTGGAGCCAGTGAGACTATGGCATCCCCAATTGGGGGATGTTGTGAGGCTGAAGGTAAGTGGGGAAGGGAAAGAGGAAGGTGGGGAAGTACCTGGCTATTCAGATCTAGTCACTAAACACGGCTAAAGCCATTTGGAGCAACGTTTCAATTATGAATGGTGGTCTTACACCAGGGCGATGCTGGTAGTATCTTCCACTCTGGAACGTGCCGCAAATATACTATATATTATTTTAATTAATTAATTAATTAAATAACACAAATTAATCAAAATAAAATTTATTTGCGCACGCCGGGTTCGAACCCGCGACCATTGACTTTTGCTAATTTATTTATAAAGTATTGGTAATTCCGCATATAAAAACGGGATTACAGGCCTTACGAATGAATTAACAGGACAATTTCCGACTAACAAACTTTAGGTTGCGAATTATCACAGGGAGAAAAATGAGTATACCTAATTTATTAAAATTGTAGTGGTACGCCACTACTTGAGTCGGACGGTCATTAAAGAACATACTAGAAGTTTCAGCCTTTGCCGAGAAGCTTGTTTGGCAATATTTGTAACTATAGCAGCTGGAATGTTCGAGAACGTTTTTCACCTATATAAGCGACAGCAGGAAGGAACTCGACAGTACAGTATCAGCAACCTTAAGCAATACCGAGACCGAGTTAATTGCCTACGTTACGCGCTTGAAATTATATCTCGAACTTTCCCTTTTTAAAACGTTCTGCTTGTGTTTTCTACGTTAATTTTTTTAGATACAATATAATAAACCACTCTAAACCAATTTAGTCGTAATTTGTTAATATTTAAGAACACGAACGACAGCTGCAAAATCCTGTTAAAACGTGATGGCAGGCCATTTCCTAAAAAAATATTAGTACATTCAGAATACATCGGAACACGTGTTCATGCAGCTGCGCTTATCCTAATAAATATAATTACGAAATGCGAAAATATTAGATTTTTTATGAGTACGTGTACCACATTTTTATAACGCATTCGTGTTCTTCTAATTCATTCGTTATAAGTATAAACAGGAATACAAATAATTTTATCAGATTTTTATGTCGCCGCATACCTGATTTCTAGCTATTTATAACAAGTTTCTCGTTAACTCTTTAAGTTTTTATGTTGCAAAAAAAAAAATATATATATGTTATTTTTGAAGATTCCCTCGATAGAAAAAAATCGCAAAGCTTCGAAAATTATTAAAAAACACGTTTTTTTCTGTTATTTAATATTTTATAGGCATGAAAAAATTCACAGTGTATCTTTAAATGCAACTAAAGCATTTGTTGAGAGATTTTCACTCAAATATCAAACGAGTCGTGTTTTATTAAATATTTTCACAATTTTCGCTTAATTAAATTATCGTTTTTTTAATATTAGCGCGCTCCCTCTAACATTCGAATTTACATGTCTCTCTTTCAAATCATCTTTGAATTCTTACTACGGGGCCTTAAACTATCATGTTTTTTTTATCGGGTTGGCACCAGTGGCGTTTCCCATAACGCAGCCCATGACAGTATGGGCAATATGGCCGTAATATGTAGACTCAGGGCGGGGGCAGTGTCGCGTGCCTTATCGCGGTCGGGCCGAACACTCTCCCTAGCCCTAGCCCTTCATCTGGCCCTAAACAGACATTACCGTAACGTTGCGCCCATGGAATATGTGTACACAGGATGTGTGATTGCGTACTCATCACGTGTCTGCTGGTAAATATGGAATAGACCAAAAATTAAAAAAAAAATTATTAAAAATGAGAAATATAAAGTTATTTATTAAAATGATATTCAAAAAAATTAAGGAATTTTTTTATCAGTTTTTTGGATTTTTCGTTCTTGTGTTAATTATTTATTTATTTATTTATTAACGGACATCGTCCAAATTACAAAATAATAACACGAATAAAGTAAAATGAAAAATATAGGAGTAGACAAAGGTACATGAAAGCAAAGATATATGGTAGATATAATATAAAAAAATAAAGTGACATGTCGAATCAAGTCAAAAATACGCCGTGGGTCAGGACCACAGGACACTTATAATATTCCGTCACTTTTTTAGCGACTGGCAAAAATCATTTAGACTTATCCCAAAAAAGTTAAGGCTTTGACTTGAGTTGACCAGTCTACACATTCTGGACAATGGTGAATAATATCCATAATTTGTCGAATGATGGTTGAGGAAGAGCAGTTCATTATTTCTGAGTCTTTGCGAGGGGATATTGAAGGGAATGAGTTGCAGTAGAGTAGGTGAATCAATAATACCATTTATAATTTTGAAGAAGCAAATGAGGTCATTTCTTTCCCGATGGACTTCCAAAGTAGAGAGGTTTAGAGTTAGTTCAATTTCATCATATGAGTATTTGCCTTTTTCTAAACCTAGCCTCCTAGCAATCCCTCTTAAGAACCGATGTTGAACAGATTCAATGCGTCAAATGTGGACAGCATAAAAAGGAGACCAAATAACACAAGCATATTCAAGATGGGGGCGAACCAAGGAGCAGTAAAGAGTTCTAAGGGTATTTACGTTTTTGAAGTCCGAAGTGATTCTAGTGATGAAACCAAGTAGTTTGAGCGATTTATTAACGATTGCAGTTATGTGATCCCGAAAAGAAAGCTTGCTATCAAGAGAGACACCAAGGTCTTTAATAGATGTAACAGTTGCTAAGCAAATATTATTAAGTTTGTATTCGAAGACAATCGGTTTTTTTGATCTATAGAAGGACATAATTTTGCATTTATCGACATTTAGTTTCAAGCAATTAATTTTAATTTTTCGAAGAAAACTTCTCTTAACTGCTTTTCACTTTGTGATGGCATTATTTATTTTTTATTAAAACACAAATAACTTAGTTTACATCACTTTATTTCGATACAAAATCTCAACATGTTTCGTGAACCAAGTTCACATCATCAGGAGCACAAGTATACTGTGCTCCTGATGATGTGAACTTGGTTCACGAAACATGTTGAGATTTTGTATCGAAATAAAGTGATGTAAACTAAGTTATTTGTGTTTTAATAAAAAATAATTAATTTTACACCAATCATTGAAAGAGTCGATATTCGATTGGAAAAGAAGGGTCATCTTGATTTTTTATTATCTTTAGAATCTTATTGTCGTCAGCAAAAAGCCAAAAGCGTGTATGAGAAAAAATACTAATAATGTCGTTTATAAACAAGTTAAAAAGAAGTGGTGCTAGATGTGCTCCTTGAGGTACGCCGGACGTTACTTCAATAATAGTAGACACAAAGTTGTTTAATTTAACTCTTTGTTTTCTATTGCTTAAATAAGAATTAAAGAATGATAGCAAGGGGTTTCTAATACCGATAGCATATAGTTTGGCCATAAAGATTGAGTGGTTTACTTTGTCGAAAGCTTTAGAGAAGTCGGTATATAGAACATCTATTTGTGAGTTATCTTCTAGACCATTGACGATGGAATTGGTAAAGGATAGTAAGTTAGTAGTAGTAGATTTAGCAGATCTAAATCCATGCTGTTCCTCGATCAGTACATTTTTAAAGATAGGTGTGATTTTCTTCGTGATTATTGATTCAAATATTTTAGGAATATGGGATAGTATCGATATGGGTCTATAGTTTTCTACGTTCGACTTATTACCTGATTTGAAAATAGGTCTGATATAAGAAACTTTCCAGGAGTCTGGAAAAGTGGCAGATGATATTGACAAGTTATATAACAAAAAAATTGGCTTAGATATAGTAAATTTACATTCCTTCAGTAATATTTCTGGAATATCATCAGGACCAGTGCTTGTTTTGCTGGGAAGATTTTTTAAGGAGTTAAATACATCTATAAGTGTGATTTGGCAATTATTTAAATCAATAGTATTAGTATAGTTGAGTGGAGGGATAGTGCACGAGGTATCAGAATAGACGGAGGAGAAGTGTTCAGCGAAAAGGTTAGCAATGTCGAGACCGTTGGTAGCATGATTTTCATGAAAGAACATACTTGGAGGGAGATCATTATCATTAGTACTTTTTTGTTTAACAAATTTCCAGAATTGTTTAGGGTTAAGATTTAATTGTGTCTCAGTGAGTTCGATGTAGGATTTATAGCACCTAACAGATTCGATTTTGGATAGTTCTCTTAGCTGAGAAAATTTATGGTAATGCGCCAAGTTGTTCGTACATTTGAATAATTTGTGTATTTTCTTTTTCTCGATTATCAACTTCTTTAGTTTCATGCTGAACCAAATGGGAAACTTAGGCTGGGAATAAGTTCCCTTAGGTACAAATAAGTCTATGGCATGAGTTATACATTCGTTGAATTTAAATGTAGCATCGATAATATTGATGTTCGATTCAAGAAATGTCCAGTCAGTTTGGGCGAGATATCTGTTCATGCTAGTATAGTCACCTTTGTTAAATTTGTAGTGGTACGTAACCGTTGATTTTAAGGTAACATTTTTGAAAGGATTAGTGAAGTTGATATCGAGTGGTGGGTGATATTTATCTATTGGTAGTAATGAGTCAGAAGCTTCACTAACACAAACGCTAGGCGTGTTAGTAAAGATCAGGTCAAGACAGTAACCTTGACAGTTATGGATTGAGTTTAGTTGGAACATGTTCAAGTAGGCAAATAGATTCATTATTATAGAAGCTTGAAGGGAAATATTACTAGGAGTTTTTACACCATGATTGTCATTGAGCCATATTACCTTCGGTAGATTGTAATCACCGCAAATAATTATTGAATCGGTATTTATAGAAATACGTTCTACTGCTTCAGTATGTGACTTGTAGATATCTGTTGAAGAGGATGGGGGAATGTAGATACAACCAATGATAAGTTTCTTGGAGCCAAGCAGAACACAAACAAATAGTTCTTCAGATACATCATTACGAGAATCAAGAATGTGGCAAGAGTATTTTTTTTAACACATATCATAACCCCACCACCTCTAGACTTGTTTGAAGAGGAGGATCAATTAAAACCAATGTTAAATTCCTTTACGAAGTCTCTACCCAGCACAGTGGTTGAACCATCCTTTACAACACAAAATTACATTACTTTAATTATCACATTGAAATTAATTGACAAAAATAAACATCTAAGTTACTGTAACTTACAATTATTGTAACCCTTCATATAAATAAATCAAAAATATTCAATTAAGATAGGAACTTGTTACATGGCACAAAAGTAAGGTTTATAATGAACAAAACAGTGACCACACATATCAACATTATGTGGACCACAAATAGCCTTTCTAAATCTGGTGCAACGGTGTTTGGTCGTCCTCCGGACCTTGGATGGACACAGGTAGCAAATTTTAGGCACGTTTGACATAGATGGAACCGGAGCTTCTATTGTAGAAGATTCGCCAACATTAACAATAAATATAAGAATATATGAATGTACGCACCTAAAAAATAAAAATTGTTGTAATAACTAAGGTTTCGTCCAGCGGACGACGAGATGGTCATAGGGCACGTCCTAGTATGCGTGTGGCCGCAATCGCGTCACATGCTGCACTGTTTACTCAAATTAGGAAGGTAATGAAAGAGTCAAGGGCGGGGAGCGGGGGGAAGTAGGTGATTTCGAATTTCACCGAGTAGCGCGTCGTCGCCTCGACGAGCGATTAGTTATCTATGGTTAATTGTACATCTTTAAAGTGGTCCCAATAATTTTTATCCGATAGGATCGGTATTCCTGCACCAGTGTCAAATAGTCCTTTTGTGATAATACCGTTATTTACTTTTAACGACAAATAAATGGGATCGGTATTCCTTGTTAACCTTAAATTTAATTCAGTTCAATTCACAAACACAGATGAAACTTCCTCCCATTTTTTTCCACGGGAATTTTTACTGAAATGTCCCTTATTTTTGCAATTAAATCACGTCACGTTTTTAATCTACAATTACTGGAATCGTGATTATTTAAATTACAATATCTGCATTTCAACTGTTTAAAGCAGAGGTTCCCAAAGTGGTCTATATGGACCCCCAGGGGTCGATATCGGCATGCTGGGGGTTTAAGTCATCGAGAAAAAACATTGAGGGTCCACGAGATTCAAATGGCGGTACATACGAGCGGACCCCCATTTACCTCAAGTCAATATTTAGGAGTTCCGTAAATGACACAATAGACCTAACACAAATATAATAGAATGAGAAATTACTTATTTGATATTTGTATTTTTATATTTCGTAAAGTTGTTAATTGAGGTATATAAATAGAGTCTACGTTTCTTTTCTCGTCAGAATTAATATTTTCAAGCAAAAATTGCACATTGGAAGCCGCGAATTTTCCTAGTTCCCCAACTTGTTTTTGAAAAACGTCCAGGGTGATAATCACGTTCAACATTTAAATGCACTTCACACAGACTTCAAAACTAAGTTTGAGGACATTTTGACTATGGAAATGCAACGTTGAAGAATCGGATATCATGTGAAAAGAATAAATGACCGGAATAAGCACTGACAAATAACGGGGCAGTTCTGTAGGACCAGCTACAGAAAGAAATTCCCGTTGCTTATCCTGTTTCATTTTCATTTGGTGTAATACCTCACAAGGGTGCCCCTGTCTGCACAATGTAAAGACAGAGCAACTATACCGCCACCCGGTTGTTGGGCAGGCAAGGGAAGGTAGTTTTTTTTACCAAAAAATAAATGATTATCACATGGGACGTTATTAGTTTTAGGAAAATTCAATATTGGAAAATTCAAAATTGCCAAAACTGGCACCTTGGAAGGTGAATTGCAGGCATACAAAGAAATGCAAAAAAACATTCCTCCTCAAATTCCGTCATCTGTAAACAATGTGACCGACATCTGTGAGATGCTAACTGAGTTGGAGGAAAGGAAGTCAAGATCTAAAAACATTATATTATTCAACATCCCTGAGAGCAATTCACAATCAACTGCAACGAGAATCACCGAAGATATACAGAAGGTTTCATCTTCCCTGGAGGGTTTTGAAAACACCTTTAATCCAAATGAGATCAAGATTCACCGATTGGGAATCAAGAAACCCGACCAAACAAGACCCATTAAGATTGAATTCAAGGATTCTACGATGTCCAAATCTATTCTGATGAACAGAGCAAAGTTGAAGAACGGTGTCAAAGCAGCAAACGACCTCACCAATCTCCAAAGAAATGAACTTGCTCTTTTACGAAGTGAACTCGAATCAAGATTAAAAAACGGCGAAACCAACATTACTATTAAGTATGTCAATTCTACACCAAAAATAGTGAAGGCTCAAACAAAAAACTATCAAAATCTAGCTCACTAAACCTTTACTATCAAAATGTACGTGGACTTCGAACGAAACTAGATAACTTTAGAATTTGTATACCATCAATAATATGTGAAGCTGTGGTACTGACTGAAACATGGTTAGATCCATCCATCAATTCTTCTGAACTAGGATTAGCCTCCTATAATGTTTATAGGATGGACAGAAACCACGTAACCAGCTCTAAGTCAAGAGGAGGTGGTTTCCTCGTCGCAATAAAAAAGAAATTTTCTTCTAAGAAATTAAAACCAAAAAACAGCAACGTTGAACAATTATTTGTATTGGTGAAATGTAAAAGTGAGAAAATAATAATTTGTTCTGTATACCTCCCCCCCTCAGCCAACATTGTTATATTTAAAAACCATTATGAAGACGTGGAAATATTTAAAGCAAAATACCCTGATGCCAAATTTATTGCCGTAGGTGATTACAATCTTCCAAATGTAAATTGGGATATGCACAACCCTGAACTGTCGAATACTTGTAATTTAACTACCTCCGAATGTGAAAGAGTAATACTCGATATGTCAGTATATTTAAACTTAAATCAACATAATCTTGTTAGAAACATTAACAATCGTGTATTGGATCTCGTTTTCTTCAATTCTCAATCTATAAAAGTGAGTAAAGCCATAGAAGTTGTCATACCCCCTGACATCCATCATCCTCCATTAAATATTTGTATAACAGACTTTGGCGAAAAAATTCCGAAACCTACGAGATCATGCTATAATTTCAGAAATGCTGATTATTCAGGTATGTGTGACTCGCTTACATTAGTAGACTGGTCTTTCTTAGAAAGTGATGATTTAAATCATAATACTGAACAGTTCTACTTAATTCTAAGTAATCATATAAACCGCTTTGTCCCTTACACTCAATATAAGGAATCTAAATATCCAGTCTGGTTTAATAAAGATTTGATTAATTTAATTATACGTAAAAAAACAGCTCACAAAATGTATAAGGATCACGGAACCTCAAAGTTGTACATAGAATTCTCTAAAATAAGAAAGGATTGTAATAAACTTTCTAGGGCATGTTATAACGACTATGTAAAGCAGACAGAGAATGATATTTTTAGCAATATAAAACGCTTTTGGCGATTCAGTAAAACATTAAGAAGTGGAGACTCTGATATACCAAATACTATGTATCTTGAAGACCGAAAGGCTGATGGTATCAAAAATATTGTCGATCTTTTTGCCGACTTCTTCAAGAACGTTTACGATAAAAGTCAACCCAAACAGTTCTCCTTACCTAACTATTCTCCTAATTTCAATA
This sequence comes from Hesperophylax magnus, assembly GCA_026573805.1. NCBI lineage: Eukaryota > Metazoa > Arthropoda > Insecta > Trichoptera > Limnephilidae > Hesperophylax > Hesperophylax magnus. The sequence continues at coordinate 1,586,763 of JAIUSX010000230.1, read as the reverse complement.
TAAACCTGTCACATGTACACATCGAACTAAACGAAATTATTAAACAAATTAAACTTCTTGATCCCAATAAAAATGCTGGTCCTGACAACATTCCACCACTACTCTTACAGAAGTGTGTCACCGTTCTTGCTTATCCCCTGTACACACTCTTTAGTCATTCTTTATCGAAAGGTATATTTCCCGATCTATGGAAACATAGTTATATAACACCTATCTTCAAGAAAGGGGATAAAAACGAAGTAACTAATTATAGACCGATATGCATACTATCAACAATTCCAAAACTCTTTGAGAAGCTTATCCTGGATAAAATAATTAGTTCATTTAAAGATATTATATGTACTGAACAGCATGGTTTTATAACCGGAAAATCAACACTAACTAACCACATTCTGTATCAAAATTTCATTTCCGATGCAATGGCGAAGAAGCTTCAAGTTGATTCAATTTACACTGACTTCAGCAAAGCGTTCGACAAGGTTTGTCACGCTATTCTCGTAGAAAAACTGTTTAAAGCTGGAGTTCGTGGAAATATGTTGCATTGGTTTATAAGCTATCTTTCAAATAGAAAACTTAGTGTTAAACTAAATGGGGAATCATCATATGATTTTTTTGCATCCAGTGGGGTACCGCAAGGTTCCCACATTGGACCTGTATTATTTATATTTTTTGTGAACGACATTTGTAATATTTTTAAAGGCATCGACGTACTTATGTTTGCAGATGATTTGAAACTTTTTAAAGCAATTCGAAACCTGGACGACTGTTATATTCTCTCAGCAAATTTGTCAAAATTAGTTCAGTGGTGTAACGATAATAAGCTATACCTTAATGTTAATAAATGCACAACTATGAGATTTTTCAAAATAAAAAATCCGATTTATTTTAATTACTCAATAAATAACATCATTCTCGAATCTGTTTCCCAAATAAATGACTTAGGTGTTACATTCGACACCAAACTTAGCTTCATACCTCACATTGAAAATATTTCAAAGAAGGGTTTAAAAATGTTAGGTTTTGTACTAAGAGTGGCTAAAGATTTTACCAACATTAAAACATTGAAACTTCTTTACACATCACAAGTGAGAAGTCAGGTTGAATATAATTCAACTGTATGGTCTCCCGAATATAATGCGCATTCTCAAACAATAGAAAGAGTACAAAAAAAATTCCTAAGCTTTTTAAATTATAAACTAAAAATACCTAAAGAACAAATAAACTACACTTATCTATTACGGTTATCTAATCTATTAACTTTGAGTGACAGAAGAACTTTTTTCGATCTAGTATTTCTATTTAAAATCTTGCATAATACAATTGACAGCCCTGAATTATTGGCGCTCATAAATTTAAATGTGCCAGCCAGAAAAACAAGGTCAGTAATACCGTTTTATTGTGGTAATACTACGACCAGGACGCAGTTCAATATACCACTCCACAGAATTCAAAACTTGGGAAATATGTATTCGCACATAGATGTATGGAATATGTCACTGATACAATATAAACATGAAATAATCAAATCATTTATCCATGATACAAGTTCTCACTAAAGAAGTTCATTGTTAAATTTATCAACTACATCGGCAAATTAAATGTATGATTCATAAAAGCATTATAAAACATCATAATCTGTAGTATTATTTAGTTATAAAAAAAAAGTTGTTTCATCATTAAAATTAACTTATATAAAATATTAAAATACAAATCAAACAGTTCCGAACTCCTGCAACTAGCTAATTCCCCGGTACAGTGGTTTCATACTATGCGAAACCAATACCGAACCAATACCTAACAATAATGTTGTGATTCTCTGATCACAGTACTTTAAATTTTGGTCTTTAATTTTCACTGAACTTAAATTTAAATTTTTAATGCATTTATTTTTAATTCATTTATGTATGTATGTATATTTCTTTCTCATGTTAAATTGTACTGCCTTTATGTATATATGTAAAAGCCCTCTGGGCGTAAAATATAATAAATAAATAAATAAATAAATAAATATTCGGTAGGCAGGGGGTCTACGGAAAAAAAAATTGGAAAGTGGTCTACGGGGCAAAAAAGTTTGAGAACCTCTGGTTTAAAGCCTGCTCCATTATCAGAAACTAAGGTTTGTACACTACGGAAATAACTAGCTACTTTCAGTATCGCTCTAGTGAAAGAGCACCAAGCTGAATCGAAACGTTGCTTGAAATGACTTTAGTGACAAGATCGGAATAGCCACACCTTCCTCTGCCACACATCCTCCCCTCCCCCTCACTTCCATCAACCTCCCCACCAGTGGCACCGCGTGGCTTTTGTGTGTACTAGAGTGCTAATATTTAACAGTGGCATTATTGCTGTTGTCGCCGAAAACGATTTGGTTACGAAAAACCGAATTCAAAAATTCGGTTTTTTTCAAAACATAGCCCAATTGGGGATGCCATAGTGTCACTAGCTTCAGATGGTTAGGAGCAGTTGGGACTATTGCGCGGTACTCACATTAAAAAATAAGTAAATTATGGTCATGGTGCCAAAAATATGGTCACGTGGTTTGCCTCCAACTCGTCAAAATGACACCCAGATTTCATATTAGGGTAAGTCTATTATATTGTATATCTATGCATACATGTTGTCTTAATTCTACACAAAAATATACATGTATGTGTGACGCTCATACAAGGGAAGTTTTGTTTGTGTTAGTGTTGAAAAAGGCTGCGCCTTTGGTAAAAATCACAACATTAGCAATCAATGCCATCTGTTGGTACCTCTATTAATTTAGTAACGAAATCAAGTAAGTTTTTTATATCAATTAGTTCGCTGTTTTTTTTTCCTACTGGTACTGATAATGATAGTCAGATACTTCCTAACTTTGGAAAAATAAAGTCAGGTGTTTGACTTCGTTAGTGTAGAGCGAGATAGATACATTATAGAAGTATAAAAGCCCGTGTATTAGCTTCATATCTTTACATCCCAGCTTGCAAGTAGACAGCATGTATCCGCAATCTCTGTACTCGGTTAAAGAGTGAACTAAAGTAATCTATTATGTAATGTACTGTAGTTATTTATTTTTGGGGTATTATGCCGTGTTGCGCTACTCCTTCTTTAGCCAACGTTTCGGACAGCATTACAGTGTACATTTTCCCTGATACATTATAATAATACACCAAAATTAAATCATTATTAATTATTATAAGCAATAATTAGTCGCCTGAAATATTCATACAAATTGAAAATATCTTCCGAGTAAAAATAAATGTCGCCGATGGGAATTGAACCTGCACCTTCTGATGTCCGGTCAGATGCTCTGGACCACTGAGCTACGTCGGCTTATTTCCAACCCGCCAAATAATTCAATACGTAATTAGTACTTCAATCAACAATTACTGCTTATTACATTTTTTCACCTGTAAACAACAAACTTTATTTTTGTAGGAAAGGCTTTGTTAGTGCCAAATTTCCCCACTAGATGGTGTCGAGACATATTATATCTACATTTGTTAGTGAAATATTTTGACTTGTCAAATATTAATACTTTTTTTAATGATAAACTGATATTTATAAGATGGTTTTATATGCATAGCAAAAAGGATAACAAATTATTATAAGCAATAATTAATCGCGTGAAATATCCATACAAATTGAAAATATCTCCCGAGTGAAAATAAATGCCTCCGACGGGAATTGAACCCGCAACTTCTGATGTCCGCTCAGTATTTCCAACACGCCAAATAATTCAATATATACTAGTACTTCAATCATCAATTAATAATCCCATAGAAAGTAACAACGAATATAACAATTACTTTAACCCTAAACTTACTCTTTCTCATCTCCTTCTTCTTACCTAAAAGCATATCCCAGAGTCTAACTATAATGCCATGCGTTTTAATGTTGATCTTATTTAATGTTTTTTTTAAATTAATTCCCTTTAAAAATACTTAAAATCCCAGCGAACTAACAACGCCCAATAATGATCACATCAAATTCCACCCTAATTATCAAATCGTCTCATGAATTAATTATAATAAAGGATTTTGGGGGTGTTTCAACTCGTGATAAATTTATCAAAAATGTCTTCTTCAGCCCAGACCCAGAAAAGGGGTTCCGTTGTTGTTGGCCCCCTGGAAAAATAACATGCCTCCTTTAAAACAACGGACCCCTTTTCCTTTATATTTGAATGCGAAGTTATTTCAAGATGATAATGGAGGGTGGTTCGCTGTCATCACAACTTGAAATTAGAATTAAAATTTTCAAAATCTGATTGTTTGCGGAGTTTTTGAATTTAAATAATATATTACTAAGCAATAAGGAATACATAGATGCGTATTATAAATATACCAAAATTATTGAAATGCGAATAGTGCTAGGCCTTGTATAGCAGTTGATTTACTTGGTCGTTATTTAAAACTTAGCGTGGCTTCGCACAAACTCGTAGTACAATCGGGAAACTCTTTCAATTTCGATTCATCAATCTGCATGAAAATTGAAGCGGATTTTGTGTTTTTTTGATTTGAGTTTTCGTTTTTGAGAAAATCGATACCGAAGTTTGAATTTTTCAGATGAAAATTTAAAAATTGGTCGCTAGTTGGTGACTGTCAAAGGTTTAATGTCATTAAAAATGCGACAAAGCTTAGACAAGTATAAAAAAAAAAAAAAACAAATTACATACTCGGATTGAAAAACAATGTTTTTTTAGGTTTTTCTACAGTGACGTCTCGTGACTTTTGAGTGTTGCAGAGAGCTAATATTAAAAAAATGGCATTACTGATGTTGTTGAAGCTGAAAACGACTTTTTTTCTAAAAATCGCTTTTTTATAAGTAGGTCGTTAGCATAGATATCACAAATATAAGACGTTTATTTTAACCTCCTTTTTCTTTAGCAATATACATGGAACTTGTTTTTTTTTACCCCTCAGTACTTTCATAACCTTTGTTCAGTTTGCAATGTTTTCTGTGTATTTCAAATGCGCTAAATACATCTTTTTTAATTTTCCGTAAAAAGAAAGACTGTTTTAGAAACTAGATAAAATTATCTATGCGGTGTACGCATTTTAAATAAACATTACTTTGTCTAAATAATAAAATTTTAATAAATAAAAAATGTTCTCAAAAACACTAACCACATTTTAACTTAATTTTTTACTCGATATTTCGAAAACACATTTGTTTTTGTTTGGGGAATTTGTAAAAAAACTGTAACTTCACTTTAATCTCGTTCATATAATAAAACATAATTTTTAAAATTAAGGCGATGCCATACGTAGTAAAGCAAAATCATGTGTTTTTGGTTTTAAAATTTGGTCGCCTAGAAATGTTTGAGATGCTTTAATTAAATACTGCGAGTAGAATACATCTTGGCCTTTGAAAAAATCGAGTATTTTTTAGATAAGTCTTTTTATAAGCCCAGAAAAAAATAATGTATAAGGCCTATGAAAACTGCTTTAAAGTTCAAAATCTCCTACTTACGAACCCATTTTCGGTTATGATTTTATTGTATAATGTGGAAAATTAACTTATTTATAAATGATTTATTTCTGAACATCCACAAAATTCAATAAAAGGCACTTTTTGGCCATGTTTTATTCTTGCATAAATCAAAACAGGCCGATGGCGTTAAGCGGGAATTTAAACCTTATCGCCATCTACGTAAGGGTTGTTATTGATGGCTCAATTTAAAATATAACACGACGTAGTGCATCGCCTTAAACGGATTGTCACGATAGCGGCGCGAAATATGAATGATTTATTTTGGTTATTTTTAGGATTTTATTAATGGTATCCATTAAAAATATTTGAGGCAAACTGGAAAGAATTATTATTTCTCTTTCTAACTTAAAAAAGTTACGTATTTCCGCATGATAGAAAAAAAGATAAAAATAGTTTTTATAACATATGAAAGTCCGGTCATATATGACCCTCAAACGCTGGAGTGTACATCTATCTGGATGTGGAAACTAACCCACTTCTCGACTTCCGATCGAGCTGAAACTCGGCAGATAGACTCGTTGTCGATGACAGTGCATTTATTGGTGCACTTGGATGTCATTTTATTTAATAAATAAATATTTCTAGCAGTTAGTACACGAAATAATTATCGGTGATATCCAATTAGAACTTTGGCTTAGGTGTTAGCGTTGTTGTCTCCAGTCTCTACGGAGAAAGGTTCAATCCACAGTCAAACCAAAAACAAAACTTGTGGTTTTAATTTTACGTGGATTTATTTATTTTTTAATTTTGTTTTTAGTCGACAGTTGCAATTGCCACGGTCTATAAGCGAGGACACTAATACTTGTAAGTTCCCGCCTTTAATTAAAATCCATCTTCCAATTCGGCAGACACAATATCTCTGCCATAGCTCACCCTAAGTGGTTCGATACGTTTGGTGATTTAGCAGGGGTGCCCGAGTTCATGGGGTGAGGTGTGTTCAGGTGCGCCTGCCCACCAGCTGCGGGGCGTGCCAGATCCGGAGAGGCCGGTTCGTGGAGATTCTTTGACCACTCCAACTGGCCTCTCTACTCTACTTCCCAGAACCTATTATTCTTTTCACCAAAAAGACCATCCGCACAGCATTCTCAAAGATAACGTAGGTTCTGAGGAGAATTATTTTCCTTAGGGCCTTCTGTGTGTGACTAATGTAAAAAAAATATTTGTTTTGCATGAAATTATGACGAACTAACCGTTGAAAAAAAAATGTTCGCACAGTGGAACTTTTAAAACCCTTCTTATATTTGCCAGACTATTTTATATGAGAATCATATATTTGCCAGACTGTTTTATATGAGAATCATATATTTGCCAGACTGTTTTATATGAGAATCATATATTTGCCAGACTGTTTTATATGAGAATCATATATTTGCCAGACTGTTTTATATGAGAATCATCATTTGTCAATTAACGTTATCCAAATTCCTCATCGCTGATAAATGTAGGCAATAAACGTTTACAATTATTTACATAAATTTGAAATTTGAAATGAATCACTGCTAACCTTGGCGTCTAACAAGAAGACTTCTTTACGACTAATCAAAGATTAGCCCCGAAGACCCGCTTAAATTTGAGCGAGGATTTTCGTACTTAGCTATAATAATAATAATACCTGGATGACTTTTATAGCGCCGTTTTTGTGCAAAAACACCTCAAGGGCGCTGTACAAACTTGTAATAATTGATTTTCTGTTTGATGAAAGATTTTTAGGAAAACTAGCAGATTTCGGGTAAACAGGCTATCAAATACTTTAATTAAGAGTTCAAACCCTTCGAAAGAAACAAATTGATGTTTTTTAAAAGTAGAGTAAACTAGACTATGGTTGCCCGCAACTAGTGATTGTCCACTCTCACTTTGACTGTTTCTAAGAATTCTAATTTATTGAGATTTAAGAAAAACAGTTCTATTTCACTCATTTAAAATAAAATCGTAAATCTGACCCGGTTGTGTCAAAAAAACCTTATTTTATTTTGAGAACTTTTGTCAAAAAGAAGCATAGAAATAAGCGGACACGACAAATAACCCTTTCAACAGACCAAATAAATTGATTTTCTGTTTGAAGAAAGATTTTTAATCTCACTTTGATCGTCCTTTCACTAAAATATTTAAATATTTCACAGAAATCTTGACAGATAACTCTTGTGGTTGAATGTAAATTGAAAAACTGTCATATCGGCAGACACAGCCACGTTGTTGGAAAGTGAATTGAGATTTTGTAAAGTAATCGTCGAAGTTTTTATAATACTTCTTATGTTATCTTAATGTTTTACGTATTATTATTGGTAATAAAACAAAATAAATAAGTGTATACTATCTTAATGTTGTATTACTCACGATTTTGACTCAATAGAGGGCAGACACGATAAACTGGGCGATTACTGTCCGTTTTGTGTAATTTATTAAATATATGCAACTATTTATTGCTTTGGAATATGGCGGGTAGGACCAAGACCTAAACTTATTCAAAGTCCTTAAAAGCGGGAAGGCATTACCTATCTTTCCCATATGGCTAATTAACTTGTTGAATAACGCAGTCTCGCTGTAAACTCCTCAACGCATTTGCAAATATTATTTTTTTCTGATTGAAAACAAACTTCACCCTCCAACTCCATTATCAGCTGAGGGTAGCAACCCATCCTCTGTCTCTGGGTAGGGGAGGGGGCGAGGGGGGTGGCGCTGAACAAAGGGGTAAAAACGGCCAGTTCTCGGGGAAAAGGCCCTCATAAATAACAAGGTATTATTGTCTTTTAATTTGTAAAGACAGCCGCAGAAACTATGAAGGGCAGAACTTGATCGTACAAATAAAGATATAAAATTAGATGGGCGTGTCATGTGTCTTAATAAGCTAATTTTTCCTTACTCATTTATCAAAAAAAAAAATAGAATATATTTCTTGAAGAGATCGTTTTCATTAGCGATGATGTCAGTTTCTTTCAAATCGATTTAAATCACACTTCTATAAATTTTATCCTCAGCGGAAAAAATTGTCCGAGGAACTGAGGTGGTCATTTTCTGTAATGGAGTCCGTAGATCAATGTCAATTGTCGATTGGCTTACGTCAATGACAATTTCAAGTGCCACAAGAAATCTAACATTTTTTTGCAATACGTATACATCAGACACACTCACTAACCAATAGGATGCATGATCTGTGCAACAAGTTTGGGGGTATTATTAATATATTTAATGACACCATTTATAGAACTAAGCGTAATCTATTCGAGCACTTTGTTGAATCCTACAAATTATAGTAGCGTTGGTAATATAGTTTTAGTGATTTATCTTGTAATATGTAGTATTGTTCTGTATTATTCTGTATTACTGTTACAAGTTTACAGTTTACCGTTGCTTCATGCTTTAAAAACTTTGTGTATTATTTTCGATAGCTCTCTAGGTATATTTTGTTCTAAAAATCCATGTAAAAGCCTAGTTAGGCGTAAAACTTCAAATGACACGTCAACGCTTCCGCCCCAGTTGCTTTGTGAACCTCTTCGGTAACATAACCTAAATTGTGCTAATACATTGATAATCTTTGGATAATACTCTCCATAACTCTGGATAATCGTGATGTAATGCAATTATACGTAAAACAAATTTTGTTTATGAAACTGAATTCCAAAGGGCTTCAGATAGAAAACAGCGAAACAATCATTCCACTTCATCATTGGTGCTTGTCTGTGTTAGTGTCTCAATCAAAATACACATCATTTCTCCCATCAGTAACAAGTCTCAATTATTGTCAATTGCTTCAATTGTCTCAGTAAACGATCCATCAGAAATTATTGTCAAACGCGTCAAACATTACGTACATTGACGTAACTATTGATAATCGTACTGATAACTCTTTCACACCCACATTATTATTTCCAGATATATAAAATATGTAATGCTGAATTATTTTACGTTAATTTGGCCTAACATTGGACATCAGAGTATTTTTAAATGGCAAGGTAAAATAAACATTACACAAAAGTAATACAAATAATTGTTTCATTTCAAAAATGCACATTTTCAATTTAGTGATAATCTCTAAGGTTTCAAACAAATAACATTTTAACTAAAATTCATTAAGAAATTAAGAAATAATCTATGATAATAATCTTTAAAAATTCGCCATACTAGTCGAAAATATGTGCTTCCCTACCAGCGTTAATTTAAATGAACATTTAACTTCATTTACGATATTCTGGCAAATGACTGTGAACAGTGAATTAAAGTGATGTTATTATTATGGAACATGTCTTTATGCGTTAAAATATTTGTAATTTGAGCAGAAAATATTGATATCTCATCAAATTAAGTAATCAATGATGGCAGAAATTCTATGAAACTCACAATCAGTAGATGTAAAAATATTTATCGTTTTTGTTGCGGGAATAAGGATTTCAACCGAGCAGAAAAAATAGACGCCACAGAAAAGACTACAAGCTATAAGAAAACAAAAACATGGCTTTTGTAAATTGCTACCGTTACGGAAAAAAAATATCACAAAGTTCGTGGTAATTTGAATTAACCATGGGCTGAAAGGGGGTTAATATAAAGCATTAGCTACCTACAATTTGGCAAATCAATGAAGAAGTGAACAAAAAATGTGTAATTACCGTGACCGTACGGTTTTGATTATAATATGTGTGAAGAAAACTGAATTTACGTAAGTCTTTTGGACTCCAAGGTTACAGACACGTCAATGAAATTTCGATACATGAAATTTTTAATCATATTCACTAGAAGTAAAGAAAAATTGATCCGATTGCATCATTCTGTGTTTCGAGTACAAGACAGTTAAGAATAACGGCAGCGCGGCATGCAAAAAACGCGTTTTTAGAAATTTTAAAATTTATGTGCCACAAATTTGTGTTCAAGCGTAAATCAGACGTTTGTAATTTAAATTACAAAGGGTTCCATCATATTTCATCAATCAACACAGCTTTAAAAAGCGATATAGAGTGATTAAAAGTGATGAAACAAAAACTAGGTTTAATAGTTACCTATGTAACCTATTTAACCTAGTTTTTGTTTCATCACTTTTCATGACTTTATATCTATTTTTGGAGGTGTGTTGAATTGTCATTTTGATGACGTACCCGGTCACCATGCAGCAGTAAGGACAGAAGCTCTATGAAAAGATCCAACATGATTTGCTCATTGTGTACAAAATCACTGCACGGTGTTTGTGTAGGAAAACACTCTTGTACATTTTCAATATATTTTCTGTAATTTTCTTGTCAATAAATATGTAATATTCAATTTCTGAGCTTTTATTATCATAGTTTGAAACCTTCTGAAGAGAATGTTGAAAAAATTATGAAAATTTGTGTTTTGTAACAGAAATGGCAAGTGTTTTTAATAGGAAATTAAATTTTTTATAAGAACGCACTTTTATACTGGCATTTTCAGCATATTTCGACAAAATATTTATGGCACTAAAATGGTTAATTTTAAGCCCATCAAAACCTTCTTTTTATTCATTAATATTTTTTTAAATTTTACAGTTCATAATTTGTAATCGAGCATAATATATATATTTACCAACGTATTAGTGGGAAAATTATGTGTATATACATCCCTGTATGTTTCTTTTTTGTGTCTCTTAATCTCCCGTTTTCTATTTTTTCTATTGTTTTGTAAATAAAACTTATAATATTGATTATTTTTCTATTTTTGTACAGTTTCGTATGTGAAACTTATAATTTTGATATCAAAATACAAATGTAAAATTGTACCTATTAACTCCCATCTATGTACGTATTGCAAATTCTTCTCATCCTACAGTGAGTTTTGTAACTCATCGGGATTGCTCAAGCAAGAAATAAAAATAATTATCATTAAGTCGATCTATTTAATGGTCTTTATTTTAAAATTTGATAGACAAATAAATAAAGTAGCACATATTCATAATTAATATTCGTAAAACCTTTCGATTGAAAAAATAATTATACAGTTTGGTTGGGTATTTTGGCCTCAAATCTAAATTAAAGTTTAGTATGAAAAAGGCCGCGCAGCAGTTTCTCTTAAGATTCTCCGTTCTAAACACGAAATAAAGAATAACAACATTATTCTATGGTTCTAAACGTTAAACCTTAGAGATTTCCTGACAATGACCATAAATAAACCACTCACTAGATCGATATCTTCGGGCTTTTTGTATGACACTAATTCTTCCTAAAAAACCATAGATATGCAAATATATAGACATAACAATTCTCATTCGGAGCCTACTTATTATACTACACGCCAATAAAAAACTCTGAAAGTTCATTCCATAGACTCTCAGAGTTTTTCATTGGTGGATATAGTAAGGCAATCATATGACGTCACAATATTTCGTTTCCAATTTTCGTTCGGAGTTATATCCCCTTGAGAATGATTGAATAAAATGAGATTCCTGATAAGATTGTAAGAATTCCGATTAATTAAGATATAAAAAAGACAGTTTATTCACTTCACTTAAAATACAATCGTTAATCCTGACCCGGTTGTGTCAAAAAAACCTTATCTTATTTTGACAGCTGTTGTCAAAAAGAAACATAGACAAAAGCCTCTTCGCGCCATTCTGACCATAGACAAAACAGGCGCAGAATAATTTATTGTGGACGCGATCCGCACTAAACAAAAGCCACAAACAGAGAAAAGTTGACACAATCACAAGTAAGATGAATTGTTTTCTTCGTTCTTTTGTCAATGGTCTAAAAGCTCAAGAGAACGCGCACATACCAGTGGCCCTAGCAAGGTCTAACGCTAAAACTCTATATCAATACGATATTGACTAAATACGTCATTAGGTTATAGCCGATTGACAAAAGCCGCTTAATTTAGCGTGACCTCTCGGGTGTCGGATAAGCTCGGTTTAGCGGTCAATATACATAACTTTTTGAATAGTGTCGTTCGTTATTCAAAATCACTGGCTTATTAATTAACGAAGGTAGACTAACGAAGCTCGTAGAACTGAAAGAAGTCGTATACCTACGTGATCAATTGAATCTTTTCTGGTTGAGCTAGGAAAAACTTAATTCAGACAGTTGTTCAGAACATCACAAGTTATGGCTAAATACCTCATTGACCAATTAACTCCTCTGCTGGAGTAAAAAGTACACGTGGAGAGTCGATGTATATTAAAGTTAAGGTATTTAATATTGTTATGATTACTTAATAATAAAAAAATTAAAAACTATGTAAATCGACCAAAGTCGATCTTTAATGATCGCGTTTGACGTATAGACAATAACCGCCAGTGTTGCTATCGTAGAGATATATAGCTTGGTTATTGTTTGGTATTAAAACACTTATGGCTATTCAAATCCGGTTCCTACCTAAATTGCCCTCTCCCTCGTTTATTCCATTTTCCTTAACCCTTTCACACCCACATTATTGTTTCCAAGTATATAAAATATGTAATGCTTGATAATACCTCAGAAAATTATTTGAAAATTTTTGGTACTTAATTTTTAGAAATTATTCTATGTTAATTTGGATTAACATTGGACGTCAGAGGGTATTTTTTAAATAGTCAGGTAAAATAAACATATCACAAAAGTAATACAAATAACTGTTTTATGTCAAAAATGCACATTTACAATGTAGTGATAATCTCTAAGGTAAAAACAAATAACATTTTAACTAAAATTCATTCAGAAATAATCTACGATAATAAATCTTTAAAAATTCGCCACACTAGTCGAAAACATGTCCGTCACTACCAGTGTTAATTTGAATGAACATTGAAATTGATTTACAATATTCTGGCAAGTGAGTGTGAACTTACCTTCACTTACCTGAACTTACTTTCACTTAACAGTGAAATGAACTGATGTTATTAGTATAGAACACATCTTAGTGCGTTAAAATATTTGTAATTCGAGTAGAAAATATTGATATCTCACCTTAAATTAAGTAATCAATGACGACAGAAATTCGATGAAACTGACAATCAGCAGATGTCAAAATATTTATCGTTGTTGTGGCGGGAATAAGGATTTCAACCGAGCGGAAAAAACAGACGCCACAGAAAAGATTACAAGCTATAAGAGAACAAAAAAATGGCTTTTCTAAATCTCTACCGTTACGGTAAAAAAATCACAAGGTTCATGTTAATTTGAATTAACACTGGGGATGAAAAAGTTAAGCTCTTATCTTCGAAAACGGCCCGAAGATATCGGTCTAGTGAGTGGTTGACTCTGTTGGATTGATGTGATTTTATATTTGTCGCCTCCTCGTAAATAATTTTTTTTTTTCTTTATTCATAAAAATATATTTGGATACAGGTTTTTTACATGCTTTTCGACTACCACACTAGACACATGTCCGTATTATGGTAGTCGAAATTTGAAAATTCGGAAAACAGTATAATTAATCAGCCCCAATAGTCATACATTAGATTGATATTGTGTTTTATTAAGAGTGATCGAAGAGCCGATGAGCCGATTCATGTTGTGAAAAAATAAACATTTGTGACACAAAAACCGTTCATTTTGTGAACCATACTAGATGGTTAGAATGATGATAGACTATAGTGCACAGATCAAGACCAACATCAGAACGTCCAATTGAAGCCACAAATTTTACATTGTAAAGAACTCCTACCCCTCTCTCTCTCTGGTTTCAATCCTGGGATTGGTTTGCAGCAATTTCATCTAATCTCCTCTTCCATTCTTCCTTGTCTTGTGCGGCTCTTCTGACTTCTGCATATGATGAGCAGCGCACGTCCACCAGCAGGTCCTCTAGTCCTGGTCCTACCCCTACCCACTCCTATTTCTCCTTGTGATATACACGATTGTTCATTCTTATTTTCTTGTTAAAATATACAGTCCATTCGTGGAGTACCAATCGATTCAGCACGCAACAGCTATCAACACGCCTAACGAGCGCAACAGTGTTAGAGAAATCGATAGAAAATCGTCGTTAGTTAAGCCTATCAATCTGAAATTGCCAAGTTATCGATTTAATCATGTTAGGCCTCAGAAGCGAGTAAAAGTTTAAATATAATCAGGCACACAGAACAATCGGTAGCTTCTTTGGTTATAATAAATATCAAATTTTCAATACCTCTACCTAATCTTTGATAGTTTCTGAGTATCATAAAATAATTCTTGTCTTTCTCCTTCAAAGATACAGATAAAGAATTTAATTTTGACGACGGTAAACTTCAAATTTTGTAAGATAATTAATATATCGTAATTTTAGTGTTTTAACATCAAACGCTTAGAAATACGTCGGTCTGCCTTGGAACTGACCCTCGAAGCGACACGCCACTGGCATTTGGATGTCACTAGAATTAGAGAGCACTGACGGCCTTTGTAGCTCGTGGTTCAGAAGCAGGGAAAGACGTAGAGGTGGTATTTGAAATGTAGTGCTGCGAGGCATGAGCGTAACGTTTGAAGCAGTTGTAGTTATTGTATAACGCATATAGATATTTCTATATGATTGGTTCAAAGGAAATTGCAGACACAGATAAGCAAGCACAGTTTGAGGTTATGCAAAAGAATTATTTTATAAAAACTTTAGAAGAATTCATATGTTTAACTATACAAATGATAGGCACGGCTGGGCATGCTAACTTTACAGACGTCTAGATATTGACGAAATCCATTATCTATGGTCAGTTAGCGATATTTGCGAGCACAGTTAGAATATGATTCCGACAGTCGTTAGACAAAATCCGCTGCTTTAGCGCAGCTTCCAAGGCGTCGGATAAGCTGTCAACATGCATAACTTTTTGGAAAATGTCGTAAACTGACTAAGCTCTTAGAATTGAAAGAAAACGTATAGAAGATACTGACTTAATAAATTCATTTAAGATGCGATCAATTGATTCCGTTCAAATTTGGAGAAACAAAAGAAAAAGAGAAAAGTTGGTAGTTATGAATAAAGATCTAATAAACTATATAACTCCCTTATTAATGTCAGAAAGTACACGAGGATTGCCAATGTATGTTTAATGCGAAGATTAATGCTAAATAACTATTTTGATTAATCTTTATAACGAATTGTTGTACATTATGAATACCAAAAAATATGCTTTAGATTAATTGAAGGTTTTTCTATCGTTTCGCTTGAGTAGAATACGAATAAAATAATAAATTACTCAATAAAAAATATAAATGTAAACTGAACAACAAATATAAATGTAAAGGAAACAACTTAAAAAAATACAATATTATAGCTCAGATTATCTGTGACAGTTTCACTTGATTTACTTTTTTGCTTTCTTATAAAAATTATTTACAAAAAAAATAAAAACCAGTTTTCTGCTTGAAATCGAACGTTTCTGAATATCAATGCATATACAGTGTTGCCAGCGTATGTCGATTTGCATTATCAATGTCGGTTTGGGTATCAACAGCACGACTGTGCTCGGGAAATCGTTAAAATTCGGTTCATTGTGCAAGTAATCTGAAAAGTTCGAAACAGATGGCGATAGTGCGGTCTGCAGTCATTTGCGTTTCATGACAGCTATGTGATAATTGGTAACGTTTAAAGGGTAGTTTTCTGTATGTATCTGTAAATAGTATAAAACAAAGTTCTGTCTGTTTGTGTGCTCTAAACTACGCAATGGATTTCGATAGGTTTTTCACTATCCTTTAGATAATTTCTTTCGGAAGGTTTATGTAGGTATACATAATTTATGTAAATTACATTTATAGAAAGTAGAGAAAAGTCGTTGTTTGGTATTTAAGTCGTAAAAATATATTTTCGGGCGCTTTCATTTCGAACGCTGGCAAAACCTTATGTGATACATCAAAATAATGTACTAAGGAATTGTATATCTTAAACAGGTCTACAGAAAAGTGTGCGATGGTATGTGTCTATCTCCAAGGATAATCCCCAGCAACGCCGGGTAAACGTCAGCTAGTCTACACATATTTAAAAAAAAAAGCGATGAGAAATAAGTTAGCTGTTTCATTTCAGATTGGCGGCTTACGAAACAGTGACAATTTTCGGAATCTATTTTTTAATAAAACGTTGGTTGAAACGTTTTAACCAATTTGCGACCAGATCTGAACATCCATATGCTCTCCAACGATCCAATTCCTCATTCTCATACCCTTCACTGAATTTTTCCAGCATAATACCCCCCCCCACATAATTCCTTCAATTGTTTAATTTAACCTTGCAAAGCTAACGTTCGTCAAAATGACGAACATAAAAAAATCTACCAGTGGTTTTTTAATGCTAGTTCGTTAGTCTAATGCGCAAGGCGGCCGTGTTTAGTCGGTAAATTATTTTGTTTTTGAGATACATACCTACTGACTACTCGTCATTTTGTCGAATGGTTAATTCAATGGTTTTGGTGGTTTTAATGGTTTTGTTTTGCGCCAAAAATTAATAAGTTATGCGATTGTCATCATTTTTGCTTATCTATTTATTAATTAACGCCCCATTTCGGGGCTTTTTATATGAATATTAAGATATAAACATTATTTACTGCAAATAACTGAATTGCTTCATTAACAACATTTTATATCTGTTTAAAGACAAATTGAAGATGTCCATTGTCCACTGACTTGGTGTAATTGTTTCCCTCCATTAGTATTCTGGGTAAAGAGGAATACATATGGTAGTTAGTCCCAGAATTTCTGCACTGAAATAAATCCTGACTTCTAGTATTTCGTTGTGGAATCCGGAAGCTTATCAATTCTAGCAATACCGGACTATCAACTAAATCATTTAAAATTTTATATAGAAATATCAAGTCAGTGAAAATTCTTCTCTCTGATAATTTGAGCATATTTATATTATTTAACAGAGTGTTGTAGTTCAACCTAATTGCAGGAATACCCATTTTAAAATTTAAAAAAACATAAGAATTTGTTTTACATTCTTTCAACAGCCTAAATTACTAAATTTAATTAAATTAATAAAACTTAATTAAATTAATGACAATATACAATTTTTCAGACTTGTACTCAAGTTGACTTTTTACATAGGCAAAAATTAACAATTTAATAAACTTTATATTGTTAAAATTTCTGGTTAGCCTAGTTATAAATCCCAACATTTTTAAGCCTTTATTAAAGATTTCTGTTATGTGGTTAACAAATGAAAGATTTGATTGAAAAGTCATGCCAAAGTAATGTTTTTTTTTAAATTGCGGGCGTTTCTGTTCCTTTTCTTTTTTGAGACGGTACATATATTTAACTTTATCTATATAAACATATTTTTTACTATATCATACTTGGCAACAGGCTTGGTAGAATATTGCAAATATACATAAAGAGAGCAGCCAAAAAAATATGCGTTATAAAAAAGAAGATAATGTTGGTAATTATCGGTCGAAGTATGATAGGTTAAAAACGTCGTAAGTTGGTATGGTCGAATTAGCTCAGTGGTCAAAGCACTTCTCCGGCAAAGAAGAGGTAAGGTAGGTCCGATAGCTGAAATGTGGTTACTATAAAATTAAATTACCAAAAATTTATTGCATTGGGAGCTGAAATGATTTCAACAGATAAACATGTAAAAGTATTATGGTGGTTTTATTTGGGGTACTATGCCGTGTTGCGCTACCTCCTTCTTTAGCCAACATTTCAGACAGTATTGCAGTGACCATCTTCAGGGCAGATGTGTAATATAATGTAAATAAGATTACATTTGACACTGCAATGCTATCCGAAACTAAAATAAATCACACGGAAAACATGTAAAATTCGAGATTGGAAAATCGTGGTTCGGATGTTTTCTGTATAACTACGTCATTCTTCTGATGATATGGTATTTAATTCAAGTTATGGGTTAGGGGTGGGAAGGCAGTAGGTTGTATGGCAGATATTACCCCTCGTTTCAGTCGATCCCGCCGCGGGCAGTTCCTTCGTCCGTTCTCTTTGAACACTGTACCACTTTGTAATCATATGCAGCTTAAACCCCGACGGTGACTGCTTCACTTTGATTGTACTTTGTGTTTAACCCTTCCAGGCTGGGAAGGACATTACTAGACACAAAATCATATTCCATGGCTCCATCGAAGCCAGAGTAAAGTTGGCCTCTCAGAAGCTGGGCGTACTGTACAGGTCCCGCAGATACTTTAATAATACACAACTGCTGACCCTGTACAAATCGCAAGTGCGCCCTACTGTCGAATTTGGCAGCTCTGGTCCGGAGCCCCTAAATACCTGAAAAAAACCCTTGACTCTGTGCAAAAACGGGCGGTCCGTTTGATAGATTCTCGAATCTTAACGAACGGACTGCAATCTTTAGAGCACAGGCGTCAGGTAGGTATGCTGTCCTTGTTCTATCGGTATTACAATGGAAAATGCTCTGAGGAACTAGCGTCATTGATCCCTTCGGCACCGGTGCGTAGTAGGGATACACGCCAAACGCGCGCCCAACATTTGTACACAGTTGACATTTGTCACGTGAGAACGGGTCGCTTCTACGATTCGTTCTTAAGTTCAACAGCTCGGCTGTGGAACGAATTGCCAGCTTCTGTGTTTCCTCCCTCCTACAACATGGGACTCTTCAAGACCCATGTTCACTCCTTCCTCTCCACAAAAAGACCCTCCACACAAATGGAGATGACATAGGCCCTGAGGGAAATTAAATTCTTCAAGGCCTCCTGTGTGGAGTTAATATAGAAAAAAAAAACTACAGGGTTTTCAAATAATAGGTGTTATTTTGTTATTCATTCGTAAAAGATCAATGGTTTCGTTCCTTGTGTGGCACGTAGCGCCGTCTTGTTGAAAGTAAACGTTGTCCAGATCAATACCATCCAATTCCAGCCATAAAAAATCAGCAATCATCTCTCGATAGCGCAATCCATTCACCGTAACTGTTGCTCCAGCCTCATTTTCGAAAAATTAAGGTCCAATGACTCCGCCGGACCATAAACCGCAACAAACAGTCACACGTTGAGGATAGAGAGGCTTTTCAACAATAACTCTTGGGTTTTCCGAGCCCCAGATGCGACAATTTTGTTGAAATGGGCCTCATCACTCAAGATGATTTGCATTTGATTCACTCAAGTGAATTTTAATAATTTCAATGCGTTGTAGAAGCGTGTATCGTTCCATTTTTATTAATGGCGTAGTTTTTACTTGTCAAATGTCAAAAAATGACAGCTTTAAAAGAAACATCTACCGAAATAGCGGGCTATTCAAAATAACACCTCTTATTGGAAAACCCTGTACAAGCATCTCCCAGTAACATATGTTCCTGCATTCCTCCACACCATTACCCGTTTCCCAGTTACCTGTCCCTGTCTGAAAGTGCAGTGTAGCTACATGGGTGACATTGCAACAATTTAAAATACATGACTAGTCTGTTAAGAAAAAATGTGCAGTGCCCTTGTTAAGTATTCCCTCGGTGCGTTTAATTGGAATCTATTACTTACTGAAGCTTGTGCATTGATAACCAGCAGTGTCCTTCAAGGCCATAATATCGATCGAAAAGGCCAGGGGTAAGTCAAAATCGCGACTGTAGGTTTAGAAAATTGGAAATTCATATGCGGCATATATTCTGGTCTAGTAATGTGTAATTTCTATCACCTAAGAAATTCTAAAAAAAAGTACCATAGGATTCATATGTCTTATACTGATTTATAAATGTAGAAATTCTAACTATACAATTGTAAATGTTCTACAAAATGCCCTGGAAAGAATCTCAGACTTGTGATGTCCCGAAAGAAACCATTCATCTGTTCTGAATGCAATTACTAATGTTATCCAAATTGACCCTGGTAATAAATTACATCTTTGCGATTCTTTCAAGGATAAAGAAACCATCCTGTCACTTCGAATGCAATCAACAATGTTCTCAAAATTGGTTTTGACAGCATCGCCATTCCATTGTAATAATATTATGTACTAAATACACAATTTGGCTGTCCTGAAACGGGAATCCTTCCCAGTTGGACAGACAAAGGTTCATTTATATATATATATATAAAATTTAAAAAAAAATTAAAAATATATATATATTGTACACGTTTCCTAATTACAACTAATCACCCAAATAACACGAACGTAAGGCATTGAACTGTTAGAGCAAGTAAGAATATATAAATGAGATCACTGAGGAGTAAGTCTGATAAAATGTAAAGTAACATATTATGACGCCAAAGTGAATAGTTGAAGAAGGAAGACATGGCACGATCAAGGGATTGATTTATGTACTTGAGCCAGGACATGTCAAGATTCACAATAACATAAGTTTATGTATGAATGTGGATGAAGCAAAGAGTGAATTCCAAATCTGATTGCGTGCTTTGTTGCAATTGTACATGCATACATTACTGATGTCCTAGAGAAACGTCACTGAGAAATTGCCTCCATATTTCTAATAGGTTATTTCTTAATTTCTAATAAAAATCCAAAAATCAAGGTGTAGGTTTTAAAAAAAACGCACATTTAAAAATTAGGCTACTAACAATTAGTCAAAAATGGCTATAAAAAATAATAAAAAGTAATATCTGGTCACGTAGTTTGAATGGTGCCATTCCAGTGGCGTAATTAGCGGTTTGACCATTAGGGCACCGCGCAATAATTAGTGAGCCCATCACGTGGGCTGGTTGGGCACGAATCCAAATCGTACACCTAAATTATATTTCAAAACCCACGAAAACCATTCACCTGCTAAATTGATTCAAATCATCAAAAATTCCGGCTGGCCGGTTAGTGGCTGAGTGAATGAATGCGTCGGGTTCACACCCAAGCATAGCGCATTCAATTTCCTGCTAGATAAGTCCGTTTTTATTGCATAAGCAACATTTTTACTCTACTTTGATAGGCTTGGTGTAACTTGGTGCAGTGACCAGTTTAGGCATTATTAGTGTTCGTGGACAGTTGACGTTTGTCACGCGAGAATGGGTATTCTTCGAGATTCACTCATTCATCCACACAGCCTCCCCAAAAATGACATAGGTCCCGAGGGGAAACAAGCAAGGAGTCAACGAAGAAAACTAAGTAATAATAATAATATTTTAGCTATTCCAAATTCCTGTAATATTAAAAAATGAGAAAATACAGAGATTTAGGAAATGAGACTAAAAGAATTTGGCATTCCTAGACTATAAAAAAATATCATTTGTTATTTCGGCTACTGGCATTATACCTAGCTCTCTCATTCAAAATTTAGGCGTATTAGATCTATCAAAAAATTGTAAATATAAAAATGCAAAAATCAGTCATTTTAAATACATGTAGGATTATGAAAGATTTTTTAAATATGTATATTGAAGGATCAGTAGGATTTAAAGGTCCAATTAGGAGTTCTACCGAGCCGGACCCTTTGATATGAAAATATCTGAGGTCGGTGAATTATTTTCCTATTTGATCTCTGGTGAGTTGACGTGTTGTTCTTGTATTGTTTTGTATTTATTTTGCTTATATAATGCACTTGCATAGTGTGGATTGACTAGATGATCATTTGTGGAAAAGTGTGTGGAAGGGTTTAGTTTTGCTTTAGGGAAGATTTAACCCGGACATAAAGTCGGAAAAATTATAAATAAAAAAATAAAATCGGATAACTTTTATAGCGCCGTTTTTATGAAAAATCACCTCAAGGGCGCTGAAGTAACTATCACGCCATTTTCATTCAGTGGTCTAAGAATTATTGCATTATTTCATTTGAATAATAAAAAAAAAAAATTATACCAGTAAAATATATTAATGTTGATTTGTTGTCCTTGTCATTGCTTCATTATTGTCCTATCATTAGATAAAGGTTTCCTTAGTATGTATTATTGTGACAATTATACCACGGATTCAGGCTACAATTCTGTTATAAATTGATTACACACCATTGTGAACTCTTATGCTAGGTTAGCTGATGTTTCTAATATGTCTTTCGAAGAATAAAACTGTTGGTACTAAATAACCATGATAGGTTTGTTTTTATTTTTGATTTTTTTTTGTTCTTCATTTCTTTCACTAACTTTGTACTAATGTATTTTATATAAAATTATAATTTTCATTTTTCAATTTGCTGCTCGATCAGCTAATTCTAAATAAATAAATAAATGAAACTCGAAAACATTAAATTCCAACTGATTGAAAACATAATTTACAATTTCCCCTTTTACACTTCTGTTCAAAACAATAAATACTGAATACTTCTGCACTGGCGGCGCTAAACGAAACCAGTAAATTTGAAGTCAAGAACTTTTCCACAATCTCCAGTCTCGAGTTTGGTGTGAATAGTTCCACAACAACTGGAACTTGAGATTAAGTTCCGCAGATTGTTCCACAAAGAACGGGTTCGATAAACAACAATGCGGCTGAGACCTAATCAGAAAATGGATGCTGCAAGAATTGGGGGATGAATGTGTGATGCCCATAGATGATGCGTGGATGACATCAATGATAAGTTTTTAACGGATTTAAAACAACAAGCCCCAAAATAATATCGATTCGAAGATCTAGGCGATTGTTTCGATGCGTACCAACACAACTAGGATGACAGCTGCGTTTGATTCGCTACTCGCTGATCAGTTCAGATCCAGCAAAAGCGGCAGGGAGCACGTTATGGACACGAAGCGACCAGGACGAATCATGGCGACGCAACGTATTTCGACTCGTAAAGAAATAATCATATTTGCTGGTACCTAGCATCATTGTGCCTTTCCTTGATGAATATTATTGTTGTCCACCTACCTAATTCTTAACTTTCCTATGCCGATTACAACGTACGGGCAGGTTCAGTTGAAAATCACAACACTTAAATCAACACCTAAACTGTGTCTGATTACGGAGCCCCCTTTGTTGAAACCTGTCGAAACTGTAAAGCCATCACGAGCTCGCGAGTTTGTTGTGGTAAAAAAAGTTAATTGTATTGGAACCAGCTCAATTGAGAAAAGCGCAAGAAGAAAAGCGCTAAGTTGGCATTCCGAAATTCCAATCCTTTTTTACCCGCTGTGCGACAGTGCCTGGATTCCCTCCGCAACAATTTTAGTTTTCTTTCTTATAATTTGTTAGTTTATCATGTAGCATATTTAAATAAATACTTGTTTGTTATGTTTAAACAAACTGGCTGCCTATAAATTCCTTAATTATTTGACTAACTTAAATATAATATTGTGGTGACATTTTGTAAATTAACTCAAGAAATTTACTTTGAGTTTCTGACCACTCTTGAGATTTTAATTAAATAATTATAGAGTCCTTGTTTACAACTTCTAACTTTAAATTATAAAAATATATTTCGTTAACTAGCACTTGATTTTCATTTTCATTATAGTCATGCTTTTATGTCTCATTTATATTCTTCCTACCATTTCAATTTTTGAATATTACATTTGGCTATCATTTGCAAGTTGTTTACAAAATTGGCGTATGTTGTGAAGCTGAATGTAGTTGGGAGAGGAAAAAGATGGGGGAGAGAAGGGGTGGGGAAGTACCTGACTAAGACAATGTCAAGTAACGTTTCTATTCTGAATGGTGAGTGATCTTTTACCATCTATATACACGGAAAAAAATTATCATGTTAAAAAAGTGACAGCATGCCAACTTCTTGATAAAATATTAGTTTTTCTGTATATATCGAGAACACGTGTTCTTTTACTAATAGATATCATGATGGAATGGGACAATATCAGTATGTTAATATCAATAATGGAATATGCATCGCCAATTTGGAATCCACAATATAAACTTTACATAGATAGTATAGAACGTATCCAAAACAAATTTATAAAATATATTACCTACAAATTTAACAAAAACTTTGGGTGTACACTTGAAACTTTGCAGCGAAGACGAGCAGTAGCTGACTCAATATTTATACATAGAATTTTAAACAATGACATTGACTGTACTGAACTTCTGTCACTTATTAATTTTAACATACCTACCTTTGAGACGTACACGACATACAGTGCTATTCCACGGACTTAATTATAAAACAAATGCAGCATCTAATTCACTAATTAACCGAACTCTTCATACTCTAAATAATATTTGTATTAACTCTAACATTAACATTTTTTTCAGATTCACTGCCCAAATTCAAACGTGGCATCATGTCAATAATTTAAACTGTTCAATGCGCATACATACAGACACAAACACACATAAACACTGACACATACATTACACACACACACACACACCTATATGCAACACACGTCACCTGGTAATTAAGGAATAAGCATACCACTTAGCAGACATTACAAGGAAACATATCATAGGTACACAACATGAAGTATCATGTACTGTTTGTTTCTATAATATAAAATTAAATAAAAATAAAATAAAACATTCGCTTTTGACTGATACTTTGTTAGGAACTCTTTTAATTCATTCGTCATAGGACTGCAGTCCTATGTTCTCTGTATTTCCTATGTTGTCTGTATCTTCCACTCTGCAAATATACTATAACATATTGCGAAACATCACAAATTAATTCTGGATCTGAATCTGCGACTCCCGAATTCGCAGTCGAGAGTATTACCCCTCTACCACGAAGCCAGCCAATGATTTTTGAAATCACGAAAAACGACCACGTAGCGTTTCTTGTTCTTATTATTTTACTTGCTGACGTGTACCCGTCGTTGCTCGGGGAATTAAATAAATGGTTTGGTGTAAAGTTTTGCGATATGCCATTCCGAAATACATTATTTTGATGTATCTCACAAGCTTTAGCCAGCGTTAGCAATTTAAGCGCCAGAAAATATATTTTACGACTTAATTATAAAACATCGACTTGTCTCTAACTTCTATAAATATAATATACATTTATTATATGTGTAAACCTTCCGGAAAAAAAATTCTAAATGATAGTAAAAAGTCTGTCAAAATCCGTTGAGTAGTTTAAAAGAACTAAGCGCACAAACAGACAGATGCGGATAGCGAATTTATTTTATACTACAGGATTTTCCAATAAGAGGTGTTATTTTGAAGAGTCCGCTATTTCGGTAGATGTTACTTTTGAAGCTGTCATTTTTTGACATATGACAAGTAGAAACTACGCCATTAATAAAAATGGAACAATACACGCTTCAACAACGCATTGAAATTATTAAAATTCACTTGAGTGAATCAAATGCAAATCATCTTGAGTGATGAGGCCCATTTCCACATCGGTGACTTCGTCAACAAGCAAAATTGTCGCATCTGGGGCTCGGAAAACCCAAGAGTTATTGTCGAAAAGCCTCTCTATTCTCAACGTGTGACTGTTTAGTGCGGTTTATGGTCCGGCGGAGTCATTGGACCTTACTTTTTCGAAAATGAGGCTGGAGCAACAGTTACGGTGAATGGATTGCGCTATCGAGAGATGATTAATGATTTTTTATGGCCGAAATTGGATGGTATTGATTTGGACAACGTTTACTTTTTACAAGACGGCACTACGTGCCACACAAGCAACGAAACCATTGATCTTTAACAATTGAATATCAAAATAACACCTCTTATTGGAAAACCCTGTATTAAGATATTCTATGATATTAAAAAAAAAAATTAAGTATTTTTTTTAAAAATAACTAATAAGTAAAACCACAAATTATTACATTTATAACTTATCAAATTATTATATTTGAAGTCAATATTAACGAAATGTGAAACAGAAAACAAGAAAAAACATTGGGTCTCATTTAAAAATTGAACCAAAGACAATTCAATTTCTAGATAATCTTTCCTTCACTTGAATACGTCGTTTAAGAACCGTTAAATTTATGTAACATGTCATTAAATTAGGGATTAAACTCTGCTGAAAGTTAAAAAAGCTCAAAACAAAAGTTTCAATTCTTCAAAGTGTAAAAATAAAAATATTAATTTGGTGCATTCGTCAAATCGTGGTTTGCCATTAGCGGCAGCTTCGCTCACGAGCCGCTAGGTGGCAGCTGCTATCGTGTAATGGCACTTGTTATAATAATAATATATCTCCGGGTAGGTACCTACTGCCGCATGGGGCAACCCAACCCTCCCGCTTAGTACCTAGTCACTTTTATCGGTTTATTTGAGTACACCTCGAAATGAATTATATTTTTTTATGACATTCCTTGGTAAGATGTGTTGCTGTCATGAATTCGTTGGTTACTTTGTTTGTACAGTAGAGTGGAATGAATTGATCTAACGATATAATATCAACTTAAGGTTCAAGGAAAACTACATAGTAACGCAAAGTTATATAATATGTACAAATCTACAGTTTTATTCCGAGATTGATGGAATTTTGTACACTTGACCATCGAAACACTAGGAAGGTCACTGTCTACAAAAGATTAAGAACAAACGAAGTAATTAAATGCAACTTAAAAGTCATTATAATCATGAGCTACGGAGTTTTGAAATGTTGATTTAAATAATAGAAAACAATGTTGAACGTGCAAATTCGTAATTTTGCAGTAGAGCAGTTTAAAGTTTCGTTTCTGCATTTTTTCTTCTTGATAATATATATCTCCAATCAAATAATGTAAAATATAAATCACACTATATTTTTTGATCTCAAAAACAGTAAAAATGCAGAAACGAAACTTTAAACCTCTCTACTGCAAAACTACACATCTGCAGATCTAACGTTAGATGAAGTTTAAATTTAAAAAAAAATCCTAATTTAATCACCTCAAAGTAGGCACATATCCTTGCTTTATACTTCACTTCCTTTAGCAAATAGTTGTCTGCAACTGGCAAAAAACTAGTGGGTTATTATTGGTAGGACACAATGGGAAAAAAATCGAAAATTTGTGACGAAACTCTGGCAATTTCGATGATATATTTTATATTATAAGTGCTGATTGCTAAGCTTAGAATAAAGAATAAATACTTTAGAAATAAAACATTACAAACTGTTCTGTAGCAAAATACTTAAATAACTATTGTTATAAACGCTAATAACTAGCCACGATATGCATAAATTCCTAATTCCCTAATTTACTGCGTACTGAAAGAAGTCCCCAGTTTTATTGGTACATATTTGCCTACTGCCGCCACCTCCCCCCATCTCCTCCCCCTCCCCAATAAGTGGCAGCCCCCGCCTTACCACCCTCCATGAACAAGGGCAGCCGTTTCCACTTTATTCAGTGTCAGGGGTAGATGTTACAAAGCCTACTGGCTGAGGGAAGCAGGGCTGAAGTCAAAAATATAAAAAATTGCATTTTTTAAAACACGATTTCGACAACATAACAGATTATTGTTCTTTAATCAGATTTGAAAGAAAAATTAATATCGCCAATTTGTAAAAGACATTTCAACTCCTAGACAGGACAACGAAATT
This sequence comes from Hesperophylax magnus, assembly GCA_026573805.1. NCBI lineage: Eukaryota > Metazoa > Arthropoda > Insecta > Trichoptera > Limnephilidae > Hesperophylax > Hesperophylax magnus. The sequence continues at coordinate 1,559,151 of JAIUSX010000230.1, read as the reverse complement.
GGTTATCTGCTACAGAGAAAAATCGGGTTTTAAATATAATTATCATTAAATTCAGAAGTAATGAAAATTGAGTTTTTTTTTACATTAACTTCACACATGGAGGCCCGGAAGAAAATAATTTCAGTCAGGGCGTATGTCATCTTTGGGGATGCTGTGTGGAGGGTAGTGTTGAGGAGACCCATGTTGTAGGAGAGTTGAAGCAGTTGCAGTCCGCAAATTGTTCAACAGCCGAGCTATTGAAATCAAGAACAGGGCTTTTAAATTGGAAACATTGAATTGTTTACAATTTTTTACATAAGGGTTTTAAACAATGGTTGCAAAACAATAATTTCCTACATTTTACAACTGGATTTAATTAATTACATTGATTTATAACTGAGTTAAATTAATTACAATGCATTACATTACAACGCCATATTTATTGACGAGTTTACAAAACATCGGCAGTGTGTCTTTGTACGAACTTCATAGTTGCCGAGATTCTTGAATCATCGAGTATCGGATATTTCGCGTCCTATCTAAGCTTACAGATGACATTTGTAATCACAGCATCGTTTTAGATTGGGAAAGGGAAGCAGAGGTCGTCCACAGGTGGTATGGACTGACGATTTGTAGAAAAATGTAGGTTTCGGATGGGAAGAGGCCTATGTTTTGCAGCTTTGAGTCCAAATCTTTAAGGCGGTTGGTAGCAGAGCTTAATTATTGATTTATTTATTCATGCCTTAGAAGCTTTTTCATATACATTGTTATAGGTAAGTTGTTCAGGATTACAATAATAAGTGTAAAGTAAATTACATTATAAACTGAGTGTGAACAATATTAGCAGGTACAATACAAGTTGTAATAGAGAGTTCTGTTGTACAAAGGAGTTCAAGAATCAAGATGTATGGTAAAAAGTTGGGTATTCAAGCGATAGATGGCACTAGTCAGAAAGCTTACTCCAGAGTCCGGCAGATGTCGCTAGAGTGTAGCAATTGCCTGTGGGATATTATTGACAGACAACAAGCTTCTAGAAACAGAGAATTACCAACCCTCGGGTAATGAACAGTGTAGCTAAATCCAGACTTATTAATTGTTACGTAAATAAACACAATTATAGTAAAAGAACCTTTTACTTTATCAAAGAGTTCCCAACGCAGAAATCTGCAAGTAAAGCAGAGACATAACAATATATTATAAGAGTAAATGAAAAACGTGCGTGCCGCTAAAACTCAGAAACGAGTCAAGGTACGATCAAGGGAGTTATATGGTGTGGTAGCCCTCTATCCCCCATCCATGAAGAAGGTTACCGTTTTTACCTGAAGGGCGTGCTTTAAAAATTTCTTGAACAGTTCAGAACTTTCGAGAGCATTCCGCAACATTCTGAAATGTTATGGATTGTTCAGGAATAGTCTGGAACGTTCAGGAACATTCGAGATCAAAATTAACTAAAAACGGGATTACAGGCCGTTTCCTGATAAACTTTTTGTAAATTCGTAATCGTGACAATACATTGGTATCTCTAAAAGGTATAAAACAAAGTCACTAACCGCATCTGTTTGTGCGCTTATTTCTTCAAACATAATTCTATCATTTAGATAATTTCATCCGGAAGGTTTATATATATAATACATGAATATTATATGTATTTCAAGTGGAGAAAAGTCGAGCAACGCCGGGTACATGTCAGCTCGTTGTGTAAAATAACAAGAGTAAGTATTTAAGGTACTATGAAAGTACTTACAGAGCAATGTGTAGTAACTTTGAGGATATTTATAAAAAAATAAACATAAACAGTTTATTGTGAAGCATGTTTCTGGGTTTTCCAATAAGAAGTGTTATTTTGATATTAAAAGAAAAATGCCATTTTTTAATATAAATGATGGAATGTTTATTTCATTATAAAGAAGAAAGTATGCCGTTAATAGTGAAAAATAACATCAGTCAAATGACCACTACGACCACGCCTACAGGACCATATCCTTTTCATGAAATTTTCCATAACCAAATCGCAAAGTGGCTGCCTTATGTCCTCGATAGCCTCACGAATTCCATCTTTGAGGTCTTGAATCGACGCTGGGCTGTTGGCATAGACCTTCTCTTTCACGTGGCTTCAAAGGAAGAAGTCGCAAGGTGTTAAATCACAAGATCTCGGTGGCCAATTGTGATCACCTCTTCGAGAGATAACACGGTCCGGATAGTTTTCCCGTAAAAGATCAATAGTTTCGTTGCTTGTGTGGTACGGAGCGCCGTCTTGTTGAAAGTAAACGTTGTCCAGATCAATACCATCCAATTCGGGCCATAAAAAATCATCAAATTCCTTAATTAATATTCAAAATAACATCTCTTATTGGAAAACCCTATATTTAGCAAACCTTTATTACAAGTTGACAAATACGTAGGATTCCCGCTGCGGCTTCATGGATTCAATTAGGCTGCTAGCCAAGTCCTCCAGCATTGATAGTTTGTAGGAGGAATTCAAATTGTGTCAGGTTATTGGTAAGCTGGGATCGTATACTTCCTAAATATTTCTGCGATGGGCTGCACATGTAAAAATAATGCTAGATGACCGGACATCAGAAGTGTGTAAGTGTCCTAGAGGAAACAAGCTTTGCCCAGAGATGGACTAAGGAAAGGGTGGATAGATTGTGTGGAAGAGGATTAGAACAGGACAGAAAGGACTGAGAACTGCTTGGAGCATTTGTTGAGAAGACCAAATCCCACCCTGATATGTACAAAGTAATGAATTGATGATGATTCGTAATGTGGGAATGTTTGTCTATCTGAAAAATCCAAATTTATCAGCACGAATCCTCAGGCTTTGAAATTCAGTCCAGAGCTGTTCCTGTACTTCGGAACACCTGCGTCTTGCCTTTGGGCAGGGGGGAGGTGGGCGGTATTAGCGGAGGGCGGTGATCGGGGGGCAGGAGGGGGCGGTGGAGGGCGGCTGGAAGGCGCGGAGGCGCCCATCTGTTCCGTGGGCGGGACTTGTGCAAACTGAGAAAATTAAAAATATTTGTGTTGGCGTGATGGAATGTTCGAGGTCTATTGTTTATTTTGATTTTCGTTTATTAATACATTTTGACAGTTTAAATTAAGAACAATATTTTTGATAATGAGTCAATTTATACAATTGTAAATGTTCTCCAAAATGCCCTGGAAAGAATCTCAGACTTGTGATGTCCCGAAAGAAACCATTCATCTGTTCTGAATGCAATTACTAATGTTATCCAAATTGACCCTGGTAATAAATTACATCTTTGCGATTCTTTCAAGGATAAAGAAACCATCCTGCAATCAACAATGTTCCCAAAATTTCTTTTGACAGCATCGCTATTCCATTGTAAAAATATTATGTACTAAATACACAATTTGGCTGTCCTGAAACGGGAATCCTTCCCAGTTGGACAGACAAAGGTTCATTTTGTTTTGTATTGTTTGTAATTTATTTTTATATATAAATAAAAAATAAATATATATATATAAGAGTGTCTGTGGCGGACACCGGGCTGACGTCGTGGATTTTTTTTTATACAAACCTACAGTTTTATTCCGATATTAATGAAATTTGTAACATTTGACTATCTTCTAAACAACGTCAAGGTCAAGGTTATATTTTTTGTTCGAATTACTTAAAAATATATATATTAGATAAATTTGAATGTGTGTCATGAGCTTATTATACATTTTTATACCAAGATTGATGAAATTTTGCACACTCCACCTTCAATACAAGAGGAAGATCACCTTCTACGTGAGATCACTGCATCTGTTCATTTTTTCGCACCTCCTAATGAAGAATTTTGACAAATTTAGCATACTTGATGTTCAAAATGATAGATAAATCGACAAGATACCCCTCCACTCGACTCCTCATAGAGTATAAGGTCTTAAACATACGACAAGTCCACCTAAAATTTTCTCTAATACATCTCCTGTTGAAACATAAAAATTTAACTCTCTTACAACACAGCTACACCACCAGAACAATAACCAACGGTCACCACAAAGTACCTTCACTACATACCACGTCAGCTCAAAGACAATTTTTCTTACTAGCTCCTAAAATCTTTAACCTTATCCCTGAAAACCTAAAAACCGTGAGTCAACCCCATTCCTTTAAAAAACAAATTACGAAATGGATCCTTACACACGGAATACATTATAACTACAATACCCATTCATTCTACACTCTATAAATTTAATCACCTTTCAGACAAAATATAATATATCCTTATTTCCTAACTTAGCGGTATAGTATGTACATAATTAATTAGTGTGATCTATTTACTAATAATTTCTCAAATTCTCTAACTTTTCCATCCTCTTCTTGCAACCCAAACTAGCTATACATCATTTTTCTTATTTCTCTATTTTATATTATGATAATGCATATATTCTATGTCACAAAAAACCACATGTACTCTCGAAATCATGTATCAATAAAATAAAAATAAATAAAAATAAGAGAAAAATAAGTGTCTTCATCCGACTTCCAAAAGCTCTGCGTAAAACATGGGTAACGCCAGGAACCTCAGCTAGTCTGTTATAAATAGCGATAAAACAGACACTGCGTTATTTTGGTTCAATTATGATGTGCGATAAATATAAGTTTTCCTATTTGATAATCAAAATTAAAAATTAATGATTGCTGAAAGACGAGAGGTTAAGATTTACCTGATGTTAGGGTATGTCGACAAATACGTAAATTACTTTAATATTTATATTATGTACAGGGTTTTCCAATAAGAGGTGTTATTTTGAATAGCCCGCTATTTCGGTAAATGTTACTTTTAAAGGTGTCATTTTTTGACATTTGACAAGTAGAAACTACGCCATTACTAAAAAATGATCCGATACACGCTTCAACAACGCATTGAAATTATTAAAATTCACTTGAGTGAATCAAATGCAAATCATCTTGAGTGATGAGGACCATTTTTACCTCGGTGGCTTCGTCAACAAGCAAAATTGTCGCATCTGGGGCTCGGAAAATCTAAGAGTTATTGTTAAAAAGCCTCTCTTTCCTCAACGTGTGACTGTTTGGTGCGGTTTTATGGTCCGGCGGAGTCATAGGACCTTACTTTTCGAAAATGAGGCTGGAGCAACAGTTACGGTGAATGGATTGCGCTATCGAGAGACGATTAATGATTTTTATGGCCGGAATTGGATGGTATTGATCTGGACAACGTTTATTTTCAACAAAACGGCGCTACGTGCCACACAAGCAACGAAACCATTCATCTTTTACGATTGAATATCAAAATAACACCTCTTATTGGAAAACCCTGTATAAATATTTCATGAAAATGGTTATGTTTGTGGTCATCGACGGCTTCCGTGGTCGAGAATGAAATACACTCTCACTATCGCCCTGTTGTAGGAGCACCACTTAGAATTGAAACGTTGCTTTGAAATGGCTTTAGTCGTGATTGGTGACCGATGTCAATATCCAGGTACTTCCCCACTTTTTTCTTTCTTATATCCTTCCCCTCACCACAACCTTTAGCGTCGTAACATAGCCCAATTAAGGATTCATAGTCTCACTGGCTTTAGACAGTTGGGAGCAATTGCGAGTATTGTGCGGTAACAATATATCGAATAAGTATAAAAAAAACTAAAAGTATAAAGCCTTCATGCAGGTATTAAAAAAAATGTCAAATCCTAAAAAAACCTGTACACGGTGTCCGGAAACTAGCGGTATAAGCGGGAATCTGGCGAATCTACATCAAAAGATCATTTCGATTTTTTTCGAATATTAAAAGGTTTACACTTCAACGCATTTTAAAAGACAGGAAACAGCTGATAATAACCATGTACAAGAGTTATTTTTTCCAAAAAAATTGCATCTCTAGACTCAATTTACTCGAAAACCTAAGCTTAAATAAAAAAAGTTGATATTTATATGTCTTAATTTTCGATTGAGCGTAATTTAACAATGAATTTTGCGTCAATGTGATAATGTTGGACAGAATGGTAGGCTGTTGTAAACGTAATAATTAATACTAACAGATAAAAACACCCTGCCGCGGTTTGAAAACTTTAAAGGTTCTTTTCGAAAATAACAGATGGCGCCACTTCTGTTTACAACGATCCTAAACTGTACAGATATTATGGTAATAATACTATTAGATTAAGAAAGGGATACAGACGGATGGACATGAAGAGCAGGTCAATGAAGAAAGTAGTGAAAGGAGAATATACAAGATCACTCTTGTGGGGTAATGTCACAAGAGAGTTATTTTTTTATATGAATACTTCCTCTTAATGGGTGAATGTTGTGAGGTTCAAGGTAGTGAGGAGGGAAAGGAGGTGGAAAAGGGGATGGTTAGGAAGGATCTGGTCATTTCAAGCAATTGATGTGCCGATTTTGAATGGTGGTCTTTCAGCAGGGCAATACGATATGTGTATTTTTAATGTAAATATCGCAAAAGAATTCTAACTGCTCCCAACCGTCTGGAGACTATGGCGTCCCAAATTGGGGTGTGTTGTGAAGCTGAAGGTAGTGGGGAGGGAATGAGATGGAGAGAGGAAGGTTGGAAGATACGTGGCTGTTCAGATCTAGTCGCGAAACACGGCTAAAGCCATTTCAAGCTGAATTGTGGTCTTTCACTTTCGGGAACATTGAATAATTTTTAATCGTCAAGTAACAAATATTAATCAATTAAATTTGAATCCACGACCTACAGTTTCGTAGCCAAGGATCTTAATCATTCAACCAAGGACTCCGTCGTGAACCCTGCGGAAAACCCGCATAGCGGTTACCTTAGTTAGTTGGTACATATGTATTATTTTGAATTTAACAAAACCACGAGAGACGCTTTCCCGCAATCCGTAAAACCTAATAAATCTAACCCTTTCGCCGTCACACTTTTCAGCATTGATTACGGGGGCGGTGTGGGATGGGGGCGCCCAGCCCGATACACTCCCACCGCCAATGAGCCTCCGCCCCCCTCGCCGGGAACCGTTGGCAGTATATTCCTCGGCGTGTATGGGCAGCCTGCGCGCCGGCACACCTGTGTCCATTATTGGAGGCGGCAAAAGGGGAGTTTTGGGGAGAAGACCATCTTTGTAGGTTCGAGTTGAAGGACCGGATTGTTTTTTTATTTCTTTTTGTATCTTTGTGTTTTCATTAAAAATAATAATCATTTATTTAACCACTTTTATTGCTCATATACAACCGACGTGTTTCGTGAGCAATAATAACAATAATTGGATGATTTGTATAGAGCCGTTTTTGTGCAAAATCACCTCAAGGGCGCAACACAAATATATAATACATTTCTACAATGATCTATGTTATAACTAACTATATATGGAGATAATATACATTACAATACTTACCTGGTAAGTCACTTGAGATTAACACTCAATTAACATTAACTAATTGTTTATTAGCGAAATTTAGATACAGGATTTAGGACATAATTGGAAAAATGGAAATAATTGGACAAAAAAAATATATGCTTCATTTTGAAGATAATATCTATACATTTGTTATGCCGAAACGTTAATTATGTGAAATTCCCTCGAAAGAAAAAAAATCGCAAAATAAGCTACGAAAATTATTTAAGACCTTTTGTTCTGTTATTTAATATGTTATAAGCATTAAAATTATTCACAGTGATTCTTTAAATGCTACCAAAGCATTTGTCAAGAGATTTTTGCTCTATTTCAAACGAGTCGTGTTTTATTAAATATTTTCACAATTTTCGCTTAATTATTATAGTTTTTTTTAAATATTAGCGCGTTCCCTCTAAAATTCGTATTTACTTATCTCCCTTTTGAACGCTTACTACGGGGCCTTAATGTGAATTTCTATATTAGTAATTTTTTAACATATACGGTCGTTTATCAAATCAAATTTGCACAACATTTTTTAGTAAGGCTGTATTTATTTTATTTATTTATGTATCGTTTCTTTACATCGTATAATTTTTTATGTTAGAATTTTTAACCTCACTGGGACAAGCTTGTTGTGTTGAGGTATATATAAATAATAATATAAGGTAATAATAATATAATAGATTAAACTATAGAACATATCATATCGGGATGTTCTATATTAGCACCGTCCGAGTATACATTTAGGCACAATCAAGTTTTAAAAATAATTCACCAAAGTTTGGTAATTAAACATAACTTGATTGACTGCCATAATATAGTACCATATTATGAATACGAACCAAATTCATTTTTAGAAAATGAATTTTATAAAATATATTATGATAAAACTATACTAACAGACCGAACGATTAGTCATAATAGACCCGATATAGTTTTACATGACAAAATAAAAAAATAACTTATATCATTGATGACGCTATTCCAAATTCCTGTAATATTCAAAATCTGTTAATGAAAAAATAAGAAAATACAAAGATTTAGGAAATGAAATAAAAAGAATTTGGCATTCTCAGACTATAAAAATATTACCATTTGTTGTTTCGGCTACTGGCATTATACCTAGCTCTCTCATTCAAAATTTAGGCGTATTAGATGTATCAAAAAATTTAAATATAAAAATGCAAAAATCAGTCATTTTAAATACATGTAAGATAACGAAAGTTTTTTTAAATATTTATGTTGAGGGATCAGTAGGATTTATAGGCCCTGTTAGAAGTTCTACCGAGCCGAACTCTTTGATATGAAAATATCTGGAGTCGGTGAATTATTTTCCCATTTGATCTCTGGTTTGACGTGTTGTTCTTGTATTGTTTTCTATTTATTTTGCTTATATAATGCACTTGCATAATGTGGATTGACTAGATGATCATTTGTGGAAAATTGAGTGGAAGGGTTTAGTTTTTCCTATGGGGAAGATTTAACCCGGATATAAAATCGGAAAAGGTATATAAATTAAGTATTACGGTCCGTCCCTGTTTCTGACAGAGTACTATTGTGCCAGCGCCTTGTGGCAGGCAGTTCTCGCAGCATCTGCGACGGGTTTGCTCGATTCATTTTCAATTTCAATCTTCCTACATTTCCTTCTTCTATTAATAACACATTGCTACACCCACCCACACCGGCAACCCGACCATTTACATTCGTTAATTCCACTGCGGGTGGTAGACACTTCACCCCCGTATACCACCCATCACCACTCAACTAGCGTGGATTTGTTGTAATTCATTGACCAACTTCCAACGATCAACTGGTACGAGTACTTCGGTATCAATCACTTAAAATACAAACCACCAATTGTAGTAGTTCTGTCTCTCTCAAAATCTCCTATATAGTAAATCAAAATTTCCTCTGCAATCATAATATTTTTAAGTAGATATCTACTTAATTATAAACGGTAGAATGCTGTAGAAATGAGATCCCTGAGGCGTATGTGTTTGGTAAAACCATGTATGATCTTTGAGAATTGTGGAGATCCGCAAAGAGTGCAAAGCTGATGTAAGCGTAATGAGTAAGATTAAGGGACAATTAGATGGTTTGGGCTTGTAGGTAGAAAGGAGAATATATGAGGCAAATGTAAATGGTAGCAGAAGTCGGGGACGCCCGAGGAAAACATGGCACGATCAAGTGAATCAGATACTCGAGTCGGGCCATGTCAAGAGTCAGAATAATAGCTGAGTATGTATGCATTTGCATGAGGCAAGAAGTGTGTGCTAAGACCGAGTTGTTTAGCGGTCCGTCCTCTCTGCCTACCCCTGCGGGGAAACGGCGTGATGTTTAGTTAGTTACATTTCACTAACATTTTTTTTTAAATTTCATGTAAAAAAAAACATCACTATCTCAATGAAAATTCTTTTTTCAATAGTTTTTCAGGTCGGTAGGTATCATAATTTTGAAAATTACGATTTGTCAGTTCGTAGAAGGAACCACGATCATGCGAACTCTGGCGGGATAAATAGATAATATCGAACAAACTTGAACCGGAACCGGAACGTAACAAATTTACAGTCAGATGAAATGCCAAAAGGTCGAGTTAAATGAATGCTTTAAAGTGATGTTCTTGGTTGTTTGTGAATTAATCTTTGGTATAATTGACACATTTATGTTCCTTGGTTTTAGTCTACGAAGACTGGACTAAAAAGGATATGGTGTTTAGGAACGTGGTTAGTATGATACTTAGTAATAATAATAATAATAATTGGCTAATTTATATAGCACCGTTTTCGTGAAAAATCACCTCAAGGGCGTTGTATAAATATATTTCTTAAATAATTAATACTAGAACTACTGACTTAAAACTAGTGATTTGAATCTAAGACTTATATCTAGAGACTTACGACTAAGGCCTATAGCTACTATCTTAATGACATATACATGTATATTTACATATGTATAAACTTACAACTAACATTAACAATCTAATTTTACTAGCGCCAAAAGAAGAAGAAAGTTCTATTATATTAGGGTGTTTTTATAATTAATTTTAGAACACGAGTGCAAAATGCGCCTAATGGGTCAACTATTATAAATTAGGGTCCTTTTTAATAAAACCTCTTTTTTGTTGAGAATAAACTGAATTATTTTAATCACAATGATAATACCCTTTCACATGACATGACTAGGCATTTCTACAGTAAAATACTCTAGATACAGGTCAGTTCCTGTGATTCTTTATAAAAGGTGAAACCTTTGGTTTTTTTGAGCAAGAGAGCGTTTAATGAAACCTAACCTTTTATATGACAAAGACAGTTGACAAACTTAAAAATCAAAAGTCAGCAATACAGGAATTGTCCTTGCCGACGCGATTTAAATACAAACAAATAGCAGAGGCGAGAACCTTTCATAAATACTTTAACCCAACCTTCACAGGTGGCACTAATGGTATCTAATTGATCCAGAAATAATACAATATCTTAAATGAATGAATGAAATTAATCGTCGATCTTTAATGCATTTATATGATTCATCTGCTAACAATTAAACTGATTGACGTGATATGTTATCATTATATATAATATAATTCAATGGCATACCTATCCACTAGCGACTGAGTCGACACGAAGAACTAGTGCGATCGGCACGTTAGGGTGCGTATAAACACACGAGCTGAACTGCTGAGCTGAACTTCGACTTATGGGAAATTAAGGAAGCAACCGCAAATGACGCGAGACGCGCTTGCTACGTTCCTTTCTCGTAATTAGTGGCTCGACTCGCGCGTTTTTTCTCCTATCTATATACAGCATTTACATTTGAAGGCCTCCGTCGAACCTTGGCTACAAATCCAGAATCCAAAGTACCAACAATTTTATTTGGATAATTTTTACCTAGGTATGATTTGAGATTTTTACGGCCAAAAAGTATTATAGTGATTTGTTCTTGGGGTATTATGCCGTGTTGCGCTACCCTACCATCCTTCTTTAGACAACGTTTCGGACAGCATTGCATTGTCCATAATCAGGACAGATGTGTAATTCTGTGATGTGTAATTACACATCTGCCCATTGCAGTGTCCATCATCAGGGCAGATGTGTAATTCTGTGATGTGTAATTACACATCTGCCCATTGCAGTGTCCATCATCAGGGCAGATGTGTAATTCTGTGATGTGTAATTACACATCTGCCCATTGCAGTGTCCATCATCAGGGCAGATGTGTAATTCTGTGATGTGTAATTCTGTGATATGTAATTACACATCTGCCCTGAATGCAATGCTATCTGAAACGTTGGCTAAAGAAGGAGAAAACAAAAACAAATCACTATAAAAAATTCTCTTATTTAATATGTTATAGGCTTGAAAATAATCACAGTACCTATATCTTTAAATGCAACTAATGCATTTGTCGGGAGATTTTTGCTCTATTTCAAACGAGTTTTATTAAAAAAAATATAAGTTTTCATTCCAAAATGAAATAATATATTATTTGATTCGCCGTCGCCGTAAAATAGTTGGTAGTCGTTAGTCGTTAGTTCCGCCGTCTGTCGCCAGGGCCGTGGCACCTTATTGCGGCGGGAAAATAAATTTGAAAACCGAACGAACCTCCGCCAATATGGCACCGGCCGTATGGCACGTGGTGGTACCTACAGGCCAGAAGGCGCAACACGGTGGGAGGTGGGAGAACTACATTTGTTACGCAGAGCCGTAAAAACGCCTTTATGAAAAAGCGGATAGTGAAAAAAGTTTTAAATTATTGGGTAAATCACGAAAGATTTTTTTGGATCAAATTGTGATCCTGAATTTGGAATGATAACAATAAAAATAATGTTTTTTTTTTAAATATATACATCTATTTGATTGAAGAAGAAGACAGTACTAAAAGATCTACAGGAATAATGAAATAGAACAAGACTCTAAAGAAGAAAGTAAAAGATAACGGTCACAACCAGGAATCAAATCCAGGATCTCTTGTCTTACCGGGATAGCTTCTTAACCACTCGACAATTCGATTCCGAGTTGTAATCATTATCTTTTTTTTAATTTCTGTGTCTTGTTCTGTTTCATGTTCATTTAGATTTATACAATGATGAGAATCTATTTGAAATTTACTTTGGTTCTCGCTTACCTTGGAAGTTGAAATTAACCCACTTTCCGACATCCCATTAAGCTGAAACTCGGCAAATAGACTCGTTGTCGGTGAAAATGCATTATATCAACTTTTGGTGGCAATCACATACATACACGCGGATATATACGCATTTCTTTGAAATTCGGTGACATTACAGCAGTTAATACACGAGATAAATGTCTGTCCTACTATTGGTGGCACTCATGCATACACACACGCGCATATAGATATTTTTTCTGGAAATTCATGAAATTTTGGTGGCAACCACGTATTATGTATTAATATGTAAAATTCGCAAAAAAGGTCGCCAATAATAATTAAATAAATAAATAAACAGATTTTTATTTACTCTTAAAATAACATTATTTTTATCACAGCCCAACGTTAGGGCTTTTATGTAACAGTAAAAAAATACAACACACTTCGGACTAGACACGGACGATAAAGACTTCCTCTAGGCACGCTTCGACCTTACTGAAAGGGGCAATACATCTCGCTATCAGAGTCAGGTGAAGCCTGAAACCTCGCTGGAAGGGACGACACATCTCTTTACCAGGATCAGGTCAGAAGCCTTCGACCGGCTCGGGTTCTCTGCTCGGTTTCGTCAAGTTACACTTTTTGTATACCTGTCGTCACAAATTTTAAAATGTTAGAATAAGCAATGTTTTTATGTAAATGATTAATCAGTCGTAAAATAGTTTAATAAAAATCACAGCAAAAAAGTTAATCAAGTGAAACTGTCACAGATAATCTTAGCTATAATACTGTATTCAAAGTTGTTTACTTTACACCTTCATATATTTCTAATGAAAATATAATTTTTTTTAGTAGCTTACATTTATATTTTTTATTGAGTAATTTATGTTTTTATTTGTAGTCTACTCAAGGGAAACGACAGGAAAACCTTAATTTTATCTAAAGCATATTTTTTGGTATTCATAATGTACACCAATTCGTTATAAAAATTAATCAAAATAGTTATTTATTTATTTAACCCAATGTCTCAGAACTGGAATGATATACGGAATCGATTCAAAGTTAATGTAATGTAGTTTTTTAACAGTAACATTTTGGTGTACAGTAGTTAATGGTGGAAGAAGTCGGAGATGCCTGAGAATCAGTCTAAACTTAAAACTTGCCTTTTTAAGCTGTCATACCCTTAAATTAAATATACCATTCCTAAGAGAAAGTCCAATTATATTCAATTTTCCAATTATGTCCTAAATCCCGTATCTAAATTTAGGTAAAAAACAATTAGATAATGTTAATTAAGTGTTAATCTCAAGTGATCTACCAGGTAAGTATTGTACTGTATATTATCTCCATAAATAGTTAGTAGTAACATAGATCACTGTAGAAATGTATTATAAGTTTGTACAGCGCCCTTGAGGTGATTTTGTACAAAAACGGCGCTATACAAGTCATCCAATTATTATTATTATTAAAGATATTATCAATAGCGAAGCATCGCGGAGTCCGTTAGTAGGTAATAGACATAAAAAACGCTTGACAAATGGAGTCAGTGTTAATCAAAGAAAACTATCACAGATAATATATGCTATAAAATTATTCGTTTTTAAAGTTGTTACTTATTTGCGTTCATATATTTCTAATGAAAAAAAACTTTTTAGTAGTTTACGCAGACATTTTTTGTACAGTAATTAACAATTTAATTTTAATTCTACTCAAGCGAAACGATAGAAAAAACTTCAGTTTTTCCAAATCATATTTTTTGGTATTCATAATTTAGACTGATTGGATGTAAAAGATTAGTTTAAAATAGTGATTTGCCAACTCAAGCAATCAGTGTCATGTAGATACATTTACCGTATTATTTAATTAATACACACATTCAAAATATTAATATGGGAACTTTTGAACCTGTTTACTGTGGTTTAAAATCAATCAATCCACGTAAATTTCACCGTTTATCCCATATATTTAGGTTGTGTACATTTGGCACATAATGGCAAACGATTGCACATACGCTTTTGCAAATTTGGCAAATTATGGCATAAATCGCTCGAGTGGTATATCACTATTTCTTCACCACTACCAGTTTCTACTAGTTTCCTATTAGTTTCTTCACCACCTAGGATTCTTGCTGCAGAGTCTCCATCCTCTATCTTCGCCGAACGTCACAGCGGTGCTGCCAAGGTCTGTTATCTATGTGAGGATACTGTGTCAGCGCTTAATTAGCAGCAGACACATACCTGGACGGATGACGAACCTCGTGCTGGCACTGTTGGTGGAAGCGGTGGATTCTTTTGCTGCAGCAGCTGGTCCAGTTTCTTCACCACCTAGGATTCTTGCTGCAGAGTCTCCATCTTCTATCTTCGTCTAATGTCACAGCGGTGCTGCCAAGGTCTGTTATCTATGTGAGGATACTGTGTCAGCGCTTAATTAGCAGCAGACACATACCTGGACGGATGACGAACCTCGTGCTGGCACTGTTGGTGGACGCAGTGGATTCTTTTGCTGCAGCAGCTGGTCCAGTTTCTTCACCACCTAGGATTCTTGCTGCAGAGTCTCTATCTTCTATCTTCGTGTCACCTGTTCCTGTACTTAATCACTTATTTTTGTAATATTTATATTTTTCTAATACCTGCATCAACTGTAAAATGCCCCTGAGGTGTTATCTCACAAAAGCGGCGCTATAAAAATTGTCCAATAAATAAATAAAATAAATATTTCTTTCAATTATGTATGAGATGCTATGCCCATCAAAAGCGTTCAGTTATAATTCGTTGTTTTATTCTGTGGGACGTTTCCCCTGCACTAAGTGATAATATGTGTTTAGCCGTGGGCGGGGGGGAGTCGCAGTTAGCCAGGGCGGGGGCGGCGAGGGAAGGGCGGGGGGCGATATGTGGGGGGGCGTTACGTGCCGCGGGCGGACAGCGAAGGATTTGAAAACGGCACGATCGCAATAAGTACCCCCCTCCCACTGCTGCAAACATGGTACTTGTGATGAAGCATTTTCCATTAGCGGCCTTATTGATATGCAAACATTTCAATTACGTTGTCATTTCACAAGAAAATTTAAATAATATAGGTACTGATATTGAGAAATAAAAAATCTTTTTATATTTCAATTTTGTTTTCAGAAATGAATTAATGCAAATCTTGGGAGTGGAAATTAATCCACTTCCTGACGTCAGATCGAGCTGAAACTCGGCAAGTAGACTCGTTGTCGATGACAAAGCATTCTATTAACTTTTTGTGGCTATCGTGTACACACACGCGGACATATATGCATTTCACTGAAATTGGATGACATTTCAGCAGTTAATATATGAAATAAATATCTGTCCTACCCAATCGGGATGACATTATAACATTTCACAACAGTTATGAGTCAGTCCCGGAGGAGAATAATTCAATCCTTAGTCAAACTAAAAAAATATTTTAAATACATCTAATAATAAAAATAGAATATTATTGTATAAAAATAAAATATAAATAAAAATATTATTAATATTATTAAATATTATAAATATAAATATTATTGTAGTAAATTGTTTTTTAATTACAACGCTTGATTTTGAAACATCAAACCTAACTCAATTTCAAACTAGTTGTGAAATTCAATACATTCTTGTTATTGTTTTTGATTGCACCAATAACACGTGGGGTCGTGGAAACGACCCGTTCTCTAAATTTTTAGTAAAACAATATTTCAAAAAACTACCCTAATTCTCTTTTCCCACCCCTTAACTAATCTAATCTAATTAATCATCCCGCCGTTTCCACAGGGGTAGGCAGAGAGGAAGGACCGCCAAACAACTCGGTCTTGGTAAACACTCCTTGCTTCATTTACATTCATACATCGTCTCATACATACTCTTCTATTATTACGTGTTATGACGTGGCCCGACGCAAGTACCTGGTTCACTTGATCTTCTACAATTCACATCGCATCATATATTCTCATTGCACTCATTTCTTCGTTCATTAGCTCTATATGTTCAAACCATCTGAGCATCCCTTTCTTAATCTTACTCATTACGCTTACAGCAGTCTCGCTTTACTTGCGGATCTCCACATAACTAACAAGATCACACACGGTTTCACTACAAATACTCATTTCTACAGAATTCAGTCTACATTCTACAGCATTCAGTCTACTTTATACAGCATTCAGTCTACTTTCTACAGCATTCAGTCTACTTTCTACAGCATTCAGTCTACTTTCTACAGCATTCAGTCTACTTTCTACAGCATTCAGTCTACTTTCTACAGCATTCAGTCTACTTTCTACAGCATTCAGTCTACTTTCTACAGCATTCAGTCTACTTTCTACAGCATTCAGTCTACTTTCTACAGCATTCAGTCTACTTTCTACAGCATTCAGTCTACTTTCTACAGCATTCAGTCTACTTTATACAGCATTCAGTCTACTTTCTACAGCATTCAGTCTACTTTCTACAGCATTCAGTATACTTTCTACAGCATTCAGTCTACTTTCTACAGCATTCAGTCTACTTTCTACAGCATTCAGTCTACTTTCTACAGCATTCAGTCTACTTTCTACAGCATTCAGTCTACTTTCTACAGCATTCAGTCTACTTTCTACAGCATTCAGTCTACTTTCTACAGCATTCAGTCTACTTTCTACAGCATTCAGTCTACTTTCTACAGCATTCAGTCTACTTTATACAGCATTCAGTCTACTTTCTACAGCATTCAGTCTACTTTCTACATCATTCAGTCTACTTTCTACACCATTCAATCTACTTTCTACAGCATTTAGTCTACTTTCTACATCATTAAGTCTACTTTCTACAGCATTCAGTCTACTTTATACAGAATTCAGTCTACTTTCTACAGCATTCAGTCTACTTTCTACAGCATTCAGTCTACTTTCTACAGCACTCAGTCTACTTTATACAGCATTCAGTCTACTTTCTACAGCACTCAGTCTACTTTCATTCCTCCTCTGCCAGTTACATCAGGGTAAGTTCCAATACTCCATCGGTGACTGCTAGGTTCGCTTCATTGGACATTTTTGTTAGCCCCAACCCCATTGATTTAAGTTTCCTACATTTACCCTTCATTCAATATCTATATCAGCCTTCCCATCCCTCCTAAACATATTTCCTAAATACACAAGCTCATCCACCTGCTCCAAGTATTCCTCATTAACAACTATATTGCACACTGTTTTCGTACTTTCTCTTTCAAACACCATTACTTTAGACTTACTTACATTCATCTTTAACTCATTCATTACTAGACACGAGGGACTGTAGATCACATTTCTTCAGTGGTACATCAGACGTGCCTCTGTAGAATGATGTTAGTAGAGATCTCGACAAAGAGCGACATAAAGATAAGAAAACGTGCAAAAATCACAGCGGAGCCGAGCGGCATTGAGTTTTGAGCGCCCCTGGCCGCCTGGCTTGACACATTACTCTTTATATCGGATCAGCCCGCATCCCGCATCGAGTTCTCAATTAGGTCAGGGATCTCCAACCAATTATTTGAGAACATTAATTATAAATAAAATAATATCGGATATTTTGTATAGCGCCGTTTTCGTGAAAAATAAACATTAGTTAAATAAGTACATTAACCTGGCATAGTTTACGTTTTCAAATGTTTTGTAAAACGAAATGCATTTTTAGTTGTATTAGATTAATCTAATGCGTCGGTGAAAGGTAATTTATTTTTTACAATTCTCTAAAATATGTTGATGGCATTTTTCAAAGATATCGGTGGTCAAACAAGGAGAACATACGATCGCTCCCAAAGCCGAAGGCACCTCTCTCGGAATAACATATTAACCGTGAAATGTGTTGAAATTTGTTGCCTATGAAAGTATTTATTTAACTGTTGTATTAACAGATATCATAACGATCAAAAGAGGTTATAATTCCACGAATGTGTGTATTGCCTACATTAATTTAAACTGAAAAATATTATCTAATTTCAATATTGATGTGATCAAATATAGATTGAAGTTGTAAATCTGTGTTTTGTTGCCAATCAATGATGTATTTATTATGGTCAAATGCCTAAATTAATTACGAAAAAAGGACAGTGAAAAACAATAATCCATTATTATTTAGTAATAAAAAATATCAAGTCTTGGGAATGGCATAAGAAAGGTAGTCAAGTCGTTTTAGACAGCTATTTTCTGACAAAAGTAATTATTTATTCAATTCAATTTGTACAATTTCTTTATAACATTACAGATTGTAGTCTAAGGTCATTATACAGGGTTTTCCAATAAGAGGTGTTATTTTGAATAGCCCGATATTTCGGTAGATGTTACTTGTGAAGCTGTAATTTTTTGACATTTGACAAGTTGAAACTACGCCATTACTAAAAAATGGAACGATACACGCTTCAACAATGCAATAAAATTAATAAAATTCACTTGAGTGAATCAAATGCAAATCATCTTGAGTGATGAGGCCCATTTCCACCTCGGTGGCTTCGTCAACAAGCAAAATTGTCGCATCTGGGGCTCGGAAAACCCAAGAGTTATTGTTGAAAAGCCTCTCTTTCCTCAACGTGTGACTGTTTGGTGCGGTTTATGGTCCGGTGGAGTCATTGGACCTTACTTTTTCGAAAATGAGGCTGGAGCAACAGTTACGTTGAATGGATTGTGCTATTGAGAGATGATTAATGATTTTTTATGACCGAAATCGGATACTATTGATCTGGACAACGTTTACTTTCAACAAGACGGCGCTACGTGCCACACAAGCAACGAAACCATTGATCTTTTACGATTGAATATCAAAATAACACCTCTTATTGGAAAACCCTGTATAAATATTTCACGAAAATGGTAATGTTTGTGGTCATCGACGGCTTCCGTGGTCGAGAATGAAATACAGGCTGGAGCAACAGTTACGGTGAATGGACTGCGCTATCGAGAGATGATTAATGATTTTTTATGGCTGGAATTGGATGGTATTGATCTGGACAACGTTCACTTTCAACAAGACGGCGCTACGTGCCACACAAGCAACGAAACCATTGATCTTTTACGATTGAATATCAAATAACACCTCTTATTGGAAAACCCTGTACTAGTACCGTTTATGCAATGTATTTGCTAATTACTCGCCTGAAATATTTGTACAAATTGAAAATATCTCCCGACGGGAATTTGTACATAATTTCAGGCGAGTAATTAATGCTAATAATATTTTTTTATAATTTGCGCTATGCTTAAAAACCTTGTCTTATAAACATTAGTTTATCATTAAAAAATAAAAATGTATTTGCAGTGACAAAAACTTTGTATGTGCGTTGTAGGACATGAAAGACATGTCGATCTTTTGATCAACTACACCTACAAGATGTTCATGGCTCTCTCCATGGGTGAGTTGATGAACAAATTGGTGCGGCTTGCTCTACAAGAGGTTATGGCTACTTCCTTGAGAGTGAGACTCTGGTACAAGTAAATTTATTCGAGCCAGAATCTCATTGTTAGATATGTAACCGTTTAGTACAAGATAACAATATTTAATCAGGTCCATACCCCGACGTGTCTCTAAGGAGTGGTAATTGGTCATGCCGAGGATATAAAAAGATGGGTAATATCCGTAGAGACGCAAAAATAAAAATATAAATCACCCATTTTGCCTGTCATATTCACAAAATCATATATACCATAATTTACATCCCGTCGGCATCCGACTGAAAAAAAAAGTAGCTCTAGAATTTGTTGAGAAAATATTGTGAGAATAAATGTTCACTCTAATATTTCAAATGGTAAAAATTGGTGAATATTAATATATCTTTCTCTAAAATATTTATATCTTTTAGTTTCATCATCATCACTTTTGGCTCTACAACCCCTGGTGGGTGTTGGCCTCCTCAAGAGTCTTCCTCCACTCATCTCGGTCCCGCGCCAGCTCTCTCCAGTTTCGAAGCTCCAAGACAGACAAATCTTTGAGGACGTTGTCGCTCCATCTTAACCTTGGCCTTCCCAGGCTCCTTCTCCCTATCGGTCTTGAGCTCAGCAGGGACTTTGGTTCTTGATGCTCGGTCATTCTCTCCACATGACCTAGCCACCGAAGTCTTCCCAGTTTTATGAACTTTGTGACGTTTAGCTCCTTAGACAGAGTATAGAGCTCATTGTTATAATCTCTTAGTTTATATTTTATATTCAATTATGTATAATATATATTTAAATATGTACCTAGACTTATTTTTCCTTAAATATGTTTTCTTTTTTTCATCTCTTTTTTTTTCTTTTTCTTATTTCTTATGTTTTATTACACCAAATATGTTTTGTTTTACAACATGCTATTTTTCTACATATTAATATTGTAAGTAGTTTTGTATATTTTATTTTGTATTTATTTAATTTCTTTCTATTTCTGTACATCTTAACATTGTAAGCATTATAACTACCATCATACAGGCATGAGCCTAGTATGGTGGTTGTCAAGAACAAAAAAAAATGTAATCACTTAAATTTTATGAATAAAGAAACTAGTCAAAAAAAATTAGTCCGAATTCATTACACTGTGAGCATCATGATTATTAGAGCCTTGTAGCGTCTTAAATTAAAGTAGTTTTTGGCGTTTTGTTTTGGTGTAGCCGTCAAGTATTGAATACAATTAACTATTAAAGCGAAGCTATTTTGATTAATCTTTACAACGAATTGGTGTACATTATGAATATCAAAAAATATGCTTTAGATAAATTGAAGGTTTTCCTATCGCTTCGCTTGAGTAGAATACAAATAAAAAATAAATTACAAATAAAATACAAATAAAAAAATAAATTAATAAAAAAAATATAAATTTAAACTACTTACTAAAAAATATATTTTTACATTAGAAATGTATGAACGCATAAAGGAAACAACTTTAAAAAATACAGTTTTATATCTAAGATTATTTGTGACAGTTTCACTTGATTAACTTTTTTGCTTTCTTATAAAATTATTTACAAAATAAATAAAAACCAGTTTTTTGCTTAAAATCGAACGTTTCTAGACTCCGTTTTTCAAGCGATTTTAATGCATATTAGCAACGATATAAGGTATACCAATAATATACACATTTTTGGCATGTAGCTTCCTCTTAAGCTTACCCCTGTCAAACAACAGATTGATTGATTTCTAGTTTGTTTTTTTTTTTATTATCTTCAAATAATTTGGCACATAAACCACCGTTTGTCAACTGCTGACACCTTGGAATTTAACCCGCAGCTAACGTTATTTCTGCAAGGATTGCCTATCCCACTAACAAATGAATGCATGTGGGCTACGAGCCCGTACCCAGTACCTACCGGCATACTGCCTGGCTGGCTCACAAACACCGACACGGGCCGGGGGGCCTCTTGTACTCGTGTGAGTAGCCCATTATCAAATAATATTTTATTTAAATATGCGGGTTGGAGAAACTATGGACGAAAAGATATGTCAGTATATTCAAATACCGCGTTATACACTGAAGCAGATGTTGTTAATCAGGGGGTCGCGAATTTTTGTGAAATTAATAAATAATAAAAAAATTGCTAATTTATTAAGAATCTCTTCAAATTATACATAATCCGGTTAAAAATGGAATTGCAGGCCCTTAACGAATGAATTAATAGGCTCCTTGTTAACTTTTAGTAAAATACGAATATATTGTCACGGGTTCCATGATAACTCAACACAGTGACTATTCAACACACCTTTACAGTGATATAAAGTCATTAAAAACGATGAAAAAAAGACTAACCTAACCTACTTAACCCTTTTAATAAAGTTTTTGTTTCATCACTTTCCATGACTTTATACAGGGTGTATCGGCACGTACCCGACAAACTTTAACCAGCTATTCCTTGGCACATTTGGAGTAAAAAATGTTATGGGCACTTTGCTCTCTGGTAACATTTTTTTAAAATAAAAAAATTATCATATTTTCACCACATGTCACCAATGTTTTATCCTTTGTCAAAGTTTGAAAACCCTTCTGGCAATATTTTGTTCGAGTATCGTTGAATAATGTACGTACGTACCTACGCTGGCGCGCTTTTACAATCACAACGAAATGGCACGGCACCATTCGTCTCATTTTTAACTATTATTATTTAGTGTGTACGAAAGAGCGAGGACACTTTTTGACACACTTGCTAATAACAGCTGTTGAACACGAGAAACAATGCAAATGACAGTGACGGAGTGTGGATTTTTTATTTTTTTTTTGTTTTTAATGGAAAAAAAATGTTACCGGACAGCAAAGCGCCCATAAAATTTTTTACTCCAAATGTGCTAAGGAATAGCTGGTTAAAGTTTGTCGGGTATTTGCCGATACACCCTGTATAACTTTTTAAAGATGTGATGAATTGTCATTTTGATGATTTATCCGGTCACCATTGTCACACAATGTCGGAACACATCACATTTTGTGATTATATATTGTCAAGGCAAATGGAGATCATGAACACGTGTTCCAATGTATTAGGAATTTACTAACAGTTTATCAGAAAACGGCCTGCATTTTTTAACCGGATTACTAATAATTAGAAGAGATTATTAATTAATTTATTTATTATATGTATGATTATTAATAAATTGGCAATACTAATTCTTTCCTCATTCAAAAGTGTTGGTACCATTCTCATACTCACTCCTTACTCTTCTCAAAAAGACCCACCACACAGCATTCCCAAATATGACGTAAGCCCTGAGGGGAAATTATTTTCCTTGGGTCTTCCTGTCTGGAGCGTGTTTTTTCTTGAAAACTATTTTCAAATAATCTCAACTCAAAATTAGAAATGTGACGTATAAAAGCGTTCTCATTTCAAACAGTGGTAGTTGTATCAAAGTTGGCGCCGGCCGCTAGGTGGCAGCAGGTGTCAGGTGGCGCCGTAAGTCAGGGCTGTCAGCAGCGCCCTGGCGGCGCGCGCTGGAACTTTGCTTAAGGATATATTTTCAATTTGAACAGCGGGGCCCGGCACATAGATTTCACTAATGCAGATTATGTCTGACACCCATTTATACAGGGCCGGAATAGGTTACGGCAAAAAAAAAGAAAAAAAAAAACTTTTGTAAAGAAAGACAGTCACCTGACAATATTTAGAATTCCTCCAACCACGCAGAGAAAAATTAGTGTGGCTGATTTATTAAAATACTGTCGCTTCCTAGTAAAATGTTAGTACTTTTCGAATGTATCTACATGTGTTCATGAACCTGCATTTGCACTGATAATATATAATGACGAAATGCAAAAATATATTGATTTTTATGAACATGTGTTCCGACGTCGCGATAGTACGTTCATCTTTTACTAAAAGTTTAACATAAAACCAATCAATTCATTCGTTTAAAGCTTGCAGTCCCGTTTTTAACAGGATTACGAAAAATTTGACGAGATTCTCAATAAATTAGCAATATTTTATATCAGTAAGTTTTCCTCGTGTACTTACCATCATTATTTGACGGCCGGCATAGTCCAGTGGTAACGCATTGGACTGCCATTCCGAAGGTCGCGGGTTCGAACCCGGCGTGCGCAAATAAATTTTATTTGATTAATTTGTGTTATTTCACAATTAATTAATTAAAATAATATATAGTATATTTGCGGCACGTTCCAGAGTGGAAGATACTACCAGTATCGCCCTGGTGTAAGACCACCATTCAGAATTGAAACGTTGCTCCAAATGGCTTTAGCCGTGTTTAGTGACTAGATCTGAATAGCCAGGTACTTCCCCACCTTCCTCTTTCCCTTCCCCACTTACCTTCAGCCTCACAACATCCCCCAATTGGGGATGCCATAGTCTCACTGGCTCCAGACGGGAGCAGTTGGGACTCTTGTGAGGTATTCACTATAAAAAAAAAAAAAAAAAAAATTATCATTCTATCCAACAAGCATCTACGAATACAACATTTTTCAAAAAAGCTGTACTATGGTACTAATCTGCAACAAAATCCAACTCTCTTTCAAAAATTTCAATAACACTATAACATTTAAAACTCAAACAAAAAGCTGGATATCTATCTGTACTTTCATAATATATCGGAACACGTGTTCCCACAGCTACGCTAATCTTGTTAAAGGACAAAATGCGAAAATATTTGTATTTTTATGAACACATGTTTTGATGTCGCCAAAATACATTAGTGTTTTACTAATATTTTACTAGGAAATTTGTCAATTCATTCGTTAAAGGCCTTCAGTCCCGTTTTTAATAGGAATGCGAATAATTTGAAGAGATTTTCAATGAATTTAGCACGTTTTCTCCGTGTATTATGAAAATGAAATGCTCAACACGGGAGATCCCAGTGAGGAATCATTATCTCTATTTGTAATAAAAAAGGAAGAAAATATAACAATGAATGTTATTAATATTAAAACGGCGCTATACAAATCATTAAAATATTATTATTATTTAAAATATTGTGTTCGCAATTATGAATGGGGATTTACATCTCGACACGTCAGTGGAAACTATATATAGCATTTGTCAACTCGGCTACAAACCGATAACAGACTCTACGCAAGTAAAACCAATGATTATGACCGGCCAGTGGCTGAGTTGGCATCGCGTTTGGGTCAAGATGGACTAGAGAGATCACCCCAGAAGACAAACAAATGTGTACACTTTCATTCCGAAATGATGGAATTTTGCACACTTGGCCTTCTAAACAGGAGGAAGGTCACTGTATATTTCACATTCTATTTCAGAAAATCTACTGCAAAATTTTTGCATCTTCTTAACCTAACCTAACCCAAAAAAAACTTACGTTTAAGATTTTGATCAAATCGTAGTCAGCTGTCAAGTATAATTTATTTGTCTATTATCGTATTGAAAAAAATTATTGTTCAAAAGTTGAAATGAACCAAGAATCGACGTTTGACGGGGACCGTTCAAATGTCAAAAACAATGGCGCTGATCGATAGTTTGAGGTTCATCAAATGTGACGAGTTTGAAGCAACCCAACTTTTCAGCGGGTGAAATTTCATATACAAAGCAGGCAGAGATATCTCTTTATAGATATTTCCAAACCCTTTTCAAAGTAATCCGGCCCTGTACCACGTTCTCTCCCCCATTCACAAAAAGGTGTTCCATTCCAAATTTGTACTGCTGCGCCGCCATATTTGTTTCATTACTCACGATTAGAGCTGAACGGGCTGTTGAAAATTCCCGAATTTATCGAAACAACAATAGCCAGTGTTTCGTTAAAAATATATTTATTATAATACCAATTCCCAACAACCAACAAACATCCTGAATGATTACTGGAAAAATATAATGGTAACAGTGGCGGAAAAGTCTTCACGCTATCGGAAGGAAAATACACATTGAAAAATAATGGAACGCTCTGTGTACGTATACTCCCCAAGAACTTGTGTCAAAACAATGTGGTATTTTAACAAACTATAAATACACATTCGAAACGGTTCCAATTGGCTACAACGTCATTACGACGACTGGTGTCTAATGTCCAGTAAGACGACCGTCACGTCAACGCCGCTGAATTCATGAAAAAAAACGTAACGACGACAGTAACGTGTCGTCTTGGCGGTAAATCGAAAATGGCACATTTTAGAAAATTTACCCGTCAACATGAAAATAAAATTATATTTAAATAGTTATTAGTGACAGTAAAATTAGTTTTTCGATATCTCAAAAACTGACGAAGTTATGAGTTTTATAAAATTTATGCAATGGTGTCACGTGAAGTCACACGCAGTGCCTACCTACAATAATTCATAATTTGAATGTCAGTGCTGCATATGGTGCTGCTGTACGGTCGCTGCGGCAGCACCATATGCGGCGGCAAAATCAACATTTTGGTGACCTCGGTACGGATATATATATTCGGTTTTTTTCCAAAAATGCGTAATTCATGTCCTCAGCATCCTCTAATTAATATGATACATTTTTTGTAGGAATATCGTCGTAGGAGACGACCTTATTATAATTAAAACAAAATCTCGTTCGGCGATGATAGAGCAATTGAAAGAATTATTGTCAATCGCACAGTGAAACTAGCATTACGCTGCGTCAATGGCGTTTGTATATGGCGTCTACGCGCTCAATAAAAGTACATATCGTCCCCCCTGCCAATGGAATGTTTCAATAATTATCAATCGCTTCAATTGCTTCAATGACGTAAATCGACGTAGATTTTGACGATTGATATTGATCGTGATCGCAAGTATGTAAAGCCCATGATTTATTGTGAAAATCGTGCATTTTAATCACAATTTGCAAAGTAATCAAACAAAAAAAAACAGCAGAAGTTTGACGTCCTAATAAGAGAATCAGCTGTTCACCGTCCGCCATATTGAATTTCCCTCAGTAGTTTTAATCTGAGTTCGCAGTTCGCAAGCGTCGTTAGTTCTCTGGATCTTTATGCCGTCCGCTAATTGGGCGAAACTTGCAAGACGGATGACGGCCGGGCCGCCATTTTTCCAGTATTATTTTTTGTCGTTTTGTTCCGCCCGGTCGCCGTTGCTTGGCGAAATGTTCGCAGCAGATGTGACACCCGCCGTCCGCGCGGGCGACTCGACGCCATATTGGGGAGATATTTTTCTTTAGTTCCTTGCGAATTATAAGAATACAAACAAAAAACTGCTACCGTCATTATTCAACCAGTTTTGACAAATGTTAAAATAGATTTTATGTATTATTTCCAAATAGGTCGCGCAATTAGAGTACTTATACAAACTTATCTATTAACTGTATTGGTGCGTATTGAATTTTGTCCTGTTTACGCCTGCATGTTATTAGCATGAAAGGGAACGATCGACGAATTTGAGATTCATAATGTTTTAAGGTTAGGTTTTTCGAAAAAATTTACGGTAAGTTTTTTTTTTTAAATGTTTTTGGCTTTCCCTTCAAGGGTGTTCTAAGCCATTATATCAAATTATGGAGAGAGGTAAGGTGAATTTAAACATTAATTTTGTTTAAATGGGCACATTTAAAACTTATATGGAAGATTAGAGTCGAATTCAGACTTAGAAGAGATGAGATGTTGAATGTAGGGGATGTAATTTTAGACAAGGCTTGATAGAAGAGAGGATGTTTGTTTAGAGAGGGACAGTAAAAAATATGTGATCTCACAAAGATTTTTTTTTTAATTTCACTTGAATTTTAACTCGAATAACAAGTTTTAAACGTGATGTATGCAAGCAATGCATTTTATTTCTAAACATAAAGCAACATATATTTGCGTTATGTGAAGCTGAAAACTCTTGAGTTCTGGAATCATGAAAATTTGAGTGCAAATTACTCATACTGCCGTGAGTTTTTGTACTTTGAAATGTTCATTTAACTTGAGGTCATACTTGATTTTTTCATAATGAGTGGAAAAAAGAGTGTGAAACCGAGAAATAACGATTTTTTTTCATACCGATCTCCATATGGAAACTATATCGGGACCCATATGAAAAATCTTTGCTTTACACGATAATTATTTGCATACAGATAGTTTGCATTAGAGAAGAAATAATATTTTGGGAGGGTACTAATTCGTAAAAAAAACCACCTTGAACATAACCATAGATCACTTTAAAGCATCACATTTGCCTTTGCCGTTGTTATCAAAAAAACATTAGGAATATATGCGAAATTAACAATACTGAACAGTAGGTAGGTATCACACGATAACAAGCACTCATAAATTCATATTCTTTATAGTTAAGAAGTTTAATTTGTTGAGTTCCATTTCAATAATATTATTGTTCATTTAAAAAAACGTTTATTTATAATCAAGTTCTGCTGTGAAATTATTATAATTATTGCGCGCGACAGCTGTTTAGATGTTGGTCTTCTGAAGGCATTACCAAACTGTAAATTAAATATTAATATTATTAAATAAATAAAAGAAAAACTTAAATTAAATAAAACCCAGAATATAATATTTTTTATAACTATTTTAAATGTGAAACAAAACAAACAATAAATTTGTAACATTTTCACTGTCTTTGATTTTGACTGTCAAATACTCAGACAGTCAAAATGTAATATTGTTAAATATTTATGTATCTATATTTTAATAAAAAAATTTTTTTAAAAAATTTCCGCCATCTAAAATAAACTGTACGAAAAAAGGTACCAAAATGGAAAACGTCTCATTTTCATCCCTAATTCGTATGAAAAGACCACCCATATGGAAAGTGGACGAAAAAAGCACCGTGTAATAGCACCCATTAGTTTTTATGGAAAATGTATCAAAATTAATGATTATTTTTTTTAATTATTTCCTTCAAGTTTACAGTGTATCTGTATGTTTGAAAACAACTAAAAATGAACCCAGAACTTTTTGCTTCTAAATATGGAGCAGATTTGGCAACCTTTTTTAATCCACGGCTTAGAAAATAAAATGCAAGGCGTGTACTTAAATCAAAACAGCTGACACAATTCAATTATTACATTATTAGGCTTTAGGGGTCGTAAAAATAAAATAAGTGCCCCCCTCGGCCCACTGGCCCGGCTCAGTCGGGGAGCTACGCCACTGGGCCCCGGGGCCCGAACGCTGGGCAAGCGCCCGGGGGAGGTTAAACACTCATCATATTAATGCGGGCTTAATTCGTAATGCGATGAAATATTATCACACGTCACCACTGACCCTCAAACTGTTTATGTCTGTGCACAGAATAAAGAAGAAAATTAGAAATGTCTTTCATACAAATATGAATGGAAATAAATGTGGCTAATGACTTAGTACTTTTTGGGTCTAGACCATTAAGGCGAAGCTTAATGCTAAATAACTATTTTGATTAATCTTTATAACGAATTGGTGTACATTATGAATACCAATAAATATGCTTTGGATAAATTGAAAGTTTTCCTATGGTTTAAAAATTTAAATTACTCAATAAAAAATATAAATGTACATTATTATTTTTTTGGTAAACTAATGTTTAAGACAAGATTTTTATGCATAGCACAAAGGGTAACAATTATTTTTATAACCAATAATTATTAGCCTGAAACACTCATCCACATTGAAAAATCTCCTGATAAAAGACACATGACGCCAACGGGAAAAAAAAAATTTAATAAGCAGTAATTGTTGAATGAATCAGTAGTATATATTGAATTATTTCGCGGATAAGAGATAAGCCGCCATAGCTCAGTGGTCAGAGCTGTCGACCGGAAATCGAAAGGACACGGGTCCCGTTGGCGTCATGTATCTTTTATCAGGAGATTTTTCAATGTGGATGAGTATTTCAGGCTAATAATTATTGCTTATAAAAATAAATGTACATTCTTAAAAAAATATTTTTTCAATAGAAATGTATGAACGCATGAAAAAAACAATTTTAAATGATACAATATTATAGCTAAGATTATCTGTGACAGTTTTCCTTGATTAACTTTTTTACTTTCTTATAAAATTGTTTAAAAAATAAAATTAAAAAAAAACCCTTTTGTGCTTCAAGTCGAGCGTTTCTAGACTCCTTTTGTAAAGTGATTTTAATGCCTATTTCCTATATTGGTGACGATATAAGGCATACCAAAAATATACACCTTTTTGGCTTGTAGCTTCCTCTTAAGCACGCGCTCTGACTCAATTACACTCGCCTGACATAGTAGATCCCAAGCTCTTTTGAATTTCGTAATTATAGTGAAACAGTTTAAATTTAAAGCCCGATTGGTCAATTTGGATTATGTAACATGTCCACAAGGCATTTTTTGTGTTCCTATATTCTATGTTTGTATGCCTCGAAAGTTGTTTTTTGTGTTCCTATATTCTATGTTTGTATGCCTCGAAAGTTGTTTTTTGTGTTCCTATATTCTATGTTTGTATGCCTCGAAAGTTATTTTTTTATATTTGCATTTTTTATTTTATAGTTTATCCAGTACTAGGTGATTCTCAAGGTTACGTGGGCATTTGGTAATCAAACGTAGACAGTAATATTCTATTATAAATTTCATCAAGAAGTATCTAAATTCGACTTTAAGGGGTAGAAAAAAACGAAATTAGGAATATCTTGAATTTATTCCTGTTTTGATGCTCAAGTGTGCCCATTTACATCTATCTATAAATAAAACTGCAATAATAGTAAGAAGTTATGACACATTTAAATTTTGCCGTTATGTATTTATTTAAATTAATCGAAAACTGTCAAAAAAATCCAACGGTAACCAGAAATTAGTGGCACAAGCGGAAAACTGTGAATATTCATTGTAAATCATATGGAGAGCCCAAAAAACTTTTTTTTACGAACAAAGCTTTTAGTTTTTTTTCCTGTTTTTCCTGTTCAAAAACCTTTTCGCTCCGCGTCTACGCTTCGACTTTTAAACTAGCAACGTATACCCGTTAGCCGTAGGAGAAATACCTCTACCATGGCTGACTTTTCTGTAAGCGTTTTAAAGATATGCAATTCCTTAGTACATTATTTTGGTGTATTTCATAAGGTTTAGCAAGTGTTCGCAATCCAAGCAATTACAAAACGTCGACATTTCTCTACTTTCTATAAATATAATTTGTATATGTTGTACATTTAAAGCTTCCGGAAGACATTCTATAAATGATAGTGAATAATCCAATCAAAATCCGTTGCGTAGTTTAGAAGAACTAATCGCACAAACAGACAAACGCGGATAGCGACATTGTTTAATAATATTTAGAAATACTAGAACACTATTTAGAACTACGGAATTGTATATCTTAAAAAGGCAGCACAACTTCAAAACTTTACCCCAAGTCTCCGAGCAACGTCGGGCACACTACAGTTAGTTACAAATTAATTAAAGATCGCACCAAAGTTTGGGAGCCAACGAAAAACCAAATAATAGTCTATGGCATTTGCCGGTTGTAAAATTTCTCAATTTAAAGTTGCTACACCTGCATTTTATTAATGGCCGCTTACATCCAAATGGCGAACCATTTGTTTGCTAAATCTTAAATTAAATCCTTCGGGAATTACATTAAAAAATTAATGACGCACCTTTCCTACTTATCACGTCATAATAACACAGATGCTGACCCTGCCTAAATCTCAACTACATTCAACTGTTGAATTAGAAGCAACCCCTGGACTGGAGCCCTGGAATAACGAATGATCAACCATCCGTTTTAACGGCAAAATTCAGGGCTAATTTATTTATTTTATATTTGGAATAAATTTATCAAAACCTCAAATTGTAATATGACCTTTTTATACTGATATTAACCTCAAATTTTGTAAGCTTCTCCGTGGTATATTGGTGCGTTTTATGGATAACATGACAAAATAAATCTTATTACCTTTTCCTCGCCTGGACCCATCTCCTGGATATGGAGCAGAGCTACTGATGCTGTCCTTGTCTGGCTGCTCTTCCTTTATCGTCTTGCCTTCCATTTTATTCTGGAACAATCAAAATAGATTCATTATAACAGCGAAATCGGTGAAAACATAATTTTCGGTTTAGTTTTGCTACAAATATATACCAAATAATATTCTTTAAGCGCCCGAATACGCAATTTCTACCGATTTATAACAAGTTTCTCGTTATTTCTTTAAGTTTTTTAGTTAAAAAAAAAATATAAGTTATTTTTGAAGATAATGTCTATACATTTGTTATGCCGAAACTTTAATAGGATGAAATTGCTCCGATAGAAAAAAATCGCAAAATAAGCTCCGAAAATTATTTTCTTCTGTTATTTTACCAGCTGATGTATACCCGACGTTGCTGGAGGTTATCCTTAGGAAGTAGACATATACCATTTTGGACTTTTCTGTAGGCCTTTTTAAAATATACAATTCAATAGTATATTATTTTGATGAATCTCATAAGGTTTAGCAAGCGTTAGCAATGTAAACGCCCGACATATATTTTTGGAAACCGGATAAATCATCATAATGATAATTCATCACATCTTTAAAAAGTTATATAAAGTCATGAAAAGTGATAAAGTGACAAAATCTTTATTAATTGGGTTATGTAGGTTAGGTTAGGTTAGGTTAAAAAATATTTTTTTTCATAATTTGTAATGACTTTATATCACTTTTTAAAAGTGTGTTGAATTGTCACTGTGTTGAGTTATCATGGAACCATTTCTATCGTTTCCGTTCAGTTACTAAATATTGAATTTTATTCCGATTTTTGACGTTTGACGTTGTTTGATCAAAGTGCTAATTAGAATTGAATGTTAATTTCTTTTTAATCCGAAAGAAAAAAGTAATTTTCGTTCATCCATCGGGTCATATATACTTGGAAATATTTTAACCATTGGAAGAAAATGAAAAGATAGGCCCATACACACCATAAATAACAGAAAAAATCAAACCTTAAATAATATTTTTTTTTACTATAATACATGGTTTTCCAATAAGAGGTGTTATTTTGAATAGCCCGCTATTTCGGTAGATGTTACTTTTGAAGCTGACATTTTTCGACATTTGACTAGTAGAAACTACGCCATTAATAAAAAATGGAATGATACACGCTTCAACAACGCATTGAAATTATTAAAATTCACTTGAGTGAATCAAATGCAAATCTTCTTGAGTGATGAGGCCCATTTCCACATCGGTGGCTTCGTCAACAAGCAAAATTGTCGCATCTGGGGCTCGGAAAACCCAAGAGTTATTGTTGAAAAGCCTTTCTATCCTCAACGTGTGACTATTTAGTGCGGTTTATGGTCCGGCGGAGTCATTGGACCTTACTTTTTCGAAAATGAGGCTGGAGCAACAGTTACGGTGAATGGATTGAGCTATCTAGAGATGATTATTGATTTTTTATGGCCGAAATTGGATGGTATTGATCTGGACAACGTTTACTTTCAACGAGACGGCGCTACGTGCCACACAAGCAACGAAACCATTGATCTTTTACGAAGAATTGGGGTCAATTGAAACAATATAATCCAACCTCTATTTTTTGGAGTACACGCCTTCTACTAAGAAACCCAGAAACTTTCCATATTCCTTTCCAAAGAACTAACTTAACCTCTCGATAGATTTTCGGCATATTACGCCGAGCTTGCAAAACGTCTTGAGTGATCGCACGCCATAATATGCCATTTTGACTCGGAGAATTCACGCATTTATGATTTTTGAACAATTTTATTTATAAATCTTAAAAATATACGATAAACGGTAAAATATATCCAGTTGATCATCCGATCACTCGCGTGGTTAACTTTCTCCCAATCTCTTGTGCGAATATATCGACCCAAAGTTTATTGTCTAGGGTTATTTCATGCTCACATTATCAGTGCCTCGAAATAGGTCACTGTAAATATTATTTACATGGTAAATAATCAATAAAGAATATACTGATATAAATAATAAAACATACAGTCATCAATATATATTATAAAACTAAGTGTACAATGTACGGTGCCGCTAAAACTCAGAAACGAGTCCCTGTACGATTAAGGATGTTATGTGCTCCATCCATGAAGAAGGTTCCCGTTTTAACCTGAAGAGCGTGCTATTGAAGAGATATGGACTGGAAGTTTCTCAAACATTTCTAGAACAGTCCAGAACATTCGAGAGTATTCGAAAACATCCCGGAATGTTATGGAATGTTGTGGAATGTTCGGAAATAGTCTGGAACGTTCGGGAACATCCCGGAACATCCCAGATCATAAGGATACATGTCAGCTAGTTAAGAAATAAATATTATTGAGGTATGTTATTATAGCCTTCTTGTAACTATATTCCATGCATTTGAATACATCAACTGCATGCACAAGTGAGTATCTAAATGACTCGTCCTGATATTGTTGCTGTAATTAAAAAATAACTTTCGATCGAGTAGTTCTAGTTTGTATTTGAAGGAGATTAGGCTCAATAAATCAGGGCTGTCTATAATTCAATCAACAATTTTAAAAATAAAAATCAAGTCGGAAACGGAGTCTTCTATCAGAGAGTTTTAGTCATTTTAAATCTTTCATCGAGTGGATGTAATTTATAGTTTAATTTTGTGCATTTTGGTACTATTTTACTTTTTCTGCATAGTGAGAATTCTTCGTCCACATTAACAGATTCTCATCTAGCGTAATGTATTTCAAAGGGAACCAATTTACATTCGGCTCGTACCTCGGCTAATTTCGGCAAATTTCTCAAATTCAAAACGGTTTATAATTCGGCCAATCGGCTTGCGGATTTATAGCCGGGACGCGAACCATCAAAGGGGGATTAGCCGCCGAGGGCGACATCTGCGGGCGTTTTTCCTCACTAATTGCATCGCGATTAGTCCCTTGTCCTATACTGGCGTCTACTCCCTTTCGCAAGGACAGATTTCAGACGCAAGCTGCTAGATTAGACGCTAAGCAAAGTTGGTAACAGCCAAAATCTAACCTTTTTATTTAGATTTCTTTAGTCCTGAAGTATTGATACTTTGGATGCAACTACATTTATCTCCCTTTAACATATTTTCTTGCATTCCTCCACCGAATTACCTGTTACCTAATTACTTGTCCCTGTCTAACAGTAAAAAGTACCTAAATTCAGTGATATTCCAACAATTTATTTATACTTGACCAGTTTTTTTTAAGGAAACCGGTGCACCGGTTTTAACACCGCGGTGTAGTAAACATGTACCTTTAATGCATTTAATTATTAACGAATTTAAATTGCCGTAGAGCAGAAAAATATGCTTTTTTAAAGGATGACAAACATTTCCGGGTTACGAATAACCTGTCAATATGTGAAAATATGTGTTGCTTGTGTAATGATGGGGGACTCACTATGCCTGGGTGGGAACAGGTGCGATGGCATCTCAACCACTGACTGCAGTCTGGGTATCAGGAATGAACGCCATAAAATTATCAACATTGATAGGTTAGATGTTTTTAACAACAAAAACGGCAATTAGTCGACACATATCGCTCATGACATTTGACATTGACATAAATATTGTTGGTTTATCCAATCCGTTCGCTTCCTCGTTTACAAGTAATAACATCGTTTGAGGCGATGCCATACGTAATAATGCAAAATCATGTATTTTTGGTTTGAAAATTTGGTCGCCTAGAAATTTTTCAGATGCTTTAATTAAATACTACGAGTAGAATACATCTTGGCCTTTGAAAGAATCGAGTATTTTTTGGATAAGTCTTTTTATAAGCCCAGAAAAAAATTATGTATAAGGCCTATGGAAACTGCTTTAAAGTTCAAAATCTCCTACTTACGAACCCATTTTCGGTTATAATTTTATTGTATAACGTGGCAAATTAAGTTATTTATAAAATAATCGAAAAAAAAAAAAAATTATGCCTGAACATCCACAAAATAAAATAAAAGGCACATTTTGGCCAGGTTTTTTTCTTGCATAAATCAAAACAGGCGGATGGTGTTAAGCTGGAATTTAAACCTTATCGCCATCTACGTAAGGGCTGTTATTGATAGCGGCTCGATTAAAAATATTACACGACATTGTGCATCGCCTTATTGAAGGACTAAACGGAGATGGCGCTAACAAAAATTTGTCCAAAGAAGCGAAGCTAGCAGTCCACAATGGAGTTCTGCTACCTACCCTGATGTATGAACGTGAGGCATGGAACTGGCAGAGAAAGGATGAAAGTATGAGGCGTATGTGTGGTAAAACCATGTATGATCGTCTGAGGAATGTGGAGATCCCCAAAGAGTGCAAGGCTGATGTAAGCGTAGTGAGTAAGATTAAGAAAGGGACGCTTAGATGGTTTGGGCATGTAGAGCGAATGAGCGAAGAAAGGACTGTAAGGATGATATATGATGCAAATGCCAATGGTAGCAGAAATTGGAGACGCCCGAGGAAGACATGGGAGGATACTCGAGTTGGGCCATGTCAAGAGTTAGATTAATAGAATAGTATGTATGAGACGATGTACGAATGTGAACGAGGCAAGGAGTGTGTGGTGTGACCGAGTTGTTTGGCGGTCCGTCCTCTCTGCCTACTCCTGCGAGGAAACGGCGTGATGGTTAGTTAGTGTTATATCTCTGCTTACTTGCAATTTCTGTGTTGGGAACTCTTTGAAAAAGTAAAAGGTTCTTTACTATAATTGCGTTTATTTACGTTACAATAAATAGGTCTGGATTTAGCTACACTGTTCATTACCCGAGGGTTGGTAATTCTCTGTTTCTAAAAGCTTGTTGTCTGACAATAATATCCCACAGGCAATTGCTACACTCTATTGACATCTGTCGGACTCTGGAGTAAGCTTTATGACTGATGCCATCTATCGCTTGAATACCCAACTTATTACCAAACATCACAGTTAGTTAGTATCTAGTTGAAACGAGTCAGGATATCGTTTTAGAAGTAGATAAAGTTCTTATGTTTGCCTACCCTTGCTTGTAAACGTCGCGTCGTCATTTTCCAGTCATCTACGTAGGCTAGAGGAGATGTTTTAAAATGAAAAGCTGAACCAACATATCAAAAAAGTCTTATATTTTTATATTATGTTGATTGAAAGTCTGTGCAATTAAGGGTTTAGATATTTTGTATTGATTTGATTAATATTTATCTACTCAGTGATTTTTACGGCGTGGTCGCAATGCAAAGTATGCCAGAAATCAAAACAATAAACCGGTTATTCCAGATCGAGTCTTGTTGAGTTACAAACATTTATGGGTTTGCAATAAATTTTATTTATACTGATTGAAAATGTAGTTTTTTACAAGTTTCAAGTTTTTTACCCGCTTCCATTTTTCTCATATACTAACATCACGACAAAAATGTTTTCTACATTGTCACCTTTCATACATAGCATTTTTCCAGAAATTTTTGCTTTGCTATATCAAATGATTCGGGTTTTATTAAATATTTTCACCATTTTCTAACATTCATATAATATCTCCCTTTCATTATAATATCATCATTGAAAGCTTAAAGCTTAAATCGAATCGAATTGAATGTCAAGCGGGAATATTTGATGATGTAAAATTATTTTGTCAAGGCCCGAGGTTATTAAAGTCAGTTTTTCAAAAAAAAAACGTTTAAATTTTAAGTTTCAAATAACAAAGAGATTTAAAAATCGCGTGTATTTCAGCGGTCCCGAAAAAAATCAATTTTTCCTCACTCAATTTGATAAAAACATTTTGAAATATCGAAATTCTTTCTTGACCAGATTAGCAAATTAACCTGTCTGGGGCCTAGGAGTTGAAAAATCTTATGTATATTGGCGACATATCAATAAAAGTAGTACTCGTCAAAAGAAAAAAATATTTTTTAGGCTGGAGGGACCAAATCTAATTTTAATATCGGCTACAAGCACTCTACACGGCCCGACTGCGAAAACGGTATAGCTTATAACGGTATTGAAGTATGGCGTTGGAAGTGCACGTGAGTGTAAATTGGAAAAGTATTGTGGTTACCAAACGTGGCTTTCTTGCTAACTTGATTTTAAATTTTTAAATATTTTGAAAAATTTTAGTATCATAAATGTAATATGCATTAGAAAGCAGTGTTGCCCACGA
The DNA here is from genome assembly GCA_026573805.1 of Hesperophylax magnus. NCBI lineage: Eukaryota > Metazoa > Arthropoda > Insecta > Trichoptera > Limnephilidae > Hesperophylax > Hesperophylax magnus. The sequence continues at coordinate 1,521,397 of JAIUSX010000230.1, read as the reverse complement.
CTAGGATCTATACTGAGCAAATTTTGTTATAAAGGTGGGTACCGCCGCCCCGGGAACCATTTATTGGATAATGACATACGTCATCCCAAGTAGTTTACTAAATTTGGTGAATTAGCAGGGGTGATTGGTTTAATGGGATGAGGTTTGTTCAAATACTGGGAGAGACTGGTTTAGTGAGACCCTTTGACCTCCCCAGCCAGATTCTCTCTCGATACCTCGCCTAGCACCGCAGTGGGAGGGATGTATTCATACATCCGTCAATCCTCGACACTTTTGACCCCCAGATGCCTACCCACCCACTTTTTCCTTCCAGAACTACCTTGCCTTCCTTTCTCTTAAAATACCGTCCGCACAGCATCCCCAAGATGATGATAATTTTTGTAAAAAAGTGCGATATACCACGTCTTGTAACATTTGGAATAGAGCCACTGGAGAAGCAGTAGACATAAAATTAATTTACTTAAAATTTGAAACTTAAAATTAAAAATAGTGAATAGGATAGACATCTTTGGTCAGTTATTGTATAGATTTAGCTCTGCAGGTGAGTGACAATGAAATTCAGTTGCCTCTGCATTAAGCAGCTGCATTCATCAGAATTATATTGTTTGACAAAAGAGGGCACCACTATTCCTGTTTGGTCGATTTACGACAAAAGTCTTAAATATTTTTGTCACAAGAAAGTTACTAAATTCTAAACTATAATGTAAATTCTACTCTCTTGAGAGCTTGACAGATCATTATTTCATGGTGCAAATGCAAGTTTTATGGTCCGCTGCCGAATTTGTAGATTAACTTTGAGGATAAGGAATTGCTGCCAATCTCAATGCGAGTGATATATTCGGTGAGTTCTCTGTTTTATGTATTTGGTGGCTGGATGATAATTTGTTACGCTGCCTGCAGAGTGAATTTTTATTGAGTGAAATCAACCCATTTTTTCGTAGGGAATTAATTATTCCCTGATGGTATGTGTGGCGCAAAATCCAGATCATTACCAGCCACTAACAATAATCATTCTTATATAGATAGCGATAAAGGTCAAGAGGTGTTCTAATCGCTGTATTTAATTAAACCATTTTTAGCGTCTCTAAAAGATCAAAATTTCAAACCATAATACGTACATGACTTAACAACAACAAAAATGCTAGAAGTTCTGTGAACAGTATAATTCGAGAAATTTTGATTATTCCGACTTGATTCATGCTCTCCGGCGGAACAAAAAGGTACTAACAAACACGGCTACCATATAACCAGGGTTGTAAATACGTAACATTCTGAAGTGTGAACGTAATTCTACAATACATAATTAAAAATACACATTTAAAGATTTTCAGCAAATACAATCAATTAATTCCGTCGTTCTTACGATATTTGATGGTGTAATGGGCAGCATTGCCTCACAAGCGATTGATTGTGATTCGATTCTCGGCCGTGGCATTTTTTTATAATTTTATAATAATGTTATTTTTCACATTACTTGTTTGTGGCTGATTGGTTCAAATCTTCGACACCAGTCGACACCTTTGTCGGCCAGTCTACTTCTACGGACTACTTGTCTAGTCCAAAATACTGACAATTAGGTATAAAGACACTAACATACAAATTAATACTATATTTAAGTCGGGGATGCCCGAGGAAGACATGGCACGATCAAGTGAATCAGATACTTGAGTCGGCAATGTCAAGAGTCAGAATAATAGAAGAGTACGTATGAGACGATGTATGAATGTTAATGAGACAAGACAGAATCGTTTGGCGGTCCGTCCTCTCTGCCTACTAAACAGCGTGATGGTTAGTTAGTTAGTTTTGAGTCTTAAATAATACATTAATCTAGAAATTTGGCTTTCTTAACAATATAATAATAAAATTAAATTACTCAAAAAATAATAGCTCAGTTCTTGTCCCCGTGTATGAGAATGTAAAAATCAGCGCAGCCCTGCTGTAAAAATCACCGCGCGGTAGGGGTGGTACAAGCACCCGGTACCTACTAGTGCTGTACACAGAGGAGTAGTACCGGAAAGTACACGCAAACACGTGTTACTGTTGTCGGGAGGTGGAGCCAGCCCTGTTATTGTTGTGGGCAGGGCTGTAGTATGAGTATCTATTTTTATAGCCATAAACCCTTAGATTTACGGCACAGGCCTTTTCACTAAAGTAGACTCGGCTTCGGATCTGGAGATCAGGGGTTCGAAGTCGAACGCGCGTTGCATAGAAATAATAATTATAATACATAATTCAAATTAAATGTATATTATTTATACGAATTTTTTTAACGTAATTGAAATATTTAGTTAATTATTTAAAGATTTCTTGATTATTTATTTATTTTATTATTTATTTATTTTATTATTTCTTATTTATTATTTACGCTTGTTAAACGTTTTACTAGTAAATGAGTAAATACTAATAAAAGAGTGTTGAACTCTTACTAGTAAATGAGTAAATACTAATAAAAGAGTGTTGAACTCTTACTAGTAAATGAGTAAATACCGATAAAAGAGTGTTGAACTTTTACTAGTAAATACTAATAAAAGAGTGTAGAACTTTTACTTATAAATGAGTAAATACTAATAAAAAGAGTGTAGAACTTTTACTAGTAAATTAGTAAATACTAATTAAAGAGTGCAGAACTTTTACTTATAAATGAGTAAATACTAAGAGTGTCGAACTTTTACTTGTAAATGAGTAAATACTAATAAAAGAGTGCAGAAATTTTACTTATAAATGAGTAAATACTAATAAAAGAGTGTCGAACTTTTACTAGTAAATGAGTAAATATTAATAAAAGAGTGTTGAAATCTTACTAGTAAATGAGTAAATACCAATAAAATAGTGTTGAACTTTTACTAGTAAATACTAATAAAAGAGTGTAGAACTTTTACTTATAAATGAGTAAATACTAATAAAAGAGTATAAAACTTTAACTAGTAAATGAGTAAATACTAATAAAAGAGTGCATAACTTTTACTTATAAATGAGTAAATACTAATAAAAGAGTGTCGAATTTTTACTAGTAAATTAGTAAATACTAATTAAAGAGTGCAGAACTTTTACTTATAAATAAGTAAATACTAATAAAAGAGTGTCGAACTTTTACTTATAAATGAGTATATACTAATAAAAGAGTGTCGAACTTTTACTAGTAAATGAGTAAATACCAATAAAAGAGTATTGATCTTTTACTAGTAAATGGGTAAATACTAATAAAAGAGTGTCAAACTTTTATTAGTAAACGAGTAAATATTAATAAAATAGTGTCGAACTTTTACAGACAGAAACCGGTTTTGTAATTATAACTACAAGTAAAAATGATTTAGAAAAACTATAATTTATTTTTCCATTTGCGCTGATATAATACCGTGCACTTCCCAACCTTCATTTTCCCATCTCCTTCACCTCCCTACTCTTCTTAGCTAATGACTTGAAAAGCGTGTGGATTGATCTCTCTACTACGATTACGAAAACGTTTAAAAAAATTAGAAAACAAGATTTTATTAAATAATTTTTCATAAAATTCCACATTAATTTTTTTTTAAATATAGCAACACCAAAATATCAGTTAACTTTCACGTTTCATATTTCTAACAGCTTTATTTCTCGGTACAACGAATAATCTTTTTTATAGCAGAAGTATTTTTTCAAAAAAAAAACTATATAATATGTATAGTTAAAATTTCTAGGATTTCTTACCATATAATATTTAATGAATTCATATTATTTAAACAATGCAACACAACACAGTGTCAACTCTTCGTCAGATTTTTGACATGTTGATGACGTGAAGGTTATATGTTTATTTTGAAAATTTTTTTTTTTACATTCATACAAAATTATGACCGATCTTTCCGGTTTATATAAAAAAACGATTAAAATTTTCTTTATAGAATGCCTTAGAATAATTGCCTAAATTCATTTTTTTAAATGTGATACAAGTGGCCTATTACAAATACTATAGTCCGTACAGTTGGGAATATTGTGAGGTAAAAATATTAAAAAATAATACAATGTCGAACTGTAAAATAAATCGATAGGTTAGGTTAGGTTAGATTAACTTCTATTACAAAGTGTTTTCGGACAATGCAAAAGTACCCCCGGATAGTCCACCCCTGCCCGAAAGTCCAACCCCTATTGACACACAGGACGGGGAGAGGGGGAAGGTGAAGGATTGACATGTGCGGCAACACTAATTATTGTTATTAGCCTTTTTGCTTGTTACGGGGGCGGTTCGTTGTGTTTCATTTAATATTTATACCAATAATAGAGACCATGATAACAGGGAGGGCGATACTTATTGGGAATGTAATCGTTTGTTATTGATGTTCATATTGAAGACCTCGACGAACCGATATGACTCAAACCGATCCCTGCAACTCTACATAGAAATATCTCAATTGAGATGGCTTGGTCATGTGTAGCCTGATCAAATTGATAGCTTAACAATATCGGATCGATAGATTTGACTTCCAACAATTTTATATGAATATATCCCGAGCACGGTTGCGCCGTCGATACCCACACCGATATTGATACGAAATATAATATAAAATCGTTATACGATGGCAACATTTGCGCATCTGTCAATGAATTGATATTCCTTAAAGTCAAACGGTAACGTAAAAGTTGACAATGTCGATTCGAAATATTAAAATTGGCAGTCCGAATGAATTAAAATAAACTTAATTAGTTAATGAGGTATTTAGTTATAACTAACAACTTTTGGTTATCCAAGCTGGAACGGAATCAATTAATCGCTTCTTAAATGAATTAATTAAGTCTATGGTTCATGCATACAATGTCTTTCAATTCTTAGAGCTTCGTTAGTTTACATTCATTCATTAATAAGCCAGTTATGTTGCATACCGAAAGAAATTATCCAAAAAATTGTGTATATTAACAGCTTATTCGATACCTTTGAGGCCGCGCTAAAAGCAGCGGCTTTTGTCTACCGACTGTAGTAAACATATTCAGACCGTGCTCGCAAATATCGCTAACCGACCACAGACGAAGTATTTCGTCAGTATCGTTTTGATAAAGGGTTTTATCGATCTACCGTGATATATACCCAGATATGGTTGGGAGAAACAACTTCAGAGTCTGTGCGAGGAGAGGTTGGACCTATCAAGCATTTGATCGACTCGACTCTCCGACTTCTTTTTCATTCAATCGCCCTACATGCCCAAACCATTTAAGCTTCCTTTTCTTAATCTTACTCTTTACGCCTACATCAGCCTTGCATTCTTTGAGAATCTCCACATTTCTAACACGATCATACGTGGTTTTATCACACATACGCCTCAGAGATCTCATTTCTACATCATTAAATCTGCTTTCGTCCTTCTTCTGCTAGTTCCATGTCTCACTGCCATACACCAGGGTAGGTACCAGCACTCCATTGTGGACTGCTAGCTTTGCTTCTTTGCACAGTGTTTTGTTAGCGCCAACCGCGTTTGATCCTCCATCAATGCATTTAATGCATTTATCAATATCTCTAGCAGCCTTTCCATCTCTCAAGAACATACTTCCTAAATACACAAGCTCATCCACCTGCTCCAAGTATTCCTCATTCACAACTATATTGCACACTGTTTTCGTACTCTCTCTTTCAAACACCATTAATTTAGACTTACTTACATGAATTTTTAACTCATTCTTCATACATACTTCGTTCATCCTAGACACGAGACCATAGAAGTAAACATACTTTCCAATTATTATTAAAAATCAATTAACAGTACAATATAAGAAACTCATTTTTAAAATTTGAGCCTAAAAACTATGGACAAAATACAATTTTTCTACAATGATCTATTGTATTACCAAGCGTCCCTTTCTTGATCTTACTCATTACGCTTACATCAGCCTTGCACTCTTTGCAGATCTCCACATTTCTCACGATTATACATGGTTTTATCACATATACGCCTCAGGAATCTCATTTCTACAGCATTCAGTCTACTTTCATCCTTTCTCTGCCTGTTCCATGCCTCACTTCTATACATCAGGGTAGGTACCAGCACTCCATTGTGGACTGCTACCTTCGCAACTTTGGACATTTTTTGTAAGCGCCAACTGCGTTCAGTCATCCATGAATGGAGTTAACTAGTATAATATATTCATACAATGGTCTATCATATTACTAACTATAGACAAGACAAACTTATGACTAACAGATTGCATCCACCGGTTCGTGGATCACTAATACAATGCATTTGAAAAAACATTTCAAATTTAACAAATTAACTATCTCGAGTAAAACATTTTAGTTTAGCTTTCATTCAACGTAATTTCAAGACGTCTTGCAATGAACATTCCTCTCACTTAATTAAGTTAAGTAATATTTTTTTGATAATTTGGCTAACACATTTCTGATAGCGGATTACACTGACCAGACACCGAACCAGACACCAGATAATAAGCACCCACCAGCTGGGAACATCTTCCAACTACAATTACAGCTAATAGCTTACAGGTTCCAGCTTAAAGTTTTCCAGAAGACAGGCGTGCTTAGTGTATTGTGATTGGGAATGTTTTAAAAAGCTTTCCCAATAATAGCATCACAGGTTGATAATATTAATGGGTGTTATACACGATGCTTTTTTTCCGTATGGGTCGTCGAAAAAAAGACGTGTTCTATTTTGATAACGATTTTCGTACAGATTAAAATGGTGGAAATTATTTGTCATAGTTTTACGTTATTTATTATGTGGAAATTTTTCTGTTAAATGTTATATTTAAAATACTGATAAAAAGAATATAACATGTGTTTATTATCATCTACAAGGTACGTAATAAACATAGAATGACTGACACAGACCAAATTTTCAACATGTTTGACGTAGTAGACAAACAAAAGACAAACGACAGTTATCTTTTATGTGTATAGAAGTTAGATAGATTGTGAACGTTGAAGGTGTATTACTGTTAGGTGTTGTGAAATTCGCACGCATTTTTGATGATTTATTAACGGCAGTGGTAAAGATAAATGACAGTTATCTTTTATGTGTATAGAAGTTAGATAGATTGTGAACGTTGAAGGTGTATTACTGTTAGGTGTTGTGAAATTCGCACGCATTTTTGATGATTTATTGACGGCAGTGGTAAAGACAAACGACAGTTATCTTTTATGTGTATAGAAGTTAGATAGATTGTGAACGTTGAAGGTGTATTACTGTTAGGTATTGTGAAATTCGCACGCATTTTTGATGATTTATTAACGGCAGTGGTAAAGATAAATAACAGTTATCTTTTATGTGTATAGAAGTTATATAGATTGTGAACGTTAAAGGTGTATTACTGTTAGGTGTTGTGAAATTCGCACGCATTTTTGATGATTTATTGACGGCAGTGGTAAAGACAAACGACAGTTATCTTTTATGTGTATAGAAGTTAGATAGATTGTGAACGTTGAAGGTGTATTACTGTTAGGTATTGTGAAATTCGCACGCATTTTTGATGATTTATTAACGGCAGTGGTAAAGATAAATAACAGTTATCTTTTATGTGTATAGAAGTTATATAGATTGTGAACGTTGAAGGTGTATTACTGTTAGGTGTTGTGAATTTCGAACGCATTTTTGATGATTTATTGACGGCAGTGGTAAAGACAAACGACAGTTATCTTTTATGTGTATAGAAGTTATATAGATTGTGAACGTTGAAGGTGTATTACTGTTAGGTGTTGTGAATTTCGAACGCATTTTTGATGATTTATTGACGGCAGTGGTAAAGACAAACGACAGTTATCTTTTATGTGTATAGAAGTTATATAGATTGTGAACGTTGAAGGTGTATTACTGTTAGGTGTTGTGAATTTCGAACGCATTTTTGATGATTTATTGACGGCAGTGGTAAAGACAAACGACAGTTATCTTTTATGTGTATAGAAGTTAGATAGATTGTGAACGTTGAAGGTGTATTACTGTTAGGTGTTGTGAAATTCGCACGCATTTTTGATGATTTATTAACGGCAGTGGTAAAGATAAATGACAGTTATCTTTTATGTGTATAGAAGTTAGATAGATTGTGAACGTTGAAGGTGTATTACTGTTAGGTGTTGTGAAATTCGAACGCATTTTTGATGATTTATTGACGAAAGTTTCAAAGACAAATGACAGACGCTTCCAGGTAATCTATACTTGTAAAATAATAAACTTTTATATTCATAAATATAAAACTTAAGAAATAACAACTAACACGTATATTAGAAAAACTAGATCTCAGAGTCAAAAACCTATCCAGCAACTACAAATACAACATTTGGTAAAAAAAGCTTCCTGTACTATGGTACTAAACTCTACAACAAAATCCCACGCTCATTCAAATAAAACAACAACATTGTAACATTTAAAACTCAAATAATGAAGCTGGGTACAACACATGTAAATTAAATCCTCAGCACGGGTGATCCCAGCGAGGAAATCATTGTATCTATTTGTTATCAAAAAGGGAATCTAATAAAACATTAATTGTAATAATATACTAGCTATACCCCGCCACGCGTTGCTGTTGCTCAGTCTCTCTGTGCAGTTAGAGAAACAACAGCGCGTGTTGCTTTTACGTCCAACAGACTTTTCAAAAAAGTATGTTTTTACCTACCACGGGTGATGGTTACAATTTATGTATTTTCTAGCTGTACCCCGCCACGCGTTGCTATGGCGTAGGCTTTCAGAGCAGATAGAGAAACAATAGCGCGTGTTGCTTTTACGTCCAACATATTGCGCTGTTTTAAAAAAAGTATGTTTGTACCTGTCAGAGGTGAAATCCATATAATTTGGGTATTTAAAAAAAAACGAGATGGTAGAGTGGTGCCCCGGCAAGGCAAGGGTCCTGGGTTCGAGTACTATATGTGACCGTATATGTATGTTTAAAATTTTCGTTTAGGAATCGCTAATATTATCTTCAATAATTAAATATTACAATTTGAGGTTTTACTCACTAAGTTATTCCAAAAAAATAAATAATATTTTTATAATTTTTTTAGAAAAATCGCTACTTATTATATATTTATAATTACTTCATGTTTATTTATTTTACGCCTATTAAGGCTTTTACATACATATATATAAAAAAATATTTACGAAATTATACACGAAAATAGTGCAGGAAACGACGATTTAAAACAATTGCAGAAAAATAAATATGAAGTCAAAATATCACTGAACTTGATCTACACAGTATGTAGGCACAAAACATAAAAAATCCAAAATATTTTTTTCTGTTTCAGTTGACAAAATTATTATGTGTTAGTCAAATCAAATTAAATACCTTTATTAAAATATTCCACTACTTGATGAAAAAAACTTCAATAGGGTATGCTTATATGTTGAAATTGATGTACTAAATATATCAACAACATCGTAGTATTTGTTTCCTAGCTGTTGAATCCTCCGCATAGGAGTGTGATATTGGGACGTTGATATAGAATTGCTACAATAATATGGTAGGTACTGTCTTGTAACCGATATATGTTATCCATACTATTAAATTTTAATATATAGAAATGAAATCATTATGAAAGTCATCCGAAAGTCAAATCAGTTATAATATCATGATGAAAGTGACATGAAATGTAAAGTAATTTTTTTTGTGTGTGGGACCCGATATTGTTTCCAAGGATCACTTGGAACGTGATAAAAACTACACCGTGTAAAGCTCTCTGTAAAGCCTCTGCCTCTCTTATGGGCATAAGAGAGACAGAGCGCGTGCTTATTGGGCTAGAGCCAAAAGGCACCAAGTGAGTGATGGCATTGGTTTCAATTAAAATCTACATATATGGAAGTCATTTCTAGTGTTCTTCTTTATTGTAAGTTCAAAAGAGGGTTTGTTTATTGATACATTTTAAGTTTTTTTTATAAAGTACTAGATGACGTGTAACCGGATTTGCTGGGGTTTATCCTTAGGAGACAAACATAAACTTTACGAAATTTAAAAAATTAATCAAATAAAATAAAAAAATATATATATTTAGGAAAATAAAATAAAATATATTTATATATTTATTTTATGTAGGAAAATATATTTTACGACTTGATTATAAAACATCGACTTTTATCTACTTTCTATAAATATAATATGCATGTTTTATATATGCAAACCTTCCGGAAGAAATTTTCTAAATGATAGTAAAAATTTTATCAAAATCCGTTCCGTAGTTTAGAAGAACTAAGCGCACAAACAGACAGACGCAGATAGGGACTTTATTTTATTTATTTTTCGGAATAACTTTATTGAGTAAAACCTCAAATTGTAATATTTAAATATTGAAGACAATATTAGTGATTTCTAAACGAAAATCTGAAACAGAAAAATCAGAAAAGGAAACGGTCACATTTGGGACTCGAACCCAGTCCCAGATGTGACCGTTTCCTTTTCTGATTTTTCTGTTTCAGATTTTCGTTTAGAAATCACTTTATTTTATACTATTCAGAGATTATTTGGTAATGTGAGCCCGTGCTGAGGTCCCCCATTTTACAATTTAATTTTTTTTTTTTTTTTTTTTATAGTGAATACCTCACAAGAGTCCCAACTGCTCCCGTCTGGAGTCAGTGAGACTATGGCATCCCCAATTGGGGGATGTTGTGAGGCTGAGGGTAAGTGGGGAAGGGAAAGAGGAAGGTGGGGAAGTACCTGGCTATTCAGATCTAGTCACTAAACACGGCTAAAGCCATTTGGAGCAACGTTTCAATTCTGAATGGTGGTCTTACACCAGGGCGATACTGGTAGTATCTTCCACTCTTAATGTGACTAATTGTGGATGTAATGAAATGCATTGCAATTATGTTAAATTAAACGAATTTAAATGAAATAGAAAAAAGAAAATTTACAAAATAACATTATTAAGGCAGTTATAAAAACTGTGTATACGTGCACTATGTAGGTTGTAGGTATATATATATTTTGTTCTTTTAAGGCGATGCCATACGTAGTAATGCAAAATCATGTGTTTTTTGTTTGAAAATCTGGTGACCTAGGAATGTTTCAGATGCTTTAATTAAATACTGCGAGTAGAATACATCTTGGCCTTTGAAATAATCGAGTATTTTTTAGATAAGTCATTTTATAAGCCCAGAAAAAAATAATGTAAAAGGCCTATGAAAACTGCTTTAAAGTTCAAAATCTCCAACTTACGAACCCATTTTCGGTTATAATTTTATTGTATAATGTGGCAAATTAAGTTATTTATAAAATGATCGAAAAAAATGAAATATTTATGCCTGAACATTTACAAAATAAAATAAAAGGCACTTTTTGGCCATGTTTTTTTCATTCATAAATCATAACAAGCGGATGGTGTTAAGTGGGAATTTAAACTTTATCGCCATCTACGTGAGGGTTGTTATTGATAGCGGCTCAATTTAAAATATTACACGACGTAGTGTATAGCCTTAAGATAATTGTTTATTGTGTGGCGGCCTATTTTATCTGCCTACTCCTACTATGAAACTGTGTGATGTTTAGTTATGTAGGTGGTTAGTTGCTTACGTCCCTTCTGCTTGATGAAAATATCTAATAATATCGTACAGTTTTGTGAATGCGAAGTATAAAACGTTCCAACTCTATACGTGTGCCGGTATCGTGTGGCAGGAGAATTAGTCCATGGGAATTCAGCCAGATGGCGTTTGGTTCCGAGAAGAAATCTTTAGATGATACGGTTGCGATCAGAAGGTCCTTACAGATCATCATCTCACATGGCCGACCACGAATAGACTCAAAATACAATATTGTATCAATGAAAAAACAACTGATGCATGTATATTTAATGCTGCGTGGTAATACATTTAAATCATCCACATTTAACAATAATATATTCTTCTGAGTCCTTGCCTAAAATGACTCTTGAAACATTCAAGACCAATGTTGAAAATGTCAAGAGACTTAGAGACAGACCTTAGCAGCATCATATCTCTTGTCATGATATGCTAGGCCAGAACGTTCGTTCTGCAATGTGAAATATAGAGTGTTCGGGCTTATAACCAATTGTTATTTCCAATAATTTATTCTCTATCTTCCCGTCCTGTAATCTTGTAACCAGGAGGCGGGACCAGTACCACTTCTGCAGCGCCACTGATAGCAGGTTGCTAGGTTGTAATTAGTTGCGAAGAAAGAGGGAACGTTGAGGACACCAGGTCCCAAGGTAGGTCTTTTTGCTGTTATGGTGCCCAAACAACAGAAATTTAATCTAGTTTTGATCTTCTAATGCAGTTGAACATCAATGTCATTGCTTCGGGCTTGGAAATTTGTTTATTTGTTCAATACTTAACAATATCGGATCGCTAGGCTTAACTGACGACGATTTTATATCGATTTTCTAACCCCGTTGCATTGGTTAGGCTTGTCGATAGCCACACCGATATTGACAACGAAATACATAAGAAATCACCCTACGATGGCAATAACACATGGTTGAACTCGCCAGGAGGTTTGATTATCTTCATGTATAAATGTAATTGTGGCCCGCACTTAATGTTAGATAAATGGATCATAAGTCAATAATCGCAGTTACGCAAAAACACAAATCACTGCACGAGCACGGCGATCAACACTTGCAACGATAAGGTTTTCCACAGCGCTTACGGTGATATCAGTTGCTGAAATCTGAAGCCCTTTGCTGACGGATTGCCGCAGGTAATTGTACATACAACAATGTGCGTACTCAAGTGAGTCCTAGCTCTATAATTGACGGAAGCAGAACGAACCCACTGGTGACCAACGGCGTGACTAAACAGAGGTATTTAGCCTTAACACTTCTCAATACTTGAACGAATTCAACTGATGCGACGACTTTTGTTCCTACAATCTTCATTAGTCTGCCTCCGTTCATTAGCAAGTTATTTTGCATAACGTACGACATTATTGACGACCATTATTGGAGAGTTTTATTTAAAACGTGTAAACCTGTATAGATCACACTTCTAAAGATTTTTTTTCAGTGTAAAGTTCAAGGATTAAAAATGATTTGGTGTTATCAAGAAAAACCACCGACGATAAAACAAAATACCACATTCAAATCTGAAATACCAACAACCTAAAATAACATTTACCATTTAATTTGGGAAATTGAAATGAAAAACATGGCAATTCTAAAGCGTTCCCAGTCGAGTGAATAAACATGAATAAGCCGCAGGGTGGCTACAGTCTTGGGGGCGATGTGTATAACGCACACGGGCGGCTTAAACGAGGGACGGCCTCGGAATTCCGAATTTCTACCGATTTATATAAATATACCATATATTTATTTTGAACAATTTTTAAATTACCAAAAAAATGTATGTAGTTTTTTTAAGTAGTATCTACTATTTTCACCATTCTTGCTTAAGGCCCCGTAGTAAGCGTTTAAAGATGGTTTGAAAAGGAGATATGCAAATACGAATGTTAGAGGGAGAAAATGGTGAAAATATTAAATAAAACATAACTGCAATGCTTTAGTTGCATTTAGAGATACACTGTGATTTTTTCATGCCTATAACATTTTTTTGTGCATTACAGATTGATGTAATCCTATTCCAATACACATGAAATATACAAAGCTCTAAACGAAACAATTTACAATAACCGATATTTTATAGTTCTTGCCTAAAATGACTTTTGAAATCTTCAAGGCCAATGTTATATTAAATAACGGAACAAAACGTGTTTTAAGTCATTTTCGGAGCTTACTTTGCGATTTTTTTTATCGAGGGATTTTTGTATAGTTAACGTTTGGGCATATCAAATATATAGATATTATCTTTAAGAATAACATTTTTTTTTAATTTAAAAACTTAAAGGGTTAACGAGAAACTTGTTACAAATTGGTAAAAATTGGGAATGCGAGAACTTAATTATTGTCGTTTTTTTTATACTAGCGCGCTCCCTCTAAAATTCGTATTTACATATCTTTCTTTCACCACCTTCTTCTTTTTGAACGCTTATAACTTAAGGCGGCGTATGTTTTAGCAAATACTGTAGAGCAGGGGTTCCCAACCTTTTTGTAATCTAGAGCACATTCTAAAATATCGGTAGGGTGGCGGGCACCACCTATTTTTAATCGAAAAACTCGGGGGAGCAATCGCTATCAAAATGACAACAACGCGTTTCCAGGTGGGGAATGCTATTTGCACATCACTCCTTGTACACGCCAAAAATCCGAAGTGAGCCGATGACCGCCGAACCGATCGAGACGGTACGAGCACGTGACTACTGTCAGTTTGGTTGTCGGGGCCATGCTTAATGCTTTCACTGACAGACAGAGCTGGCAGAGTCATGTGCCATGTGTTTTGGCGCCTTCGGCGTACATTGGCTCAGTTCGTTCGTTCACTTTGGGTTTTCTGCACAAGGAGTGGTGTGCAAATAGATCACTCCGTTCCAGGTTAGCGTGAAGAGTGCAGTCTGGCTCGCCACTAGACAGGTTGCGACAAGTACTGTCAGATACGAACGTATTTAATAAACCTAGGCGCTCAAAAAATCAAAACTCTAACAAATAAATAAAAATAATAAATTTTTAATCAATGTTTATGAAAAAAATATTTCACTGTAAATAGTGGCGGGCACATGCGAATCGTTCCGCGGGCGCCATGGTGCCCGCAGGCACGGGTTTGGGAACCCCTGCTGTAGAGTAATGTAATATATCCAAATTCTGATATACTCCCATAAATTCTGACGACATCATGCTACATTAGCGCCTCCAAGCGGTACAGTTGCGAGGCTTGGTTTATTTTCATACATTTTAATAGATTTTATGCATGATTCTGCCATATTACACTAGCGCCTCTAGCGGCCAGATTTGCCAGCCAATACAAGTAAATACTACCAAAACTTTAAGGTAGTTAGACATATTATTAGTACTCTTGGGTATTTTGTTTTAATTACCCCTATGGCGGTCCTGGTAAACCGTACCCCGTACAGGTGTTTGGCACGGGAAAGGTTCCCACGAGAGAATTGGTACAAGGTACGGATTGCCTCGATACGAATATCATCATAATATCATATTTTAGAATTGTATTATGGCTGAAGTTCCCAACGTTTCTCGGGCTTTACGCAGAATTTTTCGAAATCAGATATAGACAGTAATTTTCCTCTTATTATGGACGTCAAATGTGCAAAAAATATCAAAATTCTGCTTGAGGTGGTAAGAAAAGGGGATGTGTGTGGTTTTTTTAAATCTCACGCGAACAGTTTAATCTTCATATTACAAATCAACCAAAAGCCATAATAAAAACCAGGTCATCAACAAATAAAACACTGAACATTCCGATTACACACACCACACACGGACAAAGACACTTTCAATACTACGCAACCAAACTTTTTAACAGTATCCCCATTACTTTGAAACAATTAATGACTACAAATACATCTACAAACTTTCTCAAAAAACATATCGTAGCCTGGATAAAAAATCAAAATATTCACTTTATTCAAAAGATTATAATTCCAAACCAAACATAACCAAAATATAATAAGTAAAATTAAATATTATACACGTTCTTCAAGAATTATCCAAAAATACTTACACTCACATTTAAATGCGTGTTTTCATGTTTAAATATATTTCTGTAAAAACAAAAAAAAAATTACTTTCTACCACAACACATTTCTACTAAACACCTCAGAACAGGTTCTCCTAGTGAGGTGTTCACGTAACATACAATATCACCCACACACAGTTTTACCTATATCAACCTATGTTCTTTATTTTTTATACCTTTTTTCTCTGTACTACAATATAAAACACTGTAATCATTTGTGAAATGTGTATTCAAGAATAGACATAAATAAATTTTTGGTCACGCCATTAGTCATGTTAGCTTTGTTCTGTTTACCAGCCAATGACAGAGCCAGGATTCAAAAGCGTAACAATATAGATAGATAGATTGATTGATAGATAAATGAACAGAGCAAAGACAAAAGGGGATAACCATATAATGTTTCGTGGTCTAAAATTCTACCTATTCTCTGCTTAAATTTCATGCAGAATTCTAATGGATGGCGATATACGATGTCAAGTAAATGTAAAATAGTATTTGATCGTGTGGGCCTTGTTGGGTGTTAACCAGTGCTGAGGTTTCTATTTTAAAAAAAAAACCGAATGTTGTTCATGTCCTGTACGCGTTCATTAATCCGACTTCCCTAAAAATTTCAAAGTTTGTCCACATTAGTGTTTAGAGAGTGGTTTTACTACCTATATATTATCTCCTTCCCATCTCCACCACCTTCAGCCTCACAACTAACCCCAATTGGAGCTGTCATAGAGTCACTGGCTCTAGATGGTTGGGAGCAGTTGGGACCCTTGCGCGGTTTCACACAAAAAATAAAAGACCTTCGCTTGTCTGCGGACCGTCTATTTGACAGCTGGAGCTTACAGTTTCCACCGCAAACAGCAGTGCCACGAATGGTTTTTTTTCGAATTAGATATTGTATTTTTGTAGGTATGAAGCGACATCTGTTTTCTGCGGTGACACTAGGTGTGGGGAGAAGAGGGGAGGGGTGGGGTTTGGGTGGGGGTTTCTCAGACTCTTTATGGGATGAATCCTTTCTATTATTTTTTTATTATAGAAAGCAGAAATATTGAAAAGAAAAAGGATAGGCATCGAACATTTTTTTATACCTTACCTACATCTTACTGAGTGCAAACGATCATTGAGAAGAAAATTACATTTAATTATTTATCAATACTAGTTTAAAAAAAATTACAATAACTATATTAAGATGTTATAAGAGGGAGGAAACACAGAGGCCAGCAAATCGTGCCAGCTGACGCCCACACGGAGAAAACTTATGGATATAAAATATTGCTAACTTATTGAAAATTTGTTAAAATTATTTCTTTTCCTGTTATCAACGGGACTGCAGGCCTTTAACGAATGAATTTACAGGTTTACTAAAAAAAACTGTCGGTAAAATACGAATATGTCATTAGGATGTTGGAACACGTGTTGATAAAAATGATAATATTTTCGCATTTCGTCCTTATATTTATTAGGATGAGCAGACTTGTAAGAACACGTGTTCCAATATATTCTAAATTTACTGATATTTTTGTTGGAAAATGGCGTTCAATAACGTTTTAAAAAAGATTTTAAGAAATCAGCGGCATTCAATTTTCTACGTGTCAGCTCTAAAGATTGCTTCAGTTTGTTAACAGAAATCCACAAGCGAAAAATGTGTATATTCTAACTGTACCTTATATCGCCAGGAATATAGGTAAAAGGCATAAAAATCGCTTGGCAAACGGTGTCTAGAAACGCACGATTTTAGCACAAAAGTGGTTTTATTTATTTTTTGAAAATTTGTAAGAAAGAAAAAAAGTTAAACAAGGGTAACTGTCGCAGATAATCTTAGCCATAACGCTGTATTTTTTTAAAGTTGTTTCTTAAATAGACTTCACACATTTCTAGAATATACTTCTTTTAGTAGTGTACGCTTATATTTTTTATGAAATAATCAATAATTTTATTTTAATTCTACTCAAGCGAAACGATAGGAATAGATTCAATTTATCTATAGCATATTTTTTGGTACTCATAATGTAAACTTGTTCGTAGTAAAGATTAATCTAAAGTCGTGATTTCACGGTAAGTTTCGACTTGAGATAGAGGAATATTTCAAATGACCGCCCGTTTCTGCATCGAGTCAAATGGACGTTTTACAAGATGGTTTTTATCATACCGATTCCCATATAGAAACTACATCGGGAGCCATATGAAGTAAGTGAAGACACCGTGTAAAACACCCTTAAAACGAAGTTTAATGCTAAATCACTATTTTGATTAATCTTTATAACGAATTGGTTTACATTATGAATACCAAATAATATGCTTTAGATAAATTGAAGGTTTTCCTATCGTTTCGCTTGAGTAGAATGCAAATAAAAAAATAATAACACAATAAAAAATATAAATGTAAGTTACAATTTTTTTTCAATAGAAATGTATGAACGCGTAAAGGAAACAACTTTTAAAAAATACAGTTTAATAGCTAAAATTATCTGTGACAGTTTCACATGATTGAAATTTTTGCTTTCATATAAAATTATCTACAACATAAATAAAAACCAGTTTTGTGCTTGAAATAGAACGTTTCTAGACTACGTTTGTCAAGCGATTTTAATGCTTATTACCTACAATATAAGGTATACGAAGAATATACACATTTTTAACTTGTAGCTTCCTGTTAAACGGTGATTCTCGGCCCATTTTAGATTTAGATGTTACATTGGTTGGTAGAATGTACCACGAGTTATATACGCCTAGCGGGTACCGACTACGCCATTTTCAATACTAGTTATACCTAGTGAAAAATTATATTCCTTCTAAATCTTAGGGTTTATACATAGCTTCGTTTTACAAACAAAAATAATCAAATTCTCGGGCAAAGCCGGTAATAAAGGTAGTTTGGCTTATTAAGCTATCAACTCTTATCAAACGCACAACCGGCAAAATTACAGGCTACAATAAACACGCGGAAGTGACATTTATCTAATCGCTGACACCTGCTGCCATCTGTCGGTAGGGACAGGAACTAATGTTTGCTATAGGCCAGCTGTTCCTGTTCAGTGTACCATACAGGTCTAGTGGTTACGTTCCTTGGCTACAAATCTGGAGATTGCGGGTTCAAATCCCGGCGGAAGTAAATTTTATTCCACCAATCAGAATCGAAACGTTGCTTGAAATGGCTTTATCCGTGTTTAGGGCCACAGCCGGGGATGTCAGAGTCTCACTGTCTCACTGGCAATGTGATTGGAGCGGTTCATCCTCTCTGCTTGCCCGTACGTGGAAATGGCTTCATGGTTCCTAAGCAAGGTCGATGAAAGTATAAAGCTGTTAGCTCTATGGATTTTGAAGTGTCACGTGATCAAGTCAGGGCCATCGAGCACGACAGTTTGCTGATGGCGACCGATTGTTGTTGATACCCTTTGTAACTGCTGATTTGCGAGTTGTTTTACAGCAAGCATAATAAATAAACATACCTAGTGATTATACTATTTTAATCCGTGAAGTATACTTAGCGACAACACTGACATAGTTAGTTAACTAATAAGGCCAGCATCTCTATCTTCTCTATTATAGTAAAATAAAATCGCTATCTGCGTCTGTCTGTTTGTGCGCTTAGTTCTTCTAAATAACGCAACAGATTTTGATAGGGTTTTAAGATATATAATTCAATAGTACATTGTTTAGTAGTAAACGTTTCTCATGGGGTTTAGCCAAGGTAAAATGTAGTGCCCGAAAATATATTTTTACGACTTAATAATAATAATAATTGGATGACTTGTATAGCGCCGTTTTTTTACAAAATCACCTCAAGGGCGCTGTACAAACTTATAATACATCTCTACAGTGATTTATGTTATTACTTAACTATTTATGGAGATAATATACAGTACAATACTTACCTGGTAGGTCACTTGAGATAAACACTTAATTAACATTATATAATTGTTTATTAGCGAAATTTAGATACAGGATTTAGGACATAATTGGAAAATTGAATATAACTGGACTTTCTCTTAGGAATAATATATTTAATTTAAAGTTACGACAGCTTAAAAAGGTAAGTTTTTAGTTTAGACCTGAATTCTGTTGGACTTGTTATGGATCTTAGTTCCGGAGGAAGTTTATTCCAAGCCTTCGGCCCAGATACTCCGAAAGCGCGATCACCAAACTTAGTATTTGGCTTGCGCTTAGGTTCCATCAGTCTGCCTACAACTGCTGATGTTGCTGATCTAAGAGTTGACTGTCTCAGACCAGTGTTTTCCGGGACGCATAGTTCAGAGATGTAGGTGGGGCCATTTCATTGATGGATTTAAACACCATCCAGCACAGTTTGTACAGTATTCTTTCAGGGCACTTGAGCCAGTGAAGGTTACCAAGATGTTCTGAAATGTGCGAATATTTTGAAACCCCGGTTATGAGCCTTGCTGCTGCATTAAACACTGATTGAAGTTTGTCAATTTGATATTTTGGAAGGCTGGCATACTTGATTATAAAAAATCGACTTTTCTCTACTTTCTATAACCATAATATATATGTTTTATATATGTAAACCTTCCAGAAGAAATTTTCTAAATGATAGTGAAAACCATATCAAAAATCATTGCGTAGTTTAGAAGAACTAAGCGCATACAGAGACTTTGATTTATACTTTTTAAAGATTTGGTTTTCTTGATTGAATAAATAAATAGTGGAATCTTGCTGAAACTCCTCAGATAGAGTCGTTGTCAATACATTATATCAATTTGTATGCACTCATTGTATGACATTATATTTAATAAATACAAAATTGTCGGTACCATACAATTAGAATTTGGCTAAGGCGTTGTTAACCATAGCCCACGGGGAGGAACGTTCAATCCTAAGTCAAACCAAAAAATAACTTTGATGATAATAAAAGGTAGTAAGGTAAAAAATAGATTTTTTCAGACTTTCAAAATATGCAGAAATTTATTAAAATATTGATTGTTCGGATTTAAAAGCTTCTAGAAGGATCCACGCTCATGTCAATTCTAGTATTACAAAAATACAGTATCGACGGCCACCATCTTGAAACGGAACGTATACTGAAACAAATTTGCAGATACACGAAAAGTTGAGTTAAGGCGCAGCTTAATGCCAAATCACTATTTTGATTAATCTTTATAACGAATTGGTGTACATTATGAAAACCAAAAAATATGCTTTAGTTAAATTGAATGTTTTCCTATCGCTTCGCTTTTATAGAATACAAATAAAAAAATAAATTACTCAATAAAAAATATAAATGCAAACTACTACAAAAAATATTTTTCCAACAGAAATGTATGAAAGCATAAAGGAAACAAGTTTTAAAAATACAGTTTTATAGCTAAGGTTATCTGTGACAGTTTCACTTGATTAACTTTTTTGCTTTCTTATAAAATTATTTACAAAATAAATAAAAACCGGTTTTTTGCTTGAAATCGAACGTTTCTAGACTCCGTTTATCAAGCGATTTTAATGCCTATTACCTACGATATAAGGTATACCAAGAATATACACATTTTTGGCTTGTAGCTTCCTCTTAAAACATGACTTCTCTATTTTCAGTCAATAACCTTATAACAACTGGTGGTACTTGCCGACAATCAGCTGTGTGACTTTTTTGTCTATGGTTTTTTGTAACCCGTCGAGTTAGCATTCACCTGTACACTGAACACCTGCCATTGCCTCTACCTTCTATACCATATTGTATTGCTACCTAACTTCCGTATTGCTATCTGTTAGCCGCTAGTTATACGCAGTTCCCACAACTTAGAAGCTTATCTGAACGCAACAAATTCAAACATATTTATTATTTATTTATTCTTATGACATCTTATTTGGTTTGGTTTTTGGTTTTACCCCCAACTGGGTTTTACATGGATTTTAAAAACAGAATATATCTAGTGAGCTATCGAAAATTATACAACAAAAAATTAAAGCATGATATTACAAATCTCTTCAAATTATTGGTAACCCAGTTAAAAACGGGATTACAGACCGTTTTCTATCGTTTTCCGATTTATTAGGAATTTACTAAAAGTTTATCAGGAAACAGCCTGAAATCTCATTTTTATCCAGTTTTTAATAAATAAGCAATGGATATAATTTTTTCTCCGTGTGCAATCCCGTTTTTAACCGGATTACGAATAATTTTAAGAGATTCTTAATAAATTAGCAATACTCAATTTTCTCCGTGAAATTTACACAATTAGTACTAACGTGTATAAATAAATTATGCATTAAAAAAAAAGGTTTTTTACATAAAATACTAATTTTGATTGTTCTTAAAACTTCTGACGTTTAATTAACTCAAATTTGCTTTGAATTTAAGTGTCATTTTCAAAATTGTAATTAATTGTTCAGACAAGCCATAAGGTACTTACCTATAATGAGAAAATGATTTTATTTTAATCAATTAATTATTATTGTACGTTGGAAATGTGCATTTCATTTGTTTATTTTTTGAGTGATTTCGTGATTTTTAAGGATTACTTACGGTGTTCGTTCGAAAGATAATTTTTTTAACGTATTTCTAAATTGTCAAAATAATAAAATATATACTATAAAGAAAAGTGTAAATATTTGTTTTCGAAAGGCATACCGACGTAAAACTTTGATAAATACTTTCAACCTCACACATCCTTTAAATATAATATCCCGTGATTTTTCACGGGTCTGCTCTAGTATTAAATAATATTATTATTATCATCATTCAATTTTAAAAAAGAGTTTATTTATTGACCATAACCTTAGATGGATACCTCACATCAAACAAATCACAAATAAACTTCTCAAAACAATACACATTTTCCTAAACATAAGAAACATATATAAAATAAAACAATTGAAAACAATATATTTTGCACTCTGCCAATCAATAATAGAATATGGAATTATTGCTTGGGGAGGAGCAACAAACTCGGCTATCAATTACATAGAAACCGCACAGAAAACGATCTTAAAGGTAATACTAAAAAAACATAGACTGACCGATACAGACCAAATATTCAACAGCTGTGACGTACTAGATATACGCCAATTATACGTAAAAACACTACTAAACTACATTTTTAACAAAAAAAATAAATTTCAACATACACAAAATAACACTAACAGACCAGTTAGACAAGCGTACAAAGAAAACATTAAAACTCCAACAGTAAATTCAACCTTTGGACAAAGACACTACCAATACCATGCAATAAAAGCTTTCAACAGTCTAAAAATTGAAATTAAAATTGAGGAAAATAAAAATAAATTCACACACAAAATTACAAAATGTATTAAAGAACAAAAAAGACAATATTACTAAAATGTCATAGCATAAAATAAAAATAAAACCTACACGTAACACACAAAATTATATATTAAATGTTTTATTTTATCTTATATTGTAGATATTGTATTTAGATTATATTTTCATATTATAAAATGAAGGCCTCAGCACGGGCAAGCCACCCAGTGAGGCCTACATTACTGGAAAACTTTGAAATGTAAAAAAATGTTGTACCAAATAAAAAAATAATAAAATTAAGTAAAATAAAATAAACACATTCTGCCAAATATTTATTATTATTACGCTTGACAACTGTTTCGCCTACCGAAGGCATTCAAACATCAGATCTAGTCACCAAACACAGCCGAAGCAATATCAAGCAAGGTTATATAATATATATATACCGATTTTATTACGTAAGTACCGAATACGAGTACCAACTGCTCCAAACCGTCTAGAGCCAGTGAGACTATGGCATCCCCAATTGGGGTATGTTGTAAGGCTGGAGGTTTGAGGAGGGAAAGTAGATGGGGAAGAGGACGGTAGGGGAGTATCTGGCTATTTAGATCTGGTCACCAAACACAGCGAAAGCCATTTCAAGCAACGTTTTAAATTAGAATGGTGGTTTAACACCAGGGCGATACTGGGAGCATCTTCCACTGTGGAACATGCCGCAAATATACTATAAACATATTTAAAATGAATAAATTGCGAAATAACACAAAATAAACAAATAAAATTTACTCGCGCACGCCGGAATATGAACCCGCGACCTTCGGATTGCTAGTTGAGAGCCTTACCCCTCAACCACGGAGGCCTCTCTGGACGAGAAATACTAAGAAATAATATTTTTGCACTCTTAAATATTATTTTAGTATTTTCAATGATACATATTTTAGTATTCCCTACAAACATATATTAAAAATAAAAAAAAAACCACGACAACAAAAATTATTACAATGCAATATTCACTTTTCATCTCTACCTTCGAATTTATTAATCCCCGCTTCCCCAATATTTTACCCTCAGGGTAGGTTGTGCTATTCTGTTCACATTCGGTGCATCTACGGCCGGGTTTTATCCGTGGTGTGAAAAGACAGGTGTATCTTTGGGATGGCAATATCTATGGCCGGTTTTTTTCACTAAGCCCCGTTTTCCCAATCGTTTACCCTCCTGGATTAGTTGTGCTATTCACTTCACAAGTCCGCATCTATGCGCGGGTTTTACCCATGGTGGGAAAAAACAAGTGTATCTTTGTGATGGCAATATCTATGGCAATTTTTTTTTCCATTACGCTTCGTTTTCCCAATTGTTTACCCTCTGGGATTGGTTGTGCTATTCGGTTCACAAGTCCGCATCTATGCACGGGTTTTATGCGTGGTGGGAAAAGACAGGCGTATCTTTGGGATTGCAATATCTATGGCCGTTTTTTTTTCATTAAGCCCCGTTTTCCCAATCGTTTACCCTTCGGGATTAGTTGTGCTATTCGGTTCACAAGTCCGCATCTATGCACGGGTTTTATCCGTGGTGGGAAAAGACAGGCGTATCTTTGGGATTGCAATATCTATGGCCGTTTTTTTCATTAAGCGCCGTTTTCCCAATCGTTTACCCTCTGGGATTGGTTGTGCTATTCGGTTCACAAGTCCGCATCTATGCGTGGGTTTTATCCGTGGTGGGAAGAGACAGGCGTATCTTCGGGATTGCATTATCTATGGCCATGTTGTAATGGAATTGAAGTGGAATAACGTCGGGCAATTATATCTGTGAATACGCGGAAAAACGTTCTGTATTTTTTTATCATTTTGGAAATTGAGTATAGTGGAAATGAATACAAAATGTATGTGTAAAATGAAATCACTCACTGGATAACTAACACCTCTGGGGTTACCCCAAGTGGTTCACGGGGTGAGGTTTGTTCAGATCTTGGCGGCGGATGCGTCTGCCCTCCAGCTGCGTGGAGGGTCTGATCGGGAGAGGCCGGTTGGAGGAGACCCTTTGATTTCTACAGCCGGACTCTCTCGAATCATCGCCTTGCACCACAGTGAAAGGGATGGATTCATACATCCTTGAACACACTAACCGCCAGATTTCTACCCACCACAAAATTCAATTTATTAAGATTCTCTTGAAATTATTAGTAGTCCGATTAAAACGAATATATTATCACAATCGGAACACGTGTTCATAAAAATTCGAATATTTTCGCATTTCGTCATAATATGTTATCAGGGAAAATGCAGGTGCATGGACACGTGTTCCGATATATTAGGAATTTAAT
Source organism: Hesperophylax magnus (assembly GCA_026573805.1). Classification (NCBI taxonomy): domain Eukaryota; kingdom Metazoa; phylum Arthropoda; class Insecta; order Trichoptera; family Limnephilidae; genus Hesperophylax; species Hesperophylax magnus. The sequence continues at coordinate 1,496,370 of JAIUSX010000230.1, read as the reverse complement.
AATATTAGTTTATTAGGAAACGGCCTGCAATCCCGATTTTAACCGGAATTAGCAATACTCATTTATATCTGTGCACTCATACATTTTTTTCATCCGATGTCTTCCTCTGTTACCTTTCAATAAAAAAAAACCCTCCACAGAGCATCCCCAAATATCACATGAAGGGAATTATTTTTTGTGGGTAGTTAATTTTAAAAAAATCATAATAATTTGCTTGTAGATTCCTGGTTGACAACCGCTGCCCTTATTGGCATATTTTAATGCCAGCAAGCTGTGAACACCAAGTGAACCATATGGTCATACACATACACCCTCGCTCACACACGCACACACTCACCGTACCGGTATACTTTCATACAGACTTACCTACTTACATACTTACACCACGTGGTGTTGCCTACTGATAACCTGTGTTCTGTGCTCCTACAGGGTGATCCAATAAACGTGTGATAAACAAATCAATGTGTGATGTATTCCGAATGAAAACTGATGTCGCCAATTGATATATTCCGTTAATGTTATATCTGTCTTTACAGATTTAAGGGTTGGGAACTCTTAGTTAAAAAATAAAAGGTTCTACTTATAAATGCGTTTATTTGCGTTATAATAAATAGGTCTGGATTTAGCTACACTGTTCATTACCCGAGGGTTGGTAATTCTCTGGTTCGAGAAGCTTGTTCCCTGTCATCTGATACACTCTGAAGTAAGCTTTATGACTAGCGCCATCTATCGCTTAAATACTCTACTTATTACCATACATCACAGTTAATATACACATTAAGTTTTTCTCAGAACAACTGCTCAGGAACAGCAAAATCCCGGCGTGCTTAAGTTAATTTTATTGAATTTGTTTGTATTAGGTTAGGTATGATATGAAATTTTCACGACCAAAAGTATTGAAGTGATTTTTTTTGGGTATTATGCCGCGTTGCGCTAGCTCCTTCTTTAGCCAACATTTCAGACAGCATTGCAGTCCATCATCAGGGCAGATGTGTAATATATAGATGTATGTGTGAAGTGTGTGCTTATCTATGAAGATGCGATACCGTGTTGCCAGCTCCGAACCTCTAAGTTTGTATTCATTTAAAATAATATATGTGTAGTGAAAAGACCACAATACAGAATTGAAACGTTGTTTGAAATGGCTTTAGCACTGTTTGGAGTTCAGATATGAATAGCCAGGAACTTTACTGCCTACCTCATCTCTATCTCCTTGCCCTCCACAAAATCTTCAGTCTCACAACATAACCCAATTGGGTGTTTGGGTGCAATACTCACGTAATAAAATCTGTATATATATTATATAACCTTTCTTGATATTGCTTCTGCTGTGTTTGGTCACTAGATCTGAATAACTAGGTATTTCCCAGCCATCATAATAATAGTTTTTTTCCTATAGTACGTCTAAATTTAAATGTATTTTAAAAATGGTTTGACCGACGATTTAACCTTCCTACACAGGAACTGTGGTCGACAACTCTACCAGCCGATCAGGTAGGACCAAGATTTATTTAGTATATTAGCTGCTGTAATGTCAACAAAATGCGTATATGTTTGTTTGTGTATGCGTGATTGCTACCAATACGATTGGACCGGCATTCATTGCGTATATTATCTTCTGTAATGTGTTCGAATTCAGAGAAATGCGTATACGTCCGCGTGTATAAGCGTGAATGCCACCAAAATTTAATAGAATGCATTGTCATTGACAACGAGTCTATCTGCCGAGTTTCAGCACGATTGGATATCGGGAAGTGTGTTAATTTCCGCTTCCAAGATTGCATTCATTCAAATATTTATATGTATTTAAAAATGTGTGTCTTTTGTTTCACCCTGTAGATATCCTATATGGGCTATATAGTAGAGGAGGCTACACTGCACAAGTATAGTGGAACACCTGTGCCTGGTCTAAGTAGGTACCGTCACAGATGAGGACAGGTTATAATATTACTATATTGGCTTTCGCTTTATATTAGAGGCGATGACAGCATTGGATAGATCATACTAATACAGAGAAAAATGAGTATTGTTAATTTATTAAAAATCTGCCTTTTCATGATAAATTTTTAGTAAAAAGTTAACATATCGGAACACGTGTTCATGTGCCTTAATATAAGGAAAATATTACACGTCTTTTTTATTTATTTATTAATTATCAGGAAATCGACAGTTTTAATTTATTTCAGTTTGTACATAAGTATTATATAGCCAAAATAAAACCAATTATGGATTTCCTCCCTGTGATTTTACCTCTACTGAGACAGCATAATAAGCAATAAGTAAATTATTTGTAAAAAAGGAATATGAATTCAAAAATTTATACAAAACAAAAGATTATATAAAACGAAAAATTACAAAACAAAACATTTATAGCCATTGACAGAGGCTGTAGATATAAATCAAATCATAATAGAAATATAAACAATAGAGACATAACATTATTCACAAACCATCAGAGAAATATTCTTTTATGAACCTCTTGTATCCGGTAAGTTCGCAATTGAAAATATCCACCTTGGATAATACGCTATTGTTATTGTTGCATAGTATTTTCATGCAAAAATTCTGCATAGAGTTCGCTAAACGATTGCTTCGACGGTTGGTTAGAGTTCGTTTTAACAACATGATAATAAGTTCGAATGTTTCTAAAAGTTTATTAGGAAACCTATCAATTCATTCGTTAAGGGCCTGCAATCGTTTTTTTTAACTTAATTAGCAATATTCAATGTCAGTAATTTTCTCCGTATGCTAGGAATTAATTGAATACAAATTAATTTCAAAATAAACCACTGTAATATCTAAAGCTGTTTATTTCTTACAAATAAATAAATCATATAATTTAATCGTGGGTTCAACAAACTTCAAAGCAGTATTCTGAGACAGAGTGAATATTTTTATGATGAAATTATTATTGTATCTCCTCTCCCATTTGCCACCTGCTTATCCATTGATTGATTGAAAATACCTACTTCATTGTACTCTTCATTATATTATATCTACCTCAAATCATCCGCAGTTCAAACGAAATCTTTAGGAGAATCTGTGTTTTGATATTAGGCAACTTTGTACGACAAAACATACTAGAATACTTCTTCAAACACAGAACTGTATTTGACAATGTTCAAACTGGTTGCGATACCAGATCCAAGGTCAATAATCTCTTACGTACCACTTTCGCTAAAGCAACATTTGGTTAAAGAAATTTTAGATACTTTGCAATAAAGTTCAATACTGTGCTTCCACTGGACATAAGACAGGACACAAATTACGCTTGATACAAATTGGACACCAGATATTCGTTCACTAGTCAAAACAGATGAAATATCAACGAATTTTCTAACTTTTTCGTGTTGGTAATTGTTTAATATTTTTGGCATCTTGACCTAAAATTCCCACCACACTTCACAAACTCAAATAATGTGTACTATAAACATGTCTTAAATCATTATAAGCATTAATTACTCGTCTGAAATATCCATACAAATTGAAAATATCTCCAGAGTAAAAATAAATGCCGCCGACGGGAATTTAACTCTTCTGATTTCTGGTCAGGTGCTCTGGACCGCTGAGCTACGTTAAATATGTAATATTTGGCTAATTTATATAGCGCCGTTTTCGTGAGAAATCACCCCAAGGGCGCTGTACTAGTACTTCAATCGACAATTACTGCTTATTATATTTTTTTCTAATAATTTGTTATCTTCTGTGCTATGCATAAAAACCTTGTCTTATAAACATTAGTTTATAATTAAAAAAATAATTATGTCTTAAATCAGTTAAAATAATAATTCATATGCTGTCCACATTCGACGCATTGAATCTGTTCAACATCGGTTCTTAAGAGGGATTGCTAGGAGGCTAGGATTAGAAAAAGGCAAATATTCATATGATGAAATTGAACTAACTCTAAACCTCTCTCCTTTGGAAGTCCGTCGGGAAAGAAATGACCTCATTTGCTTCTTCAAAATTATAAATGGTATTATTGATTCACCTACTCTACTGCAACTCATTCCCTTCAATATCCCCTCGCACAGACTCAGAAATAATGAACTGCTTTTCCTCAACCATCATTCGACAAATTATGGATATTATTCACCATTGACCAGAATGTGTAGACTGGTCAACTCAAGTTAAAACCTTAACTTTTTTGGAATAAGTCTGAATGATTTTTGCCAGTCGCTAAACAAGTGACGGAATATTATAAGTGTCCTGTGGTCCTGACCCACGGCGTATTCTTGACTTGATTCGACTTGTCACTTTATTTTCTTATATTATATCTGCCTTATGTCTTTGCTTTCATGTACCTTTGTCTACTCCTGTATTTTTCATTTTACTGTATTCGTGTTATTATTTTGTAATTTGGACGATGTCCGTTAATAAATAAATAAATATGCATCATAGAAACAGTGAAAAAATTAATATGCTTCCTAACTTTTCTCTTATATTGTTAACATGAAAGTTATCATACGGTACCATGTAGGTAACAATATTGTTCTCTCAATATATAATCTTTGTGTTATTTTTATTATTTTGCAAAATTATTAACCTCATCACAGGCTTGTCCCAGTCACGTTAAAAATCTAACGTAAAAAAGATACAATGTAAATAAAACAATAAGCAACAATTTCTACGATTTTGAGTAAAAAAATAATTTTTCTAACGTTATGAATTTATTGTTATATATTTGTATTACATTACCTGCTTTATATGATCTAAACATTCTAAACCTATCAATTTGACTGTCCTGAAACGGGAAACCTTTCCCGTTGGACAGTCAAAGCTTCATTATTCTGTAATTGTATTTTTAAATATCTAATAAAAAAATAAAATTCCTCATTGAAAGCTCAACACAGTATTTTCTAGTGGAACAGACACAGTTAGTAACATCACCCACATAGTAATTATATTAAATACTAATTATAACAAATTAAACAAAAAACTAACCAACACAATTTCAAATAACAATTCATCTCTCCAATACCCATTTTTCTACTTCTCCAGGTGCCTTCTTATATTGGAATTTTAGTTTGGCTATTAACTAATTTTGCACATTAAAACCTAATTCATCGCTCTGAGGCCAGTCATCACGAAGACTAATGAATAGGAGAGGGTGTGGTGAAGGGTGAGATGGATGGTCCATATTCATTAAGAGCGAATCTGTACAAAGAGGCCGCCCACGGGATAGCGGGGGGCCCTAACGCGGGCCCTGTGGGAACCCCGTTCGCGTGCCAATTGAAATATCACCTGCCGCAAAATACCACTTAGCAGTGGTAGGCTTTGGTGCCGAATTACTGAAGATATTATTGGGTTGAAAAATAAGTTGCTAGATTTATATTCAGTTTGAAAATAGAGAAATATGTCCCAAGGTGGACTTTTGCGGGGGTCTATCCTTTTTATGTGAATACGGCACAAGGGTCCTAACTGCTCCCAACCGTCTGGAGCCGGTGAGACTACGGCATCCCCACTTGGGTATGTTGTGTGATGAAAGTAGTGAGAAGGGGAAGTACCTGGATATTCAAATCTGGTCACCAAACACAGCTAAAGCCATTTCAATGTTTCAATTCTGGGTGGTATTCTTTCAGCAGGGTGATACAAAGAATATCTTTCATTCTGGAAGTTTATTAGAAAACCTATAAATTCATTCTTTAAGGGTCTGCAATCCCGTTTTTAACCGTATTTCGAATAATTTGAAGATATTTGAATATCTTCAAATTATTAGATAAATTAGCAATATTTTGTATCAGTATGTTTTCTCCGTGGGTATTAATTAATTTTGCTCAAAAATGTGCCTCAGTACAGGTTCGTCTAGTGAGGCAGCCTTCTATTATTGTCTTTTTATGTGCCCCAATACAGGTTCATCTAGTGAGGGAGCCTTCTATTATTATCTTTTTATGTGCCCCAGTACAGGTTCGTCTAGTGAGGCAGCTTTCTATTATTGTCTTTTTATTACTGTGGCATAACAAACTTTTTCAATTATTCTTCTTACATAATCTAATGTAACCTTAAATAGTAGTGGGTATGTGTATAACTTTGTAAGGCAGTTTTAATTACTGAACAATAATAACAATCTGCTGAAATGATCGATATCAAATGACAAGTCAAAACAATATCTACGATGGATGTGACTTGCGCATGTATTCTATGTACGTCAAATGCATAAAATATCCGACAACAGACAAGGGGCGGTCTACTTAAAATAAGATCTATATAAAATGCAGTCTACATAGAAGGCTTTCTGTGGCAGGACAACAACTGCCCGGGCCCACATAATACATAATATTTATATAAATAATTCTTTGCTGTCTCCGATAGACTCAACAACTACTGGACCGATTATGCTAATAATTTCAAAGTTTGTACTTGTTAGTTTCAGGAGTGTTTTGGTTTGAATGGTAGAACAAGTCGGGGACGTCCGAGGAAGACTTAACCCATTATCTCTGCACTGGAATGAGATACAGAATCGAATTAAAGTTGACATAATGTAGTTTTTTTAATAACGATCTGGAATACAGTAGTTAATGGTGGAAGTTGGGCACACCAAGGTTTGTGGCATGATCATGTGAAACAAAAACGTATAAAAATTAAACTTTTTAAATTCTTTAGAATAACATATTTTTGTATTGACAGACGATTGTCTTAATATTTTTTCATCCTTGTCCTTTCTTAAATAATAAGATTTTATATAAGTCCCATTTGCTAAAAACTGAATTTCACACTAGCTGTCTTTATTATCTACTTGTTTCTTCTGATGATTAATAATCAAATATTGTTGCAGTATACTGTCAAATTACCCATCTGGTAACACATCTAATACTTATTTTTTCTTTAATTTTGAAATATTTTGTGTTTGTATGTAGAATTACTTTATGTTTGTGATTACTCTTATGTTTGCTTCACTCAAATGTAAATTGTTAACCTCGATACAGGCTCAGTCCTAGTGAGGTTGATTTTTATGTGAAAAAAAGTGTTTTATGTATAGTGAGATGCAATAAATAAATAAATAAATATTATTTCCAGTTTTCAGTTACACTAGAATTCCCAACCTCAAAACTTTACTCCAAACCATTCATACGCCGGGTACACGTCGGATACTTTCATAATAAATCCTATTTGCAAAACAGAAAATAGTAAAATAGAACCCAATTTCCAAAATCTAAATTCCTATCCGCATTGAAGAAGGGTATGATTGAAAAGCTGCTGTACTTTCCAAAACTGCGTACAGCTGCTCCGGAGAGGGGTGCTCTGAGGGGGGTGTAGGGGAGTAATAGCACCAGGGGTTAGGGGTGGAGGTGGGAGAAAGGGTGGAACACCCACTCCCTCTTCTGCCACCCGGACACCATAATCCCAGACTCCTGAGCTCAAGGATTATGGGACAGGTCATTTTTTACTCACGTGTTGTGTATTATAAATAAAAAATTATTAATATAACTATATAAATATAAATATAACAATATAAACATAACTATGTAACTAAGTACATAACTTTACTATTATATAATTTCTAAGTATGTGTTAGGATGTGCCAACCTTTATTTCCATTATGTACAAAACAAATGCCATCTTATATTTTTAATTATGTATAAAAAAAAATTTCATTATTTACAAAAAAAAAAAAAAATTGCAACTTATATTTTCATTATGTATAAAAAAAGTAGTCCTTCATGCATCCAAATTGTAACAACTGATAAGTATGTATAGTACTGTCAATTTGATAGTGCTCCCTCCCTAAACACGAGAATTTCTCAATTAGGGAGGTATTGTTACCACTAATATTATATATTATATATTATGTATTATATGTATATTGGTTAATAAAAAAATATATATATATATATATAAATATAAGTATATAAATAAAACTATGTAAATATAAATAAAACTATGTAAACATAAATATAACTATGTAAATATAAATATAACTATGTAAATATAAATATAACTATGTAAATATAAATATAACTATGTAAATATAAATATAACCATGTAAATATAAATATAACCATGTAAATATAAATATAACTGTGTAAATATATCTATATAAATATAAGTATACAAATATAACTATGTAAATATTACCATATAAATATAATTATATAAATATAACTATATAAATATATTAAAAATAAACAACATATATTGTATGTATAATTAATTCAGTAAATTAATATTATTCATTTAATTAAATTTTAATATGTGATAATGAAATCTTCAGAACGGGAGATCCCTGTTAAAAATATCATTATCTAAATTTATAAATTAAAGGAAGTTAATAAAATATTTATTGTTATTGCTGATTCCTGTATGCTCATTCTGATGAAATGATTGCATTTTTTTTAAATCTCTTTCTTTTTTCTATCCTGTGTAGTATTTAACTATTTTATAAACCAACCTAACCAATCCTAAATCAACATAACTTAACCTACCCAACCTTACCCAACCCAATTGTACTTCTGTATTACCTACGTATCTTTTAACTATTTTTTATTTATTTATTTCTTAGGTGAATATCGCTGGGAAATGAATGTAGCGGGCATTCGTCGACCATATGTTCGGTGGTCTGCACCGCACCACACTCACACATCGCCGACTCTTTAAGGCCCCATCTGTGCATCATGTAGGCACAGAGCACCTTAACCTATTGATGGCGGAGCAGGTTTTGCGAGGCAATCAAAACCCATCTGGAGACAGTGGAACTATGGCATCCCATACGGTGGTAGGTTGCGAGACAGGAGAGAGTTGCGAAGACAAGGATAGGCGAAAGGAAGTTTGGGAGGTACCCGGCTATTGAGTTCTGGTCACCAAACACAGCTTAAGCCATTTTCAAGCAATGTTTCTGTTACGAATGATGGTCTTTTACCAGGGCGATACTGAGAGTATGTAATGATAATAAATGTTTTATTATATTCCATTTTTGTAACATAGAGAGCTAATGATATCCTCACGGTGATCTCCCGTGCTGAGGATTTTGTTTTTCTGAAATAGGTAATTAATTACACATGGTGTTTTTTACTGCAGTTGAGTGGTTTCGATTTCAGCCTGTAATTAGTTTCAGCATATTTTCTATTTCTGATCTCCCTTTATTAAGAATCCAGATTTTTTATGGTATACTAGCTGTACCCCGCAACGCGTTGCTGTAGCTCAGTCTGTGTGTGCAAATAGAGAAACTATAGCGCGAGCTATTGCTTTTACGCTCAATAGGTAGCGCTGTTTTTTAAAAAAAAAACATGTTTTAACCTGTCACAGGTGACATCTATACAATACAGGTATATAAAAACACACGCGTATTTGAATGCAACGCTGTGTCAAAATTTGAAAGCAATGGGTGAAGAACTTTCGGAGATTTTAGATTTTGAACAAACGAACATTTACATTTTTATTTATATAGAAGATAGATTTAAATGTTATAATATTACTGTGTGTTTTGAATGAGAGTGGGATTTTGGTGCAGAGGTTACTACCATAGTATACGAAGCTTTTTGCCCAAATTTTGTATGTCGTAGTTGCTTGTTGGCTATGTTTTTGACCCTGAGATCTAGTGTTTCTAATATACTATGTGTTTGATGTTATTTCTTGTGTTTTGTATTTATGAATGTAAATGAGTATTATTTAATTGACAGTACGTAAAGTTTGTTGAAGATTTCTTCAACTTGGTACAACTTACAGGGACTTTCAGGATAATTTTCATTTCTTTTTGGGTTTTAATTAGTGATTTTAGGATATCATTTGCACTGCCCCATCCGATAATATCGCATAAAAATCTGATAATATGACGTAAGTTATGTTAACGTAATTAAACTATTTATTCGTTTATTCGTACCAGAACACATCGCGTTATAATTACAGAATAAACAGCGCTATAAAAAGCGTGCCAGTAATGAAGAAAAAAGCCCGGTTTACACAGCGCATTCCTGCGGGGTCTGCGAAACCTTATCGCGCTTCTAATTAAGTCCGGCAGATGGCAGTGGCGGCGTTTGTAAATACACGTTCTCATCTGACAGCTCCCCTGCTTTCTGTCCGGGCCCATGTAAACACGGCATTACTTACCGACTGACAACGCCAACAACTGGGTGTCCCTACAAATATATTCTAAACAAAATATTTAATATAACTTATTGAGTTTTTATTTTTTATCTCCACACGGAAGGCTCTGAGATCATCTTTGGAGATGCTGTGTCAAAGGGTCTTTTTGAACAAGGGTTTTGAAGAGATCCATGTTGTATGGCGGAAGAAATACAGAGGCCGGTAAATCGTTACAATGCCGAAGTGTTGAACTTAAGAAAGAGTCGTAAAAACGACCCATTCTCTTGTGACAAATTTGTCCAAATGTCGGGCGCACATTTGGCGTGATTCCCGACTAAGCACTGGTTCCTCGGAGCATTTTCCATTGTAATACCGGTAGAGCAAAGACAACATTCCTATCCGACGCCTGTACTCTAAAGATTGCAATACCATTACGACGGCTTCCCTGGTCGCGGGGTAAGGCTCTCGACTAGCAAGCGGGTTGATTTGATGCATGATTAATTTGTGTTATTTCACAAAGCACTTATTATAACCTCGAATCGCAATATTTAATTACCAAAGATAATACTCGTGGTGAATTCTTCATAAAATATTCCAAAATGTCTGTTAAACTAGGCCACCCTGTACTACGGTAGAGACAGGTACCTACCAACAAGTTGAGGTAAGCCAGTTCCTTGTTCCTGTTCCGCAGTACCTAACTGGAAAAGATCTGGACTTTATCTCTACCTCTGGACATCGTCCAAGGTTAGGTTACAACAACCATACAACCTAAGAACTAGTCAACGTCAAGAACCTACTGTAATAGTTAACTCTATAGATAACCGAATTAAAATAGTGATTGGAAAGATTATAACGATTATAGACTAACTTACCTACATAACTAAATTAATTGTAACCATCCAACAAACCAAGTATAGATTATTTTATTTTTTATTTTATTTATTTATTTAACGCCCAGAAGGCTTTTAAATTTAGGTGGTACAATTTTAATGACAGTTTTGAAACATAATCAAGAAATAATAAAAATAAAATTACATTTGCAAGAAACAAAATTAAAAATAACAAGAACATAAGTTAAAAAATACAGCGATTTGACTTGTTTGCAAAAATATAACTTCCATTTAAGAATAGTGTTGAAATAAGTCTTTTACGTGATTCACAAAATTCGCAAAGTTCATATTAAATATATCGACATCACTAAGTATTGGTTTCGAGGTTCCATGCTAACTCAACACACCTTTAAAAGGTGATATAAAGTCATTAAAAACGATGTTTTTTTTAACCTAACCTAACCTAACCTACTTAACCCAGTTAATAAAGTTTTTGTTTCATCACTTTCCATGACTTTATATTACTTTTTAAAGATGTGATGAATTATCATTTTGATAATTTATCCGGTCACCTGGTTTCCCATAGTGTGAAACCGTTGTATTAGGGAGTTCGCAATGTAATTGCGCTTATGTGTGTTGCAGTGGAATAGTGTATTTTGTCGTGTTGTTATTGTAGGTATTCGTAAGTTTATGAGTTGCAGAAGTTAGCAACAGTCGAATTTAGAGTTTAGAATTTTGAATAAAAAAGTTATGTCGTTTATTTAACGCCTGTCTTCCAATGTGTGTATTTCTAGAGTATTTAATAAGAAATGATATTGTAAGTCTTCTAGTGGGATATTTAATTTAAAATTTATAAAACGTAGAAATTTTTTGTATTCGCTCAATGTTATTAATGTGAATTTTGTAAGAGGGAGACCAAACTACTGAGTTTTATTCAATTATGCTTCTAACTAGAGATATGTATAAATTAATCAAATCCTTGTACTGTAGTACCGCCCAACATAAAATTAACTTATCTCTTCCTAAACAAGCTTATTATGGAACATAAATATACATTAATAAAATAAATATCAATATTTACAATCCTAATTACATGTGCTCTAATCTATGTATGTAAATTTGTCTAATAAATAATAAGCAGTGTTAATCTCAAGTCACCTCCCAAGTAAGTTGGTCATGTATAAAATATAAATAAATAATAATGTATGTACATTCTAACGCAGCAATACGTTCATTGTTCAAATTCATTGTACATTTACAGGGTTTTCCAATAAGAGGTGTTATTTTGATATTCAACCGTAAAATATCAATGGTTTCGTTGCTTGTTTGACACGTAGCGCCGTCTCGTTGAAAGTAAACGTTGTCTAGATCAATACCATCCAATTCCGACCATAAAAAATCATTAATCATCTCTCGATAGTGCAATCCATTCACCGTAACTGTTGCTTCAGCCTCATTTTCGAAAAAGTAAGGTCCAATGACTCCGCCGGACCATAAACCGCACCAAACAGTCATTCGTAGAGGATATAGAGGCTTTTCAACAATAACTCTTGGGTTTTCCGAGCCCCAGATGTGACAATTTTGCTTGTTGACGAGGCCACCGAGGTGGAAATGGGCCTCATCACTCAAGATGATTTTGCATTCGATTCACTCAAGTGAATTTTAATAATTTCAATGCGTTGTTGAAGCGTGTATCGTTCCATTTTTATTAATGGCGTAGTTTCTACTTGTCAAATGTCAAAAAATGACAGCTTCAAAAGTAACATCTACCGAAATAGCGGGCTATTCAAAATAACACCTCTTATTGGAAAATCATGTAGTTTTGTATTAGTGATCGACGAACCGGTGGATACAATCTGTTAGCCATAAGTTGATAATAGTTTGTCTAGTCTACACTTAGTTATAAGATAGAGCATTGTAGAAATATATTAAAATAGTTAACTCCATTAATGAATTAAAATAGGTGGGATTGGGCGCGAATTTGAGTAATCTGAAAGTATGTTGCCTGTTTTATGCTGATGATGCGGTGCTGATTGCTTATAGTATGGATGTTCTACAGTGTGGACAGAAACTGGTGTGGGCTCAAAGCCGTGGTTCAGTCGACAATGCTCCGAAGCAGTTCGACGAAAAAACGCGGCTTACCGAGCCTACAACACATCTCGAACGCCCGAAAGCAGATCAGCATACAACAAATCGGCAAAGGAATGCAAGAGAATCATCAATAGATCAAAATTCGAACACGACCTGCAGATCAGCAAAAAGCTGGCTGCCTGCCCGCATGGCAGCAGAGCATTCTGGTCGCTTGCGGGCTCAATAGGTCGAAATTTTTGCAAACCCAGTTTGCCACCTCTTACCAGACCTGACGGCTCACTAGCAAACACCGCCACCGAAAAGGCAAACCTTTTAGGGAAAATGTTTGCGGAAAACTCGACCCTCGACGACGGGGGTGCTGTTCCGCCGTCGGTTCCTCACTGCGGCTTCTATATGAAAAAGCTGAGGATCCGGCATCGGGATGTACTCCACGTCATACGGGGGCTCGATGTTAACAAAGCTAGTGGACCTGATGGAATACCTGCCTTGGTATTGCAGAGGTGTGCTGCGGAAATAGTTCCAGTTTTGACAAAGCTCTTCAAAATGTCCCTGAAGTGTGGCACTGTGCCCTCTGGTTGGAAAAAAGCGGTAATTCACCCTATTCCCAAGAAAGGTGACCGCTCCAACCCGGCCAACTACCGCCCCATAGCGATCACATCAGTTCTGTCCAAAGTGATGGAACGTGTGATCAACGACAAACTGCTCACATACCTCGAGAAGAACAAAATTATCAACGACCGTCAATACGGATTCCGGCGGAACCGCTCGTGCGGTGATCTTCTCGCGTATGTGACGCATGTTTGGGGGCGGTGCCTGGAACGTCACGGTGAGACCCAAACGGTCGCACTAGACATATCCAAGGCCTTTGACCGGGTCTGGCACCGAGGACTTGTCAACAAATTGCATTCTTACGGACTTCCCGCATCCCTGTGTACGTGGATTGCTGACTTTTTAAGGGATAGGTCGATTCAGGCGGTTGCTGACGGTTTCACCTCTTCCTCGCACTCCATAAATGCTGGCGTCCCACAGGGATCGGTTCTGTCTCCGACTTTGTTTTTGTTGCACATCAATGACCTTTTGACATGTGCACCGATTCATTGTTACGCGGATGACAGTACAGTTCATGATAGCTTTTTGTTTGACAAGCCCCCAAAGGGCACACAAACTCCAACGGCTCGGAGGGCTTTGAAGCAGAGAATGGACGGTTATCTCGAGAGTATTTCCTCCTGGGGTAAAAATAATCTCGTCGAATTTAATGTTTCAAAGACCCAATCCTGTCTGATTACGTCTAAAAGGGATCCAAATGATAATCTAGTCTCCTTCAACGGAAGCAATCTTCCGAACAGGCCTTCCATTGATATGCTTGGTGTAACTATAAGTGACCAGCTCAGGTACGGGAGCTCCATCGAAGCCAGAGTAAAGTTGGCCTCTCAGAAGCTGGGCGTACTGTACAGGGCCCGCAGATACTTTAATAGTACACAACTGCTCACCCTGTACAAATCGCAAGTGCGCCCTACTGTCGAATTTGGCAGCCATCTCTGGTCTGGAGCCCCAAAATACCTGAAAAAAACCCTTGACTCTGTGCAGAAACGGGCGGTCCGTTTGATAGATTCCCCAATCTTAACAAACGGACTGCAATCTTTAGAGCACAGACGTCGGGTAGGTATGCTGTCCTTGTTCTATCGGTATTACAATGGAAGATGCTCTGAGGAACTAGCGTCATTGATCCCTTCGGCGCCGGTGCGTAGTCGGGATACACGCCAAACGCGCGCCCAACATTTGTACACAGTTGGCACTTGTCACATGAGAACGGGTCGCTTCTACGATTCGTTCTTAAGTTCAACAGCTCGGCTGTGGAACGAACTGCCGGCCTCTGTGTTTCCTCCCTCCTACAACATGGGACTCTTCAAGACCCATGTTCACTCCTTCCTCTCCACAAAAAGACCCTCCACACAGCATCCCCAAAGATGACATAGGCCCTGAGGGAAATTATTTTCTTCAGGGCCTCCTGTGTGGAGTAAATATAAAAAAAAAAAAAAAAAAGTCTCTCGTGTCTAGGATGAACGAAGTATGCATGAAGAATGAGTTAATGATGAATGTAAGTAAGTCTAAAGTAATGGTGTTTGAAAGAGAGATTAATGGAGGACTGAACGCAGTTGGCGCTAACAAAATATTGTCCAAAGAAGCGAAGCTAGCAGTCCACAATGGAGTGCTGGTACCTACCCTTATGTACGGAAATGAGGCATGGAACTGGCAGAGAAAGCATGAAAGTAGACTGAATGCTGTAGAAATGAGATCCCTGAGGCTTATGTGTAGTAAAACCATGCATGATCGTGTGAGAAATGTGGAGATTCGCAAAGAGTGCTAGGCTGATGTAAGCGTAATGAGTAAGATCAAGAAAGGGACGCTTAGATGATTTGAGTATGTAGAGCGAATGAGCGAAGAAAGGAGAATATATGACACAAATGTGAATGGTAACAGAAGTCGGGGACGCCCGAGGAAGACATGGCACGACCAAGTGAATCAGATACTTAATTCGGGCCATGTCAAGAGTCAGAATAATAGAAGAGTATGTATGAGACTATGTATGAATGTGAATGAGGCAAGAAGTGTGTGCCAAGACCGAGTTGTTTGGCGGTCCGTCCTCTCTGCCTACCCCTGCGAGGAAACGGCGTGATGGTTAGTTAGTTAGTTTAATTGACGTATACCCGACGTTGCTCGTTGGTCGTTGTGAATGGTTTGGAGTAAAATTTTAAGGTTATATAAATGTTATATTATATTATTAATATATATATGTATATAAACCTAGCGGGAAAAAACTCCAAATGATAGTGAAAATCCTATCAAAATCCATTGCAGAGTTTAGAAGAATTAAGCGCACAAACAGACAGACACGGACTTTATTTTATACTATTTAGAGACATTTGAACATCGCCCTTGAGATGATTTTTTACGAAAACGGCGCTATGCAAATCATCCAAGTATTATTATAACCGACTAGTAGTACTATGAACTGTAAACATCGCGTCCAAAAAAACATGTTAATTCTAATTTTCTCCTTTTTAATAATTCAAAACCAAATTTTCCTTACATTTTTTATATACATTTATATACATTTTTTGCATTATAATTCCCCTCAGAGACCATGTTATCTTTGGCGATGCTGTGTGCATGGTATTTTTGAGCATAGGAAGGAGTGAACATAGTTCTTGATGAAACTACAATATTGGTCTCTTCAAGAACCCAAAGTAACTTTAAAAAAAGGAGGGATGAAATACAGAGGCCGGCTAATCGTTCCACAACCGATCTGTTGAAAATAGGATGAGTCGTGGGAACGACCCGTTCATGTGACAAATGTCAACCGCATACAAATGTTGGGCACGTGCATGTTGGGTGCTGTAGGGATCAATGACGCTAGGTCCTCAGAGCAGCTTCCTTTGAAATACCAGTAGATAAAGGATAGCATTCCCAACTGACGCCTGTGCTGTAAAGATTGCAATCCATTTGTTAAGATAGGAGAATCAATGATATATGTAATTTACGGATATTAAAAATAAAACTTATTTTAAAGAAAATTCCTACGCGGACAAATTGAAAATTATTGTATTAGAATCTCGGAGGAATTCCCCCAAAGATATAATAAATAATATTAACCATAGACAATAATAAAAATCGCAATAAAAAGATGGCGGCAAGGACGATAATGGCGGAGGGGAGTGTGGCACAAATGGCGGCTCCCGATCTGTCACCGGCCACATCTGTCCAATTTCAAAAATAGAACGCACGTGCGCCGTATCCGGTTCCTTATTAGAATTCTTTTTGAATTTAATTCCATCCGGAACAGCTGCGCCCTCCGGCGGCAGAAAAGGGAGTTAACCCTCTCGAACAGAACTACATTAAGAACTCTTTCGCGCAATGGC
The DNA here is from genome assembly GCA_026573805.1 of Hesperophylax magnus. Taxonomy (NCBI): domain Eukaryota; kingdom Metazoa; phylum Arthropoda; class Insecta; order Trichoptera; family Limnephilidae; genus Hesperophylax; species Hesperophylax magnus. The sequence continues at coordinate 1,479,509 of JAIUSX010000230.1, read as the reverse complement.
GGCCGTTTATACATTCATAGACGTTTTTCAGGAATCCCAACTGCACGGACTGAGCGGTATTTGTGGTTTGAAAAGGAAACAATACATAGCGGAAGGAATGTTTGTACCTCATAAATGAATATGGAAGCCACCTCCGGGCTAGATCCCCAAATTACCTGATAAACTTTCTTGATTCTACAAAGGAGGGCTGATTGCCATCTCTAATGCACATGTTTTCTGGGCGTATCCTTTGCCCAAAGTAAGATAAATTTTACCTTACTTAAGGTAAAAGTGTCAAGTGTAAAATATAATAAAAATCAATTTTTTTCTTTAAACATAAAATCAATTTCTTTGACCTATCTGGAGACTAGGAGACATGCTAAGTCTTCCTTCTTGACCTTGCACGATCAAATTAATCAAATACTTAAGAAGAAGCTACAAGCCAAAAATGTGTATATTTTTGATATACCTTATATTGTAGGTAATAGGCATTAAAATCGCTTGACAAACGGAGTCTAGGAACGTTCGATTTCAAGCAAAAAACTGGTTTTTATTTATTTTGTAAATAATTTTATAAGAAAGCAAAAAAGTTAGTCAAGAGAAAGTTAGTCACAGATAATCTTAACTATAATACTGTATTATTTTTAAAGTTTTAGCTTTACGCGTATCTAAAGCAAGGCTGCCCAACCTTTTTAACAGTTGGGCGAAATTCACGATTTTGAATCACTGGCGGGCCACTGAATACCTGACGATTCCTATTTCCATGGGGGGGGGGGGGTTGTTAGAGAATTTCTATAAAACATAATTCCACACACAAAAAAAAATCAAAATGAGTGCTCACAAAATATTTGAAATCCATGGGGGGGGGGTTGTTACGGAACTTCGCTGAGAAAAAATTCCGCGCACCCAAAAACATCATATGTGGTTCCCCACAACAATTTTTCGAATTCCATGGGGGGGGGGGGGTTGCTACAAGATTCCATTTCGGACGCAAAAACTATTATATCAAAAACCGATGTATTTTTGTTTAAAAAATGAGTTCAACAGGTTAGATTTTTTCGTCGCTGATTCTCGTTCTGAGTAGCCTAAATAGCGATATCGCCTTCGTTGGCAACACTGGTGACCGCGCGCAAGCTGCATTGTTTGTTTTACCGCGGACCCGCGACACTTTTTCAAATTGGCGGATTGGCGGGTTTTTTGAAAATAGTTCACGCGGGCCACTTATAATTCGTTCGCGGGCCACATTGTGGCCCGCGGGCCTGGGGTTGGGCAGCCTTGATCTAAAGCATATTTTTTGGTATTCATAATGTTAACCAATTCGTTATAAAGATTAATCAAAATAGTTATTTGGTATTAAGCTTCGCCTTAATTAATCAGGTCATTTCAAGAGTCAGAATAAGTTAATTGAGAGTATTGGATAGTTGGTCGAGGGGACCGAGGCGTCGGGTTTAATCATTTGCTAGATAAATCCACCATTATTAAACCAGCAACATTTTTCCAGTTTAACTAGAAGTTCTGTTATAGTGGAAAAAAACAGAATATTTCGCATAATTTTGATTAAATCTACTTGATAACGCTCATACACTCTGGCGGAATAAAAATGTACTATGAAACACGGCAACCAATTTGACAGAATTGACCGGACAAACCACACAAACAAGTTACAAACAGACGAAGTACAAGGTGGTCGAGTCAAAACAGGACTTGTGTTGTGACACGTGTTCCGACATCGTAATAACATATTCGTATTTTACGTAAGTTTATCAGAAAACCTGTTTATTCATTCATTAAGGGTCTGCTATACAGTTTTTAACCAGATTACCAATAATTTGAAGAGATTCTTAATAATTTAGCAATACTTGTTCTTCTCCGCACAAAGAAAATTATTTTAATAGCCATTTTCAATATTGGAACTGATTTGTCAAGAATTCGGACTATCCCGTGATTTTTAACGGATCTGCGCTAGTAATTCAAATAAAAATTGAAGGAAAATTTCAAATGTTGACATACGGAAAAAAAAAACTAAATTGTTAAGAATCTTTTAAAATTATTGTTAATCCGGTTAAAAACGGGATTGCAGGCTCCTAACGAATGAATTTATAGGTTTTTTAGTAAACTTTTGATACAATACGAAGTATTATCACGATGTCGGAAAACGTGTTCTATCATAACATTTCCGCATTTCGTCATTGTCTATTATCGAGGCAAATGCAGGTGCATGAACACGTGTTCCGATATGTTATGCTGCGCATAAATAGGACAACATTTCCGCGAGCCGAGCCGCGAAGCAACCGCAAACGGCACAAAGCGCCGCTTGCGGTTGCTTTGTTTCTTTCCCGTAATTCGTGGCTCGACTTCGGACATTTTATCCTGTTTATACGCAACCCAAGGAATTTACTAATATTTTATCAGGACACGGCCAGCAAATACGTTTTTAATCGGACTTCCCATAATTTGAAGAGACATTTAATAAATTAGCCACACTTATTTACCTCCGTGCAGATGGTGATTCGTAACTAGGAATGTTTTTGTGTTTATTTTTTATTTGTTATTGTATTGAATCACCACCGGGGCGATACTATAAACTTGATTATATCTATAAAAACGTCCAATCTACAGCATTGTAAATTGTAACCAAATATCAGAGATAAACAACCTTCGGGCCGCGATCTCGATCCCATATCAATAGCGTGTTTTTTGCGCCATGTGGGTGATTGGGATATACCTACTAACAACATATCGCCGCGCGCGGTACGGACACATCTGCTACTATTCAAAAATAGCACCCGACATGTGCGGCCAAACTGGGATCATGCAACTTTGTAATAAGTGGATGCAGAGAAATTATGAAACTAACTACATTTTTTTTTAAATGTAACCGTTAAATGTCGATTTTAAGTCCGTTTCTGATTTGAACGAATTGTGATCAGCAGAAGAAGAAGCCAAAAATGTGTATATTCTTTGTATACCTTATATTATAGGTAATAGGCGTTAAAACCGCTTGACAAACGGCGTCTAGAAACATTCGATTTCAAGCAAAAAACTGGTTTTTATTTATTTTCTAAATAATTTTATAAGAAAGCAAAAAAGTTAATCAAGTGAAACTGTTACAGATAATCTTATCTATAATAATGTTTTTTTTAAGTAACCAGTAACGAAAAGTACTCACAGGACCTACATCTACCGCATACCCAATTTTAACCGATTAACAAGTTTCTCGTTAACTACTTAAGTTTTTAAGTTCCAAAAAAATATATGTTATTTTTGCAGATAATATCTATACATTTGTAATGCCGAAACGTTAATCATATGAAATTTCCTCTATAAAAAAAAATCTCAAACTAACCTCAGAAAATTATTAAAAACACGTTTTGTTCTGTTATTTAGTATGTTATAGGAATGAAAAAATTCATAGTGTATCTTTAAATGCAACTAAAGCATTTGTCAAGAGATTTTTGCTTTATTACAAACGAGTCGTATTTTATTAAATAATTTCACCATTTTCGCTTCAGCGCGATCCCTCTGACATTCGTATTTACATATCTCCCTTTAAAACTACCTAGAATGCTTACTACAGGGCCTTAAGCGAGCAATGCAATTATATTTCATATTTTTTATAGGAATCAATGTTCTTTTTTTTAAATTTGTTCCTTCAAAAACGTTTTTTTTTAAATATTATATAGAACTAATCTTCTATGGTTCTTCGAGCGTTAGTCCACACCATACTGCCTTGTGTACCGTGCACCGTGTAACGTGTGGGCCAGTGTTTTATATTCTTCTGTTCCGAAATACCCCAACACATGATTACGTTAGGGCGCCAATTTAAATCTATTACTAATCGCTTCTCCCCGTCGAGAGATAGTCCACTGGTAATTGGATGAAATTCTAACAACACTGGAGTTTAAAGACACGCGGGTCAAGCACAAAAAAATATAACTTTACACTACCGACGATTTTATACCGATTTCCCGAGCACGGTCGCACTGTTGATAGCCAGACCGATATTGATATTGCAATAAAGTATAAATCGACATAAACTGGCAACACTGGGGGTATTTTCAATGAATTGTTAGAATTTCCAAAATGTCAGACGGCTACGTAGAAGTTTAAAATACTAATAAATTGACAACGTCAAATTGAAATAACAACTTTATTTTATATTGACAGTCCGCGTATACTTTAGACACTAAAATAGAGTCGATTAGTTCATGAGGTCTTTAGTCATAACACTCATAACTAAAAAAAAATTCTACAGGCTGGAACGGAATCAATTGATCGCTTCTTAGATGAATTAATTAAGACTATAGATCTTGTATACGATTTCTTTCAATTCTAAGAGCTTCGTTAGTTCACCTCCATTCATTAATAAGTCAGTTATTTTGCATAACGAACGACATTATCCAGAAAGTTGTGTTTATCGACAGTTCAAAAACAACAGCTTTTGTCTATCGACTGTCGGAATTATATTCTGCCCGTCCTCGCAAATATCGCTAGCTGACCATAGACGACGTATTTCATCTACCGTGCTAGAAACACAGATATTCTCTCCAGAACTTCCTTCTTCTTCTGGCGCTAGTAAAATTAGATTGTTAGTTGTAGGTTTCTACATATGTAAATATATATGTTATTAAGACAGTAGTTATAGGCCTTAGTCGTAAGTCACCAGTTTTAAGTTTTGTATAAATTATTTAAGTAATATATTTGTACAGCGCCCTTGAGGTGATTTTTCACGAAAGCGGCGCTACATAAATCTGTTATTATTTCAGTTCTATCAAGCAACTAGCCTATAATGATATAATAACAGAACATGAATAGGACTTCGACAGAACCTATTTATGAAAACGAACATTGAAATTTGATGAATACAAAAGAAGTTTCTTTTGGAAATAAACTCTAAAACCTTCTCATTCTTGAGTAATTGCTTCACTGCTGAGGATCATGAGGTCCATTACAATAGCCCTGATGAACAGGCTTCTCCATTCCTTACGGTCTTGCGCTACATGGATAACCAAGGACTCAATTGTTCCAGTAGTCTGTGATACTTGATCTAAGGCATCTTTGATCTTTTTTCTGCATCTCTTACATTCTATTTGCCAGTGATCATGAGTTTTTCCAGGATGGAGTCCTCAGTTTGGAGAGCAGTCCAAATTATCTTAGGATACATTCTAGACAGACTGTTGATAGCCTATTTAGTGTGCCTGGCTTTCCATGGTATCCTGAACATACTTCTCAAGCAGCACATTTCAAGGGCTTATATCAGTTTTGCATTCGCTGGTGTGCTAGTCTTTGTTATTCACTCTAGATATATGTATATAATAAAAACGCTATCGGAAGTTCGGTTTTCGATGAAAAAGCACAGAAAGAAATGCGTATTGCCAATTTATTAAAAATCTTTTAAAGTTATTTGTAATTATTGGATTGTATTGCATTTCCTGATAAACTTTTAGTAAATTCCTAATAAATTGGAACACGTTTAAATATGAACTTTCATTTGCCTCGATACAAATAATATACAATGACGAAATGAGGAAATATTAAGATTTTTATTGATGTTTAACACGTGTTCCGACATAGTGATAATATGTTCGTATTTCACTAAAAGTTCATTAGGAAACCTGTCGATTTATTCGTTAAGATTTACGAGTTATTTACGAATAATTTGAAGTTATCTTTAAATAGTATAAAAAAATTAGCTGACGTGTACCCGACGTTTCTCGACTTTTCTCTACTTTCAATAAATATAATATCGATGAATTAATAAATATAATTTCAATAAATATATAAACCTCCAGGAAGAAATTCTCTAGATGATAGTGAAAACCATATCAAACTCTGTTGCATAATTAAGAAGAACTAAGCGCACAAACAGACAGATGCGGATGGTGACTTTATTTTATACTATTTAGAGAAGTAGCTATCCGCGCCTATCTGTTTCTTTGCTTAGTTCTTCTAAACTACGTAGCATATTCTGATGGAGTTTTGACCATCATTTAGGGAATAACTTCAGAAAGGCTTACATATATAATACATGCATATTCGATGTACAGAAAGTAGAGAAAATAATCCAAGCAAAACATCAGGAAGTTTTACAAATTAGCCATATTTAATATCATTATTATTTCTCCGTGCAGTCACCTAAAACCTTATTTTGACCCCTGTTTTGCCGTCTTCTTTGCCACTTGACTCTCCGTAAAACCTTAATGAATGTTGAAAAAAAATATTGCACTGTTTGCTGATATGTGTTATGTGGAATTCAGCCTGTTTTCAACGTCCTTGTAGCGTGCCGGTTAATAACTCAGCCAAAACTCACAGCTGTGTGCGCTCAGCTGTGAACTATGGAGGGGTACACCTGTTCAAGCAACGCTTCACAAGAGAAAACAGCGGTTTGATAAATGAATTCACAGAATAACAATATCGGGGACTGACAGCGGCGTTACTGCAATCTCTAACCTAACTGTACCTAAGAGTTTGCATACAAACTAATTTCATTTTGGGAGGCGGGTACAGGTGCTGACGTCCCGGGAAGCGTTCATTGTATAAACAATATCTCTGCCTTAAGTCACCCCAAGTGGCAAGGTTCACAAGATGCGGCAGTCCACCAACTGCGTGGCGGGCCGGATTAGAAGAGACAGGTTGAGGGATAATTCACTTCTCACATCGCCATACGCCATTACTTAAATAGTCTTAAATAGCATTAAAAAATGTGTCCGTAAGTTTAAAATTATAAGCCGTAATTAGTCGCCTGAAATATCCAAATCGTAAATATCTCCGGAGTAAAAATAAATGCCGCCGACGGGAATTGAACCCGCACCTTCTGATGTCCGGTCAGGTGCTCTGGACCACTGATCTAAGTCGGCTTATTCCCAACACGACAAATAATTCAATATGTACTAATACTTCAATAAAAAAATACTGCTTATTATAGTTTGTAGAGTAAATTATATAATTTTACATCTCCCGAAAATAATAACAACATTACTTTTACCCACATTTATGTGAGACTGATATAATAATAATAAATATCTTTATTGTGACAAATTTTCAAACTATAACTATGGAAATACATGTAAGACTGTTTTGTGTACATTGGTTTATAAATTAGAAGACTATATAATTTTATCAATGGAAATTAATATATAAACAGTAGGTAAAATAAATGTAAATAATAGAAATGTTAATGTAGTTATATGTTAAGGTTTATCATAGCCCGCCTCACTAGGCTTAGCCTGTGTTGAGGCAGCTATCCACCAAGTTTATTTATAGTACTATAACGTACCTACAATTATATAAAAATATGAACACTCAATAGTTAGGTAGCATCAATATCAATACATCATATACCAAGTTCGTTTCTAGTCCTAATAATATACCTACAATTATATGAAAATACATACAATAATTAGGTTGCATCAATGACTGCGAATTTGGATGAGTGCACCAGTAAAGGCCCTATCATTACTTTTAATCCAAATTTTTACGCTATCTTTGAAAATTTTTTGTGAATGACATGTTTTTATTTTATCAGGAAGAATGTTATAAAGTCTAGTCGCAAGATATCTAAAATTTCGTTGTCCAAAAGTAGTGTGCGTTACAGGAATTTGAAGTAAGTCTTTGTTATTGCTTCGAGTACAGCGAGTATTAGATCTTTTTTCGTAGTATGTATGTTTATTTGTGTATAGGTGAGTGAGTATTGTTTTTGCGTATGTCTGCCGAACATCAAACACATTCATAATTTTAAAGATCAAGTTCGAGTCAGTAATTAGAGGAAGCCTAAGAATTATTTTTATAATAGTTTTCTGTGCCCTTATGATTGGGTCTAGTGCAGATGAAGTTCCACCTCCCCACGCTATGATACCATACTCAATAATAGATTGACAGAGTGCAAAATAAACCATTTTCAAGTGTTGTAAGTTGAGGAAGTTTCGTATCGTTCTGAAGAAGTGCATGGTTTTTCTTATTTTGTTTGCAATACTTTGAGTGTGAAGATTCCATTTGAAGTATGGATCAATGGTGAGGCCGAGGTACTTTATCTGAGCAGTGCGCTCAATGTAGGGACACTGACAACATTCTTCAGAATTTAAACATGTGTGTATTCTAATAGAGGCATCGTCATGAGGTTGACCTGTAATATTAATGCTTGATGTGATGTATTTGGTTTTCTCGGCATTCAGTGTGAGCGTATTAGTATCCAACCATTTTTTTACAATGCTTATGTCCGTTTCAGCTTTTTTGTAGACAGCTGGCCAAGTGTCAGCTTCAAACAGAAGAACAGTGTCATCGGCAAAACTAACTATTTTCCCCTGAATATTAATGTTACATAAGTCGTTAATATACACCAGGAACAAAATCGGTCCTAATATGCTTCCTTGTGGTATACCATAATTAGTTGAGCAGGTGTTGCTTAATATGTTATTTATTTTAACTTGTTGCTTACGCCCATTAAGGTAGCTTTTAAAGAATTTAAGTTCGTTGTCCGCAATACCGATTTTTTCAAGTTTATTTGTTAATTTACTGTGCGATATGGTATCAAAGGCTTTAGATAGGTCTAAGAAGATTGAAATACATTTTTTGCTTTTATCAAGGTTTTTAACAATGAAATCAGTGACAGCAGCAATAGCGTCTGAGGTACTCTTGTTTTCTTGAAACCCGTATTGATTTTCTGAAATCAGTTTATAGCTCACGAGAAATTTTACCAACTGTGCATTGACAACCTTTTCAAATACTTTAGATAGACTAGTTAGTAGAGTTATTGGTCTGTAGTTGTTTATGTCTGTCTTGTTACCTGTTTTATGTATAGGAATAACAATACCTTGTTTCAGGTTTGAGGGGAAGTGGCCCTGAGTGATACTAGAGTTTATTAAGTGTTCTAGGGGCAATGCAATTTCCGTAGACAGCGTTTTTAAAATCTTGGTTGATAACCCATCAACTCCGGCACTAGACGTGTTTTTTAGGGAATTAATTATTTTTAGAATCTCTTCCCCAGACACTTTTCGAAAGTTAAATCTTCTTTGAGAAAATTGGAGTCCTATTTCAGAAGTTTGAGCATTCCCACAATTTGGTAGACGAGAAGCAAGATGTGACCCAATATTAATAAAAAAATTATTGATGTGATCCGCAACGAGCTTTGGGTTTTTTGAGGTATCAATAATTTCTCCATCAATGCAGAGTTTACTTATGTCTTGTTTGTCTTTAGTGTTTTGTGTATTTGTGGCTTCTCTTAAAATTTGCCATATTTTTTTGGGATCGTTGTTGCTTTCTTTGATTTTGACTCCGTAATAGATTTCTTTTGCCTTTCTGATGACGTCACCGCACGTATTTCTGTATCTTTTGTAGATGTTTATTGCTATTATGTCATATGGATTTTCTTTCACTTTTTTGTGTAGTGCGTTTCTTCTACGAATGCAGTTGATGATTGAATGACTTATCCATGATTTCAAGGGTTTAATTTTGTTTGGAATTTTTTTTGACAAAATTGTGGTATTATTACTTAATTCATTTTTCAGAAAGTCAACAAAATATATCCATGCATCGTCTGAGTTTTTTATTTGGAAAAGCTCTTGCCAAGATTTATTTTTAATTGAGGCTTTTAAATTTTCAAAGTTAATATTATTGTATATAAGAGACTGATCTCGTCTATTTTTTGTGGTGTCGGATTGCAAAGTGAAGATTGTTGTGTAGTGATCTGTAATTGTTGATTTGTAAATGATGCTTTTGTTTTGTTTATTAGTTTTGACCATTATGTGATCAATACATGAAGTTGATTCATTGACTATTCTTGTTGGTGTATTGATGGTACTAATTAATCCATGGAATTCTAACATGTTTAGGTAGTCATGACATTGGTGATGTGAATTGTTTGGGAGTATGTTGATATTTAAATCTCCCATAATTATCAAATTTTTAGTATGGGAAAGATTGGATAATATGCTATTAAGACTATTTAGAAATGGTGTAATATTACGATTCGAAGGAGAGCGGTATATTGCTAGAATGCAAGTGTCATTATTGTATGTTATTTGCAAACAGTTCGCACCAATAATGTCTATTTCCGTTACAATAGGGTTAAGATCATTTTTTGTGTATACCACGACTCCATCGTTCTGGCTATCATGTTTTGTCGAATTGAAGGAAGAGTAGTGATTTATTAATTTTGGAGTATAAATGTTTGACAACCAACATTCCGTGAGAATAATTATATCAAAGTCTATATTAAGGTGGTTAAGCTGTATCTGGAGTTCGTTAAAGTTTTTATTAATTGACCTAATATTTTGGTGCATAATTGTAGTGTTTTTTACCTCTGCTATAAGATATTTGCAAATTTTGGCATCTGAAGTAGTAAAAGGGTTGATTTGATCACCATGTTCTGCATACATGCGATTAAAGTTAATAGCCATTATAAAATTTATACTAAACAAAAAAAAGAATTGTTTAATTCCCTTGAATGAGAGCTCCACTAATCCGTGGCCATCACTGGGGGTTTCAACCTTTCATTGCTAGTGCAGGAGTTCATTATTGTTACAGTGCGAAAATAAGCATAAAAGATATGACTCACCAATATTGGGGGAATCGACCCAGTGAATGACCGGCAAAAGTGGGGCTCTCAATCAAAGAAACTAATCATTTTTTTTAAGATCATCAGAATGTTTGATGTAGTGTATTTGTTTGTCGCCGTCATTTTTCCTAATCATTATTTTACAGTCTTTGTACCAGACATATTTGAAGCCCATTTCTTTTGCCCTTGTTTTAGACCTCCACAGAAGATCTTTGAAATAGTGACCAAGGATTTCACCAACAAAAATCTTCTGGAATCCGTTTCCTTGTGCTGTAATTGTATTAAGTTGCCTTTTGTTCAGTAGAATTTGTCGTCTTTTTTGGGGGTTAGTAAATCTGACGTGGAGTTTTGGGGGGACTCCAGGTCGTCGGTCCGGAATTTTCTTGATGTCGAGGATGTCATCGCTTTTTAATTCGATTCCTGAGACTGCGGCAACCCGTAAACCCGCAACCCGTAATCTCTGTAAACCCGCGCGCGATACTTCGCGCGGCAAATATTTCATTCTCTCTCCAGTGGTCTAGCCGCCGGTTTAGCCCTAAATCTCCTCTAACGTACGCTATCCGTTTTGTTCATAAAATTTTTGTAACGTGAGTTTCGTTAAAATAAAAAAAAATAAGTAAATTGAAAATATTCGAATTCTCATTTTTACACACTGAGAGTAATCACGCAACCTTGGATTCTGCGGATTGGAGAACCACAGAATCATTCAGCCAACAAACCATTTAAATTGGCGATAATCACAATCCTCCAAAAATTTTTACCTGTAAACAACTTTATTTTTGTAGGAAAGGCTTTGTAAGTGCTATATTTCTCACTAGATGGCGTCGAGACATATTATATCTACATTTGTTGGTGAAATATTTAGACATGTTAAATATTTCAGGCGACTAATTACTGCTTATAATAATTTGTTATCCTTTGTGCTATCTTATAAAAATTAGTTTATCATTCAATTCACTTGATAATACAAGTTTTTCTTTGGTCAATTTATTCGACTTATTCTACAACTCCTATGTTTAGATTCAATAATACAGACCATCCTCCGGAATAATAAATAAACATATCGCTTTTGGCAAGACGGAAGCTAAACACCGAAAACAATTCAACAAATAACACGTGTAATGATTAAATCACAAGATATCGCTATCCACGTGCCTAAATAAATACGCAGTCTTCGATTCGTACTATAAATCAACCTGACATCAGATCTGTTAGTAATCGAGCGATATAAACCTGTAGACCACACCCAGGCTACATTTGGGTACCGCCGCCCCGGGAACCATTTATTGGATAACCAACACTTCTGTCATAGGTCACCTCAAGTGGTTCGCTACGGCCTGTGATTAAGCAGGGTTTCCCGGGTTCATAGGGTGAAGTATGTTCAGGATGCGTCTGCCCACCAGCTGCGTGGTGTGCCAGATTGGGAGAGTTTCGAAAAGACTCCTTGACCTCTTCAACTGGTCTCTCGACCCATCGCCTTGCGCCGCACTGATCCCTAGATTCCTAACCAACCCTCATACCTATTACCTTCCCAGATCTTCCTATAATTACTATCCTTAAAAAAGACCCTCCACACAGCATCCCCAAAGATTATTTTCCTTAGGGCCTCCTGTGAGGGCTCAGTGTAAAGGCTATCCTGGCTAGCGTTAAGCTGGACACATGGCTAGGCTGGGACAGTCATTTGGCCCCGAACCATAATAAAACCACATAAGTCATAACGCGAAAATGAATATCAGTAGGTTGTAAAATATTTATTGAAAACTTTCCCCGGAAATTTTTTGCAATGGTATCACTATCTACACAACATAAATGGGTTATTTTTTCACAAACATTCAGCAAAGCTTTGTTTAAAATACAGGTGGGGCAAAAGTAATCACCCGATGTTCTTTCGTTATTCCGCGTTCTTGCGGAGTAAACCGAATTGTGTCTTGTTGATTTGTATTCTGCGTTTGTTTATTACGCAAATGTCAAAACCGAACTGACATTTGGCACCATTTGGAAAAGTTATAGCGTTTTCCAATAAGGTGATTACTTTTGCCCCACCCTGTAGGTATTAAAAATAATATCTTCTCTAAATATTATAAAATAAAGTAGCTATCCCCGTCTGTCTGTCTGTGCGCTTAGTTCTTCTAAACTAACCAATGGATAGGGTTTTCACATCATTTAGGGAATTTGAAAGAGAGAGTACGAAAACAGTGTGGAATATAGTTGTGAATGAGAAATACTTGGAGCAGGTAGATGAGTTTGTGTATTTAGGAAGTATGTTCTAGAGAGATGGGAAGGCTGACAGATATATTGAAAGAAGGGTAAATGCAGGTAACTCCATTAATGGAGGACTGAACGTAGTAGGCGCTAAGAATGAATTGCCCAAAGAAGCGTAGCTAGTGATCCACAATGGAGTGCTGGTACCTACCCTGATGTATGGCAGTGAGGCATGGAACCTGGCAAAGGAAGGATGAAATTAAACTGAATGCTGGAGAAATGAGATCCCTGAGGCGTATATGTGGTAAAACCATGTATAATCGTGTGAGAAATGTGGAGATCCGAGGAAGAATGCAAGGCTGATGTAAGCGTAATGAGTAAGATTAAGAAAGGGACGCATAGATGGTTTAAGCATGAAGAGCGAATAAATGAAGAAAGGAATTTAAGGAGAATATATGACGCGAATATGAATGGCAGAAGAAGTCGTGGACACCCGAGGAAGACAAAGCACGATGAAGTGAACCAGATACTTGAGACGGGTCATGTCAAAAGGAATAATAGAAGAGTATGTATGAGACGACACATGGATGTGAATGAAGCTAGACCGGGTTGTTTGGCGGTCCGTCCTCTCTGCCTAACCCTGACTCTCCGCCTAGCGGCGTGATGGTTAGTTAGTTAGTTAGTTATCCATAAAAAAATAGGAATCTTTAGCATGATGAGGATTGTCTCCCCATTGATAAGAACTCAGCAATGAGCAGACTGCGTAATGTTGAATGTATATAGTTCAATATAGCGTATGGTAGCGGTTAGCTGCGAATGTTAAAAGTTTGTTTACACACGTGTTTTCCACATCTATCAGGCAGTTGGTCCATCGGCCACACGGAGATCAGCTGACCTGACTCATCTCGACAAGACGGGAATAAGCCATCACCACACTGTGTAGGTACTGTACTATTCTATATCCTGTCCACCTACAGTTTTTCTCTACTCTCTGGGAAATAACTCAGTATACAGTGGGGACTTTACAGTACAGGATAGGAGTGTTTAGTAATAATCAACCACTTGTATTGTTTAAAAACCCAACTTGTTCAAAGGAAGGAAAAAGGAACATATGTTGAAACATTACTAGTTTATTTAAGCCTGTATCATTTATTGGAGACAAACCATACTTTTGATGACGTGTAGAGGGTTTTTTTAAAGGAAAGGCAGGAGAGGAAGGAGAGGAACGTCTTGAGAGGTATGAGGGGTGAATAGAAATGTGAATGGTGAAAGATTCACGGGGCGACGGTACCCATACCTCTCAAATTATTGTTGATTATTTTAAATTGAAATGGGGCCACAAAATAAGTTTGCAATGTTTGAAGGAATACCTATTTATTGGTTGTTAATTTGTGTTTTGAAATAATCTCAACAATCTCTTAGGATGGTTGTTTCGCAGAATTTGAACAATTCATCAAAGTTCAATGTTCATTTTCGGGTTCTGTGAAAATCCTATCCAAGTTCTGTTTTAATATATCATTATAGGCTAGTTGCTTGACAGAACTGAAAAATAACAGAACTGGAAAAAATCTTTCACAGAACTTGAAAATTAACTTTGAAATTTGAAGAATTGTTCATATTCTCCGAAACAACTCTTCCTTAGATGTTGGGATTTTTATCAGTGAACTCCGGAATTGAATCTGTAATCTTAAGGAAATTTTCGTAAGCGACATTATATGAGGTAACAAAACCGGAATCGTCCTTCTGGGACCGGAAGGACAGAGGACTGCCTGGATGCTATTGGTGGGGCACAACAGTCAGTGAAAAGCATTTGTTGAGAAGGTCAAATCCAACCCTGGGATGTACATAATAATGATTATGACAGAATTTCCACAGCGATAGTAAGTGCATACCACTTTACAAAATCATCATTCAAAGTAGGATATTCCTACGAGCGGTTGTACCCTATCTCACGAGGCGTATCAATAACAAAGCCGGGTAGGTAAGATCCACTGAATAAATAATTCCTAGAAGTATGTTAATATCTAATGAAAAAGAAACCCAACTACTCCCAGATGATCTGGAGCCAGTGAGGATGCTTATGGCATCCCCAATTCTGAGGCTGAAGGTGGTGGAGAGGGGAAGGAGATAAGAAAGAAGAGAAGTAACAGACTATTATTTCACTACGATAACTTCGTGTTCAATTTAGTTATGAAGAGAACACATTGACTGGGCAATGAACTAATAGTTGCTAAGTAATAATTATGTTGCTGATATTTTCAATTAAAATTTCTACACATTCAAAGTAAAATGAATTCAGCAATTTTTAGTTGATGTAAATAGTGCACAGGTTCTCAAATTTATTTCGACCACCGCCAATCTAGCGCCCCCCCCCCCTATGTTTTATCTTACCTTTTTACATTACTATCTGTTGCGTATCTTAAAAACAGTTAATTACAAATATATATATATATATATATATATTTTTTTTTTTTATAGGTGCATTATTATATGGATAGGATAGATATATAGATTGCAAATTTAACACGCAATGCCAGGAACAAGATAAACTTGCAACCACTTATTTATCTCATGCATTACTCAGTAATCAGTAATCTAATTAGTACTGAGCTAGAAAGAGCAAGTAAAATAATCGTGTCAAACTTTGAGAAACCAACGAGTTAGTGTTTTACTTAATTTAAAACTAACTAACAAAGTGGCGAATACCCCGTTTTGTTATAAGGAAGTTAAACAAACTATTATTATTTCATTCAGCTAAATTCAGTCCGATTTTTATAGATGGAATTTGCCTGCTGTCGCCTCTCTTGATTTCCTTAACGCCCCCTAATTATCATTGAGCTTTCTGCTGCCCCAATGGAAGCCTTTAGCGCCCACAAGGAGCGTTATCGACCACTTTGAGAAAGACTAATCTAGTTTATGATACAGAGAATAAAAAAAAGTTTTTATTATGTACATAGATACCAACAAAATAACGTAATGCGTGATGTGTACAAGATATAACAGAGTTCTGAGAGTTCTGTTGTACAAAGCAGTCTAATAATTGTAATAAATATATAAATATTTAAACAACGATTCTGAATATGCTTAGGTATATATTTGTATATGTTTTTCTCTCAGATTTAATAAATCGCTTTTAAAAAATGATTTAACCGCTTTACTGTGTATACGCTCCATGATTGGCCAAACGAAATCTGACGTCATATGTACTCCACATTAAGTTTATATAACGTAATAATTAAACATCTCTTTCTGTTGCATGCGTACGTGATAATAAGAGGGAGAGGTCGCTATACAGTTTTGAATAGTGTAGTTAGGTATGCAAAACAACTAGCGCGACCGCGACTAAAATCACGTACATGCAAATTTAACGTTTTTGTAAGAATGAGTAAGTGGGAACACGTTTCAAATTTACGTTAAAGCAATGACAATAACCCCGCTGGCGAGAGCCCGCCGTACTGTCACGGCGTGAGCTACGTAGGTACCTCGATGATACCGTGTAGACTTCAGAGTACCGGCTTATTGTTTTGCGCGAGAATTACAAATTCTAACGTTTACAATTAATTTCAGTATGAAATTTTTATATTAAAAATTACTCGTAATTTATTTAAACAGTAAACATTGATACAAAAAATGTACTGGAATTAGTAAGTAAAGAATAAAAAAAATCTCCATACAAAATGCACTAACCAAAGGACGTTCAGGGTACGGATGACGTCACGCTCCCTCTAGCTTTTTACCACTCAGATTGCGATTGAAAACGAACTTTAAAAAAATTAAAAATAACAGTTTTTAAATTTGAATATGGAAGTTGAAAAAATAAATTTAAAAAATGAACTCAAATTTTTTACTGTACATAATAACAAGAGTACAAAATAAATACATTAGTATTGCGAAAGTAGTTACAGAGCAAAGTGTAGTAACTTTGTTGATATTTATAAAAAAATAAACATGAACAGTACAGGGAGAAAATTGATTATTGCTGATTTATTAAAAATTATTCGTAATCCGGTTAAAAACGGGATTGCAGACCGTTTCCTGATAAACTTTTAGTACATTTCTAACATATCAGAACACGTGTTCATGCACCTGCAGCATGCCTTGATAGTATAAAACGACGAAATGCGATAATATTATGATTTTTATGAACACGTGTTCCGAAATTGTAATAAAAAATTTATTCTCTCTTTTACTAAAATCTTAACGATTAATTGATTGATTTACGGAACATATTTTTTAATTTGATAAGTGTATTATAGAAATATAATAATCATCATCATCCCAGCACAAATAAGGATTTTTTTAATTAGTTCTGGCACGCTGACACGCCCATGACGCACTTCTGAAGGTTTGTTTGTTCGGTGCTAGCCTGTAGCCCGTAGCAGCCGTAGCCCGTAGCGGCTGTTGCCCGTAGCTCTAGCGTTATTGTTCTATACGTCTAATATGTGCACAGTGTTGCCAGCACGGCTAGAGTTGCCAGTGTTGCTAGACACCATGCGGGATGCACATGTTACCACACTGATATCTCACACACGCGAGAGCAGGGTTGCCACAAAACAAGTTAATTTAAAAATAGGAGACGCTCCATTTTCGAGAAAAATACTGCGCAGGGGTCTAGCACAGTGAAATGGATAACTTTACAATATCGAATCGATAGGCGTATCTACGGACGATTTTATACCGTTTTTCCGAGCACAGTCGCGCTGTTGATAGCCAGACCAATGATGATAACGATATGAATACAATATATAATTCGATAATACAATATTAAATTCGAAAAGGAAACATTCGTGGCACTGCTGTTTGCGGTGGAAACTGTAAGCTTTAGCTGTCAAATAAGGCCGCAGACAAGCAAGAGTTTTTTATTTTTATTTTTTTATGTGAAATCACACAAGAGTCCCAACTGCTCCCAACCGTCTAGAGCAAGTGAGACTATGGCATCCCCGGTTGGGGTATGTTGTGAGGCTTAAGGTAATGGGGAGGGGAAGGAGATGGGAAAGAGTAAGGTGGGGATGTACCTGGCTATTCAGATCTGGTCACAAAACACGGCCAAAGCCATTTCAAACATTGAATCAATTCTGAATGGTGGTCTTACACCAGGGCGATAC
Source organism: Hesperophylax magnus (assembly GCA_026573805.1). Lineage (NCBI taxonomy): Eukaryota > Metazoa > Arthropoda > Insecta > Trichoptera > Limnephilidae > Hesperophylax > Hesperophylax magnus. Next base: position 1,461,671 of record JAIUSX010000230.1, on the reverse strand, counting down.
TAAGAGCATGTTCCACTCATGGAACATGCTTGTAACATACTTCCCGCGCTATCAACCTCACCAAATGCCGATCGGGTAGAACCGATATTTAATTGTTACGGCTCAGTCTGTGTGTGCAGATAGAGAAACATAAGCGCGTTTTGCTTTTAAGTCCAACAGATAGCGCTATTTAAAAAAAACATGTTTTTACCTGTCACAGGTGACATCTATATAATATAGATATATAAGAACACAAACGTATTCGATTGCAACGTTGTGTCAAAATTTCAAAGCAATCGGTGAAGAACTTTCGGAGTATTAAGATTTTGAACAAACGAACAACAAAATTTTTATTTAAATAGATTTTAACTGCTGTGATGACATTCAATTTCAGAGAAATGCGAGTGTACGCGATCGCCATCAAAAGTTGACAGAGTGCATTGTCATCGACAGTGAGTCTTTTTGATGAGTTTCAGCACGAACGGATGTCGAGAAGTGGGTTAATTTGCGCTTCCAAGATTTGCATTATTTGAAAATTAAATAGATGTATTTAAAAATAAATAATGTTAGGTTGCAAGACCCTGCCCATTGAATCTGAAAGTAGCTAAGAGTGCTCTGGTACAATGTACGTACAATACAAACTCTTATAGATGTACATCTATAGCGGAAGAGAAGGTGGAGGGAATAATGTGTGACCGCCGACAGCGCCATCTGGCCGCCGCGGCAACTTATCGCACTACTCATCAATTACAATTATTATAATAAATAAAATAAAAATCCTGATCGTAAATTTTTACCATAAAAAATCAATTTATCTTGAAAAAACGTCTTCTACATTGACTAATCCAAGCCGTTTCGAAGATTAATTTTGTAATATGGCATCTGGCATACCTAGCTAATATTTATTATGAATTATTTCCTCAATATTTCGTATCCTTGAAATAATAATGTGTATAAAGGCGAAGCACTACGTAGTTATGCAATTTTGATTTGAAAATTTAATAGCTTAGACATATTTTAGACACTTTAATTAAATGCTGCCAGTAGAACACACCTTGGCCTTTGAAATGAGTTTTTTATTATTTGATATGTATTTTTATAAGCTCAGAAAAAAAATAAAGTATCAGGCCTATAAGATCTGCTTTTAAGTTCAAAATATCCTACTTACGAACCCTTTTTCGGTTATATTTTTATTGTATGATGTGGAAAATTAAGACCTTTAAAAACGGTTTGTAAAATATTTAAATATTTGTTCCCGGACTTCTCAAAATAAAATAAATTATTTTTTTGGCGTAAATCAAAACGGGTGGCTTGTATTAGCGCGAATTTAGACCTTATCGTCGTCTACATAGGGAGTGTTATTGTTAGCGGCCCGATTCCAAATTTTACTCGACGTGTTGCATTACATTAATATGAAAAGACGCCGTATTTTCATTGAAAGACAAAAATTTCCCGACGTATTTTTCTACTACTACTTTACTTTTTCTTACTCTACTAGTATTTAAAAAATACAATATTTTTATGTGATTATATTGCATTAGATTCCCCACTGAATAGATAATATTCACTAGAAATGTCTTCCATGTAGATTTGAGTGAAAACCAATGTCGCCGCTGACTTAATACTTTTTGGTTTTTTATTTTAGTTTATTGGAGAAACAAACAGTTTTTCAATTTCATATAAATAATTACATTTTACATGTTGCATTAACCAATGAAGTTTCCACATAAAATTCATTTTACATACAGAAAATAAACAGAAAAAACATGAAAACACTTAATGAGAATTACTGAGAAATCTTATATATCTTACACACCTTAATGATAATAACTGACATATCTTACATACCTTAATGAGAATAACTGAGATATCTTACATACCTTAATAAAAACACCTTAATGAGGATAACAGAGATATTTTAGATATCTTACACACCTTAATAAAAATAACTGAGATATCTTACATACCTTAATGAGAATAACTGAGATATCTTACATACCTTAATGAGAATAACTGAGATATCTTACATACCTTAATAAAAACACCTTAATGAGGATAACAGAGATATTTTAGATATCTTACACACCTTAATAAAAATAACTGAGATATCTTAGATATCTTACACACCTTAATGAGAATAACTGAGATATCTTAGATATCTTACACACCTTAATGAGAATAACTGAGATATCTTAGATATCTTACACACCTTAATGAGAATAACTGAAATATATTACACACCTTAATGAGATTAACTGAAATATCTTAGATATCTTACACACCTCAATGAGAATAACTGAGATATCTTAGATATCTTACACACCTCAATGAGAATAACTGAGATATCTTAGATAGCTTACACACCTTAATGAGAATAACTGAAATATCTTAGATATCTTACACACCTCAATGAGAATAACTGAGATATCTTAGATATCTTACACACCTTAATGCGAATAACTGAGATATCTTAGATATCTTACACACATCAGGGAGAGAGGGTACGTAATTAACAATTTGATTTAATTTTCTCCAATATGCATTTAGTAAACTGAACCACGGAGAAATGAAAATATCGGAGTTTGAAAATATATTATTCTATTTTGTGCACGTCCTTCTGAAAAATTAATGTTGTGTGTAGTGAGTGTTTTGGTTCTAGCCTATTTATTCCACTCTACATCTCTTTTACACATCGCATTTCTTATGTTATTCTTATAAAGTCTCTGTGAAAAATATAAACATTTTAAACTAGTAATTTGTCCGTAGAATTTTTGAGTAATTAAAATCAATTATTCCATTTCACAATGATTTTTGACCGAGCAAGGAGAAAAATTACTAATATTGAATATTGCTACTTTAAAATTATTCGCTTAACGAATGAATTGATAGGTTTCCTAGTAAACTTTTAGTAAAATACGGCATAAGGCAAATGCAAGTGCATGAGCACTTGTTCCTATATGTTAGGAATTTACTAAAAGTTTATCAGGGAACGGCCTGCAATCCAATGATTACCAATAACTTTAACAGATTTTTAATAAATTATTCTGCTGCTTCGTGAGTGCGTTTTAGTCACTCAAATTGATGCAATTTGGTATCAAAAGTATTTCTTATGATATTTTCTTCTTATTTCGTATGGTGGGGGGGTCAGAGGGGAACATCTAGGTCTGCGAGCCATTCTAGGGCCTCAGGCGTCGCCTTGTGAACCTCATCAATCCCGCCGGGGAATGAATGGAGCAGGCATACGTTGACCACATGTTCGGTGGTCTGCACCGCACCACATTCACACATCGCCGACTCTTTAAGGCCCCATCTGTGCATCATGTGGGCACAGCGGCTATGGGAGCACCTTAACATATTGATGACGGACCAGGTTTTGCGAAGCAATGAGAGCCCAGGCTGTCTCTCGGTGGGGTCCTGTATGAGGTGATGACATTAACATATCTTATGATATTAAAATATTATATATTATTCAATACTTCTGTTTCTGATTCCCTCAAAGGAGGTGTTAACGAATTTGATTTTTTTTAGTTGATTTGAGATTTTATCGTGATTAATTTTTGGGTTATTATGCCGTCTTGCAGAGGAGGCCTCTTTCTCGTTTCGTACAGCGTTAGAGTGTCTATCATCAGGGCATTAAAGATGGCTTGGAATATTTTCATTGCTTTTTAGCTACTTGATTCAATATTATATCTTACAAGGTTATACATCGTGCAATTCGAGTTGACACAATCAACACATATATGTAATATAACGTTCTTAGGTTTTATGTGTATTGGTGAATAATATGTTGTATCATACGTGTCCAAAATTATGCCAGCATTTTCGAAATAATTCATATTTACGTAAAATTAAAAGATTACCCAGACTCCGAAATCTTCAGATAACGTGTCGCCGACACATAAAACATATTTTATAGCCCGATGCTGATTTCGTGACAAGATTTGCCCGGCCCCCTATCGTATACAGTATCGGTACAGACTTATAACTGTCTCGTACAATATTTAGTTACTTAAACTTTTTTGATGGCCAATTCCTTTACGTGCTTGAAAACTTCAACCGTTGTGGTTACCACGATTTTTCAAGATTCACGGCAGAACAGATGTTCTAGAGTAGCAAGAAAATTAGAATCAATATAAAAATAACTCTTTAAATAACACTAAAAAAATTGTATACCTACCAAACTTCACATATGTTATGATTGTTTCTAGCGATTTATATCAAGTTTCTCGGTAACTCTTTAATTTTGAAGTTCCAAAAAAATGCTATTTTTGAAGATCTCTATATTTGTTATGGCGAAACGTTAATTATCCCAATTGTTAAAAAAAGCCTCGATAGAAAAAAAAACGCATAGTAACCTCAAGAAATTATTAGAAACATGTTTTGTTCTGTTATTTAATATGTTATAGGTATGAAAAAATTCACAGTGTATCTTTAAATACAACTAAAGCATTTGTGCAGAGATTTTTGTTCTATTTCAAACGAGTCGTGTTTTATTAAATATTTTCAAAATTTTCGCTTAATTATTATAGTTTTTTTTTAAATTAGCGCGCTCCCCCTAACATTCATATTTACATATCTCCCTTTAAAACCATTATAGAACGCTTACTACGAAGCCTTAATAATATAATTTAATTAACGTCATTTATGAAAGCGTAGATTATAAAGAACGTTACGTTTAACCAATCGTTTTATTTTTATTTTATTTGGAAAACCAACAGTTATAATTATTACAAGGTATTATGGTGTAGTAAGTGTTAAATTATTTAACCAATAATAGGTTTTCACTAAGGTATTTTAATTATTAAGTGAACATATATAATATTTATGTTAGAAAAAAAGTTACAATTAGCCTATTAGGGATGGGATGGCGGAAGGGAGGGGTGTGGGATGGATCTAGTCTGTGTAATGTGTAGCATGTAGGTATGTGTATTAATAAAAAATAATAATGATAATATAATTATTTATTGATTTTAGGTTTGAAATTGTGGGGTGCTGAGTTAAATAAGTCTAATTTACTGTATGAAGTATTAAAATTGTATGAAGCACGGGGAATAAAAGCATTTTGTTTTGAGTTAGTGTTACATTGAGGGATGTTTAATATGTGATTTTGTCTGGTTTGTCTGATGGGTACTCTTAATTGAATTCTTTCTAGTAATTCCGGGCAATCTATCACAGAGGTGGCAATTTTTTTGTAAAAATAGTACGTCTGCGGAGTTTCTACGACTTTCCAGTGACGAAATCCTGAAAAACGCTGCTGACTCCTCGTGACTCAGATGAGGACGATAGGCCCGAAAATCAAGGTATCGTAGAAAACGATATTGCACTTTCTCAATCCTTTCTATGTGTGACTTATACATCATTTTCTAAAGTAGTATTAAATTGTCACTGTATTGAGTTATCAAGGAACCTTCACGTAGGTAGTTACATTAAACGTTTTAAATCAGTTAACATTTATTATCATTCTCTTAAAAAATATTTTCTAGGGTCCTGTTTTAACTCGACCGTTTTGCATTTATTCTTTATGTAAATTTGTTTTTGCGCTCAGTTTCCAGTTTAAGATGGTGACCATTTTAATGGTTCAAATGAGATTTTTTTTCTCAAATGTGAAATCGTTGTTTCATTAGCCTTTTTTACTGTCATTTTTCAATATTATGGTACCTACTTACCTGAAGAAAGATTATAAAAAGCATTGAGATAATGACGTTTATTTGTACAAATCGTATAATAATTCATTATTTGAAATTTTAAAAATGTTACCATAAAAAAAAATTATGGTGTGGGCACCTAGGAATTTAAGTAAGTACCTACTTACAAATTACTTCAGAGGAAATTTTTATTTTAATTTAAATTGAATAAGAGAAAAATAGACGCGAGGTCCACACAACTGTTTTATTACAACCGTAAAAAACTCACCAGTTTCTGCAAAGTATAAATCCGTTGGCGCCAAAATCTTCCGTCTTCAAAACAAAACAAAACACTTCACTGCGAGAAATGACGAAATAGAACTTACTGTCAAAAACTTGGGAATGAAGGGAGAGGTTTTTTTAAACATTCAGAATATATAATTAGATAACTATTTACTGTCATTATTTGTTTAGATATCCAAGCGCTACAAATACCTGCTACACAGTTATGTTACTAATAACAATAATTGTTTGCAATTACGTTGAACATTTTAAATTTAAAAAATCAACAGTTTAAACCTGTCAGGTCTATAAATTTATTCAAAGACTATCTGTATCCCGCCACGCGTTGCTGTATATCAATCAGTCTGTCTGTGCAGATAGAAAAACAAAAAAAACATGTTGCTTTTACGTATAGATTGCTGTTTTTTTTTAAAGCATGGTTTTAACTGTCACAGGCGACATCTATATAGGTATATAAAAACACACGCGTATTCGAATGCAACGTTGTGTCAAAATTTCAAAGCAATCGGTGAAGAACTTTCGGAGATTTAATATTTTGAACAAACAAATATTTATATGTATTTAAAAATTCACAATTCAACGCAGCTAACTTAATACATTAAATATACCTATGTATTTTGATTATAAAAATATTATTAATTATTCGCTAATATAAAATAAAAATTAACTCGAATAATGACTAAAATCTACAGTTTCAAAACTCTAAATTATATATTTAAAAAATTAAATTAATTTAGCCGCGTTTATCGATGGATAAATAACGAGTTATAGTAATTATAATTAATTGTATTAAAGTTCACAAACTTATTTTAAACAAAAATTCAACAATGTCTAATTAACAGATCTCTAAAAGCACTGATTCAAAATTACTATTCAATTCTGCAACTTTAATAAATATGGTGATAGTAATAAAACACTGATTTAATACGTTAAAGAACATTATTTTTAACCAAAAATCAACTATGTCAAAGTATTTTGGTAAACTTGTCAAATTCTATTTAAAAAAAACAACACTTGATTTCAATTTAAATATCTAATGAATACAACTATTTAAGTCGGAGGTTTGAGTAAATACATAAAATATGTTTTTTTGTGGTTAGTTTGAGTTATTTTTAATTTGTGCGTTTTTCCTAAACTTTGATTTTGAAAAAATGAACTTTAAATCATCTTTCACCATTTCCCATAAGATAAATAGTTATTTCTTGTAGTAATCAAGTGCTATTTTTTAGTATTAAGCGTTCAGCGTAATTTGACAAGTTTATTAATTATTTTAACTGATTTTTATACTAAATTAAAGGTAGATCGCGAATTCTTGGTAGTAATCAGTCCGTAGAAGTTTCGGGGTACGGACTAGCGAGAAAAGCCGGCAAATAAGCGACTGCCACGAGCGCGCGCGGCACTAGACTGCGGGCAGAGTGGCGGGTACCGTGAGCCGGGCTGTACCGCGTAGCCCGTCTAGTGTACACTGTACAGCGGGTAGCGGGTACGGGTAGTGGGTACGGACTGAAGCGGGTAGACTGAGAGGCGCTCTGGCTGCCCGCTGTTGGATACGTCAAGCAAGCCGGCAAATGGATGAGGGGGTGCTAAACGCCGGTATATTCATTACCGTTATTATTAAATATTATTAACGTCGGTTTGCTATATTTGGCCTCTCCCTCATACAAGTCTCTTCAAAAACCACGTTCATTCCTCCCTCTCATCTCTACACACCATTCTCAAATGCTCTCCACTGTCTGGAGCCTATTAAATATATTCAAAATAAAATAATAAAATATATTCAAAATAATATAATAGAATATATTCAAAATAAAATAATAAAATATATTCAAAATCCAAAACAAAACATATTCAAAATAAAATACTAGGAATACTTTTTAACATGTAAGCTGGTAACAAGAGACATGTCATCCCCAATGGGGTCATTTTGTGATGCTAATGGTAGAGAGGAGGGGAAGGACCCGGTGAGGAAGTACCTGGATATTCAGATCTAGTCACTAAACATGGCTAAAACCATTTAAAGCAACCTTTCAATTTTGATTACATCATGGCGATACTCGGAGTAACTTTCACTGTGTATTTTTTTTAATTTGTTTTGTTTTTTAATCTTTATTTAGATGTATATACCTATTTGTGTTTTAAATAAGTTTTTATAACTGGATTATTCTCACGTAAGTGAGATCGTCTGTAAAAACCCAGTTTAAAGAAATAAATCTGATTTCGAAAAAAAAAGAACTAGTAATAAATAAAATAAATATGAAAGTTGAGCAGCTCTGGCGCAACCCGTGATGTATAATGCCTCCGTGTGTTTACCCTTTGTGGGGGAGTGGGGGGTGGGGATGGGTGGGGGTAAGTGGGGTGGGAGAGAGATCGAGGGTAGAGAAATTATTTCAAAATTGGTAATACCCCCGTGGGAAAATCGGCGGTTTTTTCTGACAGCCCGTTACAGGAAATCCAACTTTTGTTTTTATTGCGTGTAGAAAGAATTTTTTTCCCAACTTACCGTTCTTTATTTACCTGCTTTCTTTTTCTTTCGATCTTTGCGAAATATTCCGTACCTAGAGGTCTCGCGTTTGAGACCCTGTGTGGAAAAAAAATAAAAAATTTTATACGACTTCCGCACAAATCACATCGCTCTCCCCGTCCGGAGCCAGTGAGACTATAATTAATTTTTATTATTTATTTCGGATAAATTTTTACATTGAGTGTACATATATTCTAAAACTACTATAATAATATTTTCTACGTATTAAAATTTGGATGTATAACATTGAGACATAACCCATGAAAAACTGGAAAACTTTCAAAAGTTCATTGAATAGTTTAAATTCTTTATAATAAATATTGTTTTTTGTTCCCAATAAATTTGTCTTGGGAATCATAAAATCACCATGATAACCAAACTTCTAAACTTTTCGCTCTTCCTTCTCCTTCCCAAAAATGACGAAGATTCCAAAACAAATAAATACGAACACGCCTTTCAAAGAATTCTTCATGTTTATTTTAAAAGTATCAACAAATTTACTACACATTGCTCTGTAACTACTGGCATAGTTCCTTATTAAGTACTTATTTTGTACTTCTGTTATAATATACACTTATTGAACTCCTTTGTACAACAGAACTCTCTATGGTAACTTGTATTGTACCTGCTAATATGGTTCAAACTCAGTTTATTATGTAATACACTATACACTTATTATTGTACTCCTGAACAACTTACCTATAATAATGTATACACGTAAAAATCTTCAATGCGCGAATAATAAATCTATCTTCTAAATATATAAACAAACATCTAAATATTCGTTTGTTTAAAATCTTAAATCTCCGAAAGTTCTTCACCGATTGCTTTTAAATTTTGACACAACGTTGCATTCGAATACGCGTGTGATTTTATATACCTATACACAGACATAGGAATTAATAGACGAGAAGATAATGGCGAGGGGTAAAATCAACTGTTGAAGAACGAAGGGGGTAAAGCTGACTGTAATTCGTCAATAAATCAATCTGACAGTAAATAGGCATCTCGCATTATAATATCACCATTTAGTTTTTAAAAGTAAAATCTGCTTTTGAATGAATAGACATTTTTACATGGGAGCGCAAATTACTCGCCACGTTATGAACAAATTTGCGAAGTACAAATTCGGCAAAAAATTTCTTCTATTTTCAGAGTCGAATATTTCGTTTAAGTATTTAATTAAGACACTTTTATAAATGTTCATAATTTACTTCCCAGCAACCAACCAGCTTTGTGTTTCGCGTCCAGACGTTTCTCGATGTGATAGTATATGTTTCTACAACTGATCCATATTATACGATGTGAATATGCTTAAAATAAAGTAAAATAATGCTTATATATGGAATGTAATACGACAATTGGGTTTATTCTCTTTTTCACATCTATTTTTACAAGTTTTCATAGCTCAAGTCAACATTTTGCCGTGTTATTTCGTAAAATGAACCGATGATGCCTCGACCATAGTTCGCACAAGAATGATGACGTCACGTTTTCTAAATTCACTTGAGGCCATACGCGAGCACAGCCGGCTCCAATGGAACCGGTATGGGGAGTGGGGAATAATACGCTTTTAATCACTTAGGGCAGGTCTACTAATATTCAAATGTCTATGTACCTATATTATATAGATGTCACCTGTGACAGGTAAAAACATGCTCTTTTTTAAAAACAGTGCCATTTATTGGGCAAACATGCTTTTGAAAAAAAGCACCATCTGTTGGAGGTAAAAGTAAAACGCGCTATTATTTCTCTATCTGCACAGAAAAACTGAGCCAAAGCAACTCGTGGCGGAGTAGAGCTAGTAAATAATATAAATAATTAAAGAAAAAAAAACGAGCTGCCATCATTTTAAGCTGTGTTGTCAGAACTGGAAAAAAATATTATTTTCGAGAGCATTATCTTTGTAGTACGAATCTACATTACATTTGGAATCGATTATTTGATGTCAGCTTTCGTTTTCGAGTAAATCGAGTCTAAATTAGGATTTTTAAGTCAATTATGAAAAAAAATGAATTGCCTGAGGTTAATGTCAACTGTTTAATGTGTTTTGAAATAAATCAAAGCGAAAACCGGAAAGCTTTTTTTTAACCGTTTGGTTGTTGAAAAACAATGATATGTCGAAAAAAAAGTTTTTTGAGTTCCAGTTCGAGTTTTCTGAAACCGTGTGTATTATTTAAACGGGGAAATTACATTATAAATCACGGGATATTATGGTTAATTAGTACCTAAATAACACATTCTTGAAAAAGTAAATAACGTAGACCCTAATACAATTACGAAAATTAAAATAAAATTGTAAAAATTTATATAAAAAATAAGCATTTTTTTTTTTTTGTAAACTAATGTTTAAGACAAGATTTTTTATGCATAGCACAAAGGGTAACAATTATTTTATAAGCAATAATTATTAGCCTGAAACACTCATCCACATTGAAAAATCTCCTGATAAAAGATACGAAAGGACACGGGTTCATGTCCCGTTGGCGTCATGTATCTTTTATCAGGAGATTTTTCAATGTGGATGAGTGTTTCAGGCTAATAATTATTGCTTATAAAATAATTGTTACCCTTTGTGCTATGCATAAAAAATATGTATTTCAAATACAAAATTAATAATACAAAATTTCATATACAAAATTAAAATATATTTGAAATACATATAAGTTTGAATTATTCACAGAATTGACACTTCAATTCAAAACAAGTCCGAGTCGATTGACTCAGAGTTATAAACAATCACAGACAGGTCCACAACAGAACTTAGTGTGTTTTATTGGTGATGTGATACTGAGGATGTGCAGTTATTGTTAAATTAGATTTTTTTTAAACTCACAATTAAAATAGAAAATTCATGATATTAATTTTTCAAAAAAAAGCTTAGGTATGTAAAGAAAGTTATTTTGCATTGACAATCCCGATATATATGGGATCGACGCTACCAAATGTAACAAGCTGTAGTAACATAAATAATTTATTGTTAATAAATATTATAGATTTTTAAGGATCTACTCGGACCACAGCATCAAATTTTAATAATTCCGATATTATCAGGAAATGATGGCTAGGATCGAAGGGGGTGGCTGGCACCCCCTCTCCTCCCCCTAATTACCCTCTCATTCCCCCCTCCACCGGTCCGGCCGCACAGAAAGACGAAAGGCAGTGGCGTTCCCGAGCGGGGGGGGGGGAGGGAAGTAGCAATCAGAGTGTTTTTGACGTTTACCTGCGGGTTGGTTGAAGCGGAGAACTTGGTGGTAGGGGGTTCAGTGGAGGGGGTGGGAGGACTAACCCCCTACGCCCCCCTCTCTCCCTCTGATAATGTGTTCGTATTGTTTCAGATGTGAGAGAGTGGGAGGTATGCGTGTTAGAAAAACACAGTTAATTTCTTGATTAAAAACAGTACCTGCCCACTGATGATTGATAATAATTCCCTACATACGTAAAGCGGCCCGGATACGATCAATATCAATAACCGTCAATCGTTCATGTTAATTAACGTCATTTATGCGATTGTCAATAATCACTTATAATTGATCGACACGATATTTGAGAATTCCCATTCTCAGGAGAATTTTTTCTGTAGAGCTTTTTAAGATATAAAAAATCCGTTCTACATTATTTTGATGTTTTTCTTAAGGTTTAGCCAGCATTAGCAATGTAAGCGCCTGAAAATATATTTTTTCGACATCATTATAAAACATCGAATTTTCTCTACTTTTTATAAATATAATATGCATGTATCGTATCAATAAAATTTAGGCGTATTAGATCTATCAAAGAATTTATGTATAAAAATGCAAATATCAGTCATTTTAAATACATGTAGGATTACGAAATATTTTTTAAATATTATATTGATGGATCAGTAGGATTTATAGGTCCAGTTAGGAGTTCTACCGAGCCGAACCCTTTGATATGAAAATATCTGGAGTCGGTCAATTATTTTTCCATTTGATCTTTGGTGAGTTGACTTGTTGTTCTTGTATTGTTTTGTATTTATTATGCTTATATAATGCACTTGCATAGTTGGGATTGACTTTGTGGAAAAGTGTGTGGAAGGGTTTAGTTTTTCCTGTGGGGAAGATTTAACCCTGATATAAAGTCGAAAGAAAAAAAAAAGAACATTGGGTTAATCTTTAATTAACATAGTTGGTACTTGACTCATAGCTTCGACCATGTTTCAAGAGTACCTCTATACAGGTTATTGTGTAACACTAATTATTGATCTGAGTTCTATATTATTATTTAAGGATTATTAACAGAAAAGAGCAAAGAGCAAAATGACAAAATTTATTTGAAGAGAATGAAACTAACAGTTTTTAAGATTAGTCGTTTTGATTCTATGACTTTAAATTTAATTGTATAAATATCTCAAGGTGATTACGACACATATGTCGGTAGGTAAATTAATACAACCATACGAATAATTTTAGGGGGCGCCATGGCATTTTATGCCCCATGACAAAAAGTAAAGGGTTTAAAACGAGAGGTAAATCAAGTGAACAGTCAAGAACTGATACTAGCTAATTGCCTCGTTCGTATGTTTCTTCAGGCCCCGTAGTAAGCGTTTAAGGATGGTTTTAAAGGGAGATATGTAAATACTAATGTTAGAGGGAGCGCGCTAATATTAAATAACGATAATAATAAAGTGAACCGATTTTCGTTTCATAGTAAATGATTATTCAACATTTTACAAACCAAATTTCATTTATATTTCAGTAAAAAATAGTATTTTAAGAAATTACGACGTATTTTACTTATCCAATTTTGCCACCACAGCCAAGTCATTGGATAAAAGACAAAATATTGCACTAAATAGCTTTGTCATAGATCCACTAGCATTTGTTATTTGCAATTTTTTCAGAAAACACATAAATATATTTTTTTAAGTGTCAGAAATCACAGTTTAAAGTAAGTCAAGTACGTCCCTTATCACCCTGTGTAAAGAAAATTGTCCGATAAATCTGTACAGTTTTATACCGAGATTGATGAAATTTCGCACACCTGATGTTAAAAAAAATAAGTCTGTTTTATAAACACTCTCCGGGTAACATCTTGCGCTAGTATATTATAATTAAGAAGAGTGTCCCAGTGTGGGTTTGTATATTAAACAAATGTACAGTTTTATTCCGATATTGTAGAAAATTTACACACTTGACTTTTGACACAAGATGTGTTTATGAGGTTTAGAAAAACCGCCTCCTTTTCCCACATCTTAAAATAGATTTTGGATAAAATTGATGAAATTTTGCACAGTTGAAGTTCAAAATAAGAGGAAAACATACAAATATATCAAAAATCATTTCTCTCCACTGCGTCCGCATCAAATACACATAAAATCATAAAAAAATTAAAATACATTCAAAGTTTTTAAAGAGCTGCCCCCGGTCAATATCCGCGCACGCCACTGGCCTGGAAACGTCAGTCGCACAAAGGACAGGTTGCGGGAAACAAAAACTGTTTGATACGACACCGCTCCCCCTGTATCGGGGGGGCAGGGGCGTACGCAGCGACCTGGCGGGGGGGGGGGGCGGTTAAGGTGACGACAGGGGGGTGGGGGAGGTGATAGGGAGTGGGTGGGGTAGTGAGGTTATTCATTAACGCGAAGGGATAAACAAGATTGAAATTTCAAAGCATTTCGTACCAGTGCCATTGAAGTCGAATAAATTAAACGAAACTTTACACAAAAAATTAATAGTCTAATATTTTTTATTTCCGTAGGAGGTTCTGAAATCGATATATAGTGGTGGAGACTCTCAGTATCGCACTGATGTGGCCCTGGTGTCACTTGAAATGGCTTTAGCCGTGTTTAGTGACCCTAAACTACATCCTCACCTTTTTCTTGCCTATCTCCTTCAATCTCCACTGATGAGATAAACCGATAGAAGAGAGGTCAAGTTTTCCTCATTGTAATATATTATTAATATTAGCGTAGCTTACCCATATTGGGCCAAAATAAATGGCTTGAACTTCAGTACACCCAAGTGCAATATCGTCTCGTATACAAGATCAAAGAAACCGCATGTATTTGAATATACAATCAACGAAATTATTCTCCAACACCTAAACCAAATCAAAGATCTAGGAGTTATTTACGACAGCAAACTAACTTTTCACCAACACATCGATGATTTAATAAGCAGAGGATACAGGCTTCTCGGCTTCGTAATTAGAAACTCATATCCGTTTCGTAACACAAAAACACTGACGTTATTATATAACACACTAGTCCTAAGTGTACTTGAATCAAACTCGATCATCTGGGCTCCACATGAATTAACATACACTTTACGCATTGAAAGAGTCCATAAAATTTTTTTAAGGTTTTTATTCTCGCGGCTCTATGGACGCTACCCTTGGCTTTACCCATCGATTTATATATTAGGCATGACCAATTACCACTCCCTAGAGACACGTAGAGGTATTGCTTTGCTTAAATATTTTTTCCAACTAATAAACGGTCACTTTTCTAATAATGAGATACTGGCCCAATTAATTTTTTTTGTACCAGAGTCTCACTCTCGAGGACGTCATCACAATCTTCTATATAGTAGAGCAAGCCGCACTAATTTATTAATGAACTCACCTGTGGGGAGAGCTACGTGCTTTTTGAATGCGGTAGATAAAAAATTAGATTTATTTTTTGTGTCCTATAGCGCATTTGCAAGATTTTTGGCATTGCATATACACTGCATAAATGGTACAATTATAACGTCTTAGGCTTTATTACCTGTAATTGTTATAAATAAATGTACAAATTATATATATAAATAAATAAATATTAGTGTATTAGACTACACATATATGGCGTTAGCTATCGAGTATCAAGTTCGAGGTCCATATTATTCAATCCGCCTGCTAATTCAACGCCTGCCAACGAAAATTCGCTTATCTTGTACCTCCTACATTAAATAAGATGCCAATGGAAGTAAAAAGCGAATAAACCTCCACAACTGAACTAAAAAAACGCTAAATAATGGTTAATAGATCAAGATTTTCTATATTTATATTGTTTAAAAATACATAAGTATACATTGATTATATGCATGTAATTGTATAAATATACCTATGAGTATGTTTAAGTATGTTGTGAGTTCAAGATTTTCTATATTGATGTTGTTTAAAAATACACTGATTATATGCATGTAATTGTATAAATATGCTTATGAGTATTTTTAAGTATGTTGTGAGTTCAAGATTTTCTATATTGATATTGTTTTAAAATACACTGATTATATGCATGTAATTGTATAAATATGCCTATGAGTATGTTTAAGTATGTTGTGAGTTCAATATTTTCTATATTGATATTGTTTAAAAATACATAAGTATCCATTGACTATATTCATGTAATTGTATAATTACGCCTATGAGTATGTTTAAGTATGTTGTGAGTTCAAGATTTTCTATATTGATATTGTTTAAAAATAAATAAGGATCCATTGATTATATGCATGTAATTGTATAAATACTCTTACGAGTACCTATGTTTGAGTATGGTGTTTAAGTGAGTGATGTGTGTATGATATATGCAAGTTGACTGTGTTATATATGAATCTGTTTATGTATTTTATGCCTTAGTATTATAGTTACTTGAAATGTTATTCTTCTGTTAATTTAAATGTCGATTTTCTTTTGGAGCAGATTATCAATTTCGCAGGCCTGCCTCGGGCCTAGGAGTCGAAGCATCTTATATTAACTGACAACAGTAGGGTTAACAAACTTTCTAATGTTTAAAATATAATATATCGGGACAATAATATATTGGTTTCCACAAAGAATTCGATATGAAACATTTAGTGGCCTGGGGTGAATTTGTTCCCAAATAATTTTCTTTATAATATTATGGAGAACTGTTTTTATAACAAAATATTATGTCTCGGGGCTGACCGAGGATAATAGAACTGTGACCGCGTAAAGCCTGGAGGATGCAGATACACGATGTGAGTTTTTTTTAACGATCATTGGTTAGAACAATCTGACAATATTTAAAACGATATCGCACTTATCAAGGCGACATAAGACTCTAATAACGGGGGTTTGCTCGACGCTCACATAATAATTATTTTTGATGAACGTATTACTAAAATCTCAAATTTTTCTAGAGGGATCCCTACGGATGTCAGTTATTTATATTTAAGATTAATAAAAACAGGACCTTTCCATTGAAATATGTTATATAAAACGTTTTTCAACTACAATATTATTTGTTTAGAAGATGAATTAGTAACTTCTCAAGGGATCCCTCTAGAAAATTTTGAGATTTTAATAATACGTTCATAAGAAATTATTAAAAAACACCCACGGAAAAATCGATTTTCTAGGCCTGCTAGGGAAAAATCGACCGTAGGTCCCTTCCATTACGCCGGACCGCGCGTCGAATATTGTTTTTACACGACTTCATCACTTATGTCGTTAAGATTCCCAGTTTATTATAGAGATTTGATAGGGAAAATTAAACTGAAGGTATTTTTGTGCATGGCTGCTCCACTTACGTCGTTAAGATTCTGGATTTATTTTAGGGTATTGTCTCGTCTTAAGCACCAAACTTGTTCGCTGCATCCTGGAATATAGTTCCATTGTTTGGGTTCCTTCCAAACAAAACCATATACTCAAAAATAATGTTTCGGCCTGGATAAAAATAAAAGGTACATAATTTGTTCATAACTTAATAAAACGAAAACATAATCTGTATTATCGAGTCATTCTTTACCACTCGAACGATTTTTGGCATATTACGGCAAGTTTGCAAGTCTTAAGCGAACCATAATGTGTTAAATTTATAGAAAGTAATAAATTGGGAAAAACAGTAAAATCTAGCTGGTTACCTTGGCTTCAAACCTAATCATTTTACAACAATACTATATCTAAAACACGTGAACCCTTGGCACAGATTCTCCTATTGAGGTGTTTACGAAGCACTAGATCAATTACTAGTACACAATTTTTGCCTCTGTGTTTTCTCCCTCCTAGATCCAGGGTTTATTCAAGACCCAGGTTAACTCCTTCCTTTCCATATAAAGACCTTCCACATAGCATCGTTAAAGATGACAAAGGCCCGAGGGAAATTATCTTCCTCAAGGTCTCCTGCGTGAAATGTAACGTAAAAAAATACTCCATATGATATTACTATCTATAAAAATATTTATAGTTGTAATAGTAATAGTAGATCTTCTATACTGTTAGCAATCAGCACCGCATCATCAGCATACTTTAACAACATACTTTCAGATTAATCAAATTAGCACCCAATCCCAATTCTTTCAATTCTTGCATACAATCCATGTATAAATTGAATAACCACGGTGACATTACGCAGCCTTGTTTAACACCTTTTTTGATATCGAACTTTCCCGTAAAAGTACCGTTCACTCTAACAAATGCAAGCTTCCCTTATGCAATTACCTGTGTGAGATTCGTATTCACTCCATACTAGTAGATCTACAAAGGCACAGAAAAGTTTCTCTTTTATTTGCCAGAAACCTCTCAGTGAGTATACGCAAGATCTGGTCCATGCACCCCCTTCCACTAATAAAAGCATCTCGCACATTCCATATTTTATTTTCTTTTTCATTGCTTACCCTTTAAATCAAAATTCTTCTGAGATAGCCCTATGATTCCCACATTCCATACGTGACCCTTTACCTTTGTATAACGGCACGATCACAGCCCTTCTCCAATTTAACGGCGTGTAACCCTCCTTTAAACATTGGTCAAAAAGTTTTTACAACGTAAGAATTATAGGGCTATCTCCTTCAAAATATTCAGCAACACTATTGTCGAAACAATACAAACAACTAAAATAGAGGTAACAAGTCGTCCATAGTCGTTTTCGTCGTTGGAAATGTTCGCAGTTCAATTCTCGACCAGTGTTATTGACAAGCAAACCATCTGGCAAATATTTTTGCTTATTCTGCGAGAAAAAATGGAAAATTCTTTGATGCCTGCCATCCGGCCGCGGGCCAAACAACTCAGCATTGAACAGACATTCTCAAAATGTTACAATTATTATTTTTAGTACAATATCTCCATATTGTGTCGTTGCCTCTTCGCCGAGGATCGTGACCCTCACTTTATTAGTCCTGATGAGGAGACTTCTTAACTCCTCACGGTCCTTTGTCGAAATGTTGCTTGTGCAATGATGGAGGACTTAGCTAACAGAAGATTTAACCCAAGACGCTTGGGTGATAACTCAGTCAATGACAGGACATTCGAATTTTTTATAAATACATCTGTTTTTGTTTTGTTTTCGCGAATTAATGCAAATCTTGGAATTGGAAATTAACCCAATTTCCGATCAAGCTGAAAGACGCCAAATAGTCTGTTTAATTTTGGATCAAGGTAGAAATATAAACCCACTTATTTCGCCAGAAATGTTTATTGCAGAAGAGACATAAAAATGATAAATCAACCTATTTATTAACTTTTAACAGGGAAGAATCTATGGCGACATCTATGAAAAACTATCCTAACATAAACATCAGCTCAAGTATCTACATATAGCGACATCTATGCAAAGCTACACTAAACTCTATTTTCTAAAATAGTCTTTTAGTCAATGACAATGCATACTATCAACTTTTGGTGGCAATCGTATAAACAAACACGCACGCACACGCATTTATCTGAAACCCGATGACAATGTAGAAGTTAAGGCCCCGTAGTAAGCGTTAAAAGATGGGTTTGAAAGGGAGATATGTAAATACGAATGTTAGAGGGAGCGCGCTAATAATAACAACGATAATGATTAAGCTAAAATGGTGCAAATATTTTATAAAACACGAATCGTTTTAAATAGAGCAAATATCTCTCGACAAATGCTTTAGTTGCATTTAAAGATACACTGTGAATTTTTGCATGTGTATAACATATTAAATAACAGAACAAAGCGTTTTTTTTAATAATTTTCGGAACTTACTTTGCGATTTTTTTCTATCGAGGGAGTTTCATGAAATTAACTTTTCGGCATAACAAATGTGTGGATATTATCTTCAAAAATAACATTTAGTTTTTTTTGGAACTTAAAAACTTAAAGAGTTGACGAGAAACTTGTTGTAAATTGGGTATGCGGGGACTTAATTAACGCAATAAAATCGGTCTTACCCAATCGGGATTCGGCTCAGTTGATAGAGTTGTTGACTCTAGTTCGAAGGTTCAAAAATAGTTTTAAAACATATAAAAAAATACAGTGTGTGGCAAGCCTACGCACGACGGAAGTGAAACTTTTATTATTCTTCTCTCTCTCTTTTCATTTCATTCTCTCTTTTTTTCTGTCTATTGACATATTTATAAGTAGCATATGATAAAAAAAAAATAAAAGTTATAAAAATATGGGATTCGAACCCGGGTCCTGCATAACGAGTGTCGAACGCTGTGCCTCTAGACCGCGAGGAGAGATATTTCGAGCGACGCGGCGTTATCGGCCTTGATTAGTAATTTTAATGATTCAAAATAAAAATAATTAATCAAAATACCAAGCGACTCTACCGGCTCGATTTATAAGCTATATTTCGACCAAAATATCATATAGGTACCGTAAATTAAAGTAAAGGTAAATTAACAAATTTATGTAATTTTTTACTACATTATTACAAATCGTGGATAAAAAAAATAATTAATCAAAATACCGAGCGACTCTACCGGCTCGATTTGTAAGCTATATTTCGACCAAAATATCATACAGGTACCGTAAAGTAAATTAAATTTAAATTAACAAATTTATCTAATTTTTTACTACATTATTACAAATCGTTTATAAAAAAAAAATAAAAGTTATAAAAATATGGGATTCGAACCCGGGTCCTGCATAACGAGTGTCGAACGCTCTGCCTCTAGACCGCGGTTATTACGTATTCGACCAAAATATCATATAGTCAAAATATCTAAAAGTCGCAGCACGAGAGCATTTTGTCACTTTAAAAAAAATTATTATTAAAAAAATCACAAAAAGAAAAAAAAAATAGTTAAAGCGGGGATCGAACCTCGGTTCTTCACGACGACAATCGAGCCCTCTGCCTCTAGACCGCGAAGCTGAGTTTGGAGAGTGACCTAAAGTAGGTATATAATATTGGCTAGGCTCCTATAGCGAAATGATCATGGTTTTTCATGACGGTCATGAGTTGGTTTTACTCCGGTCCTCGAAATTGCATAACGCGCGTAAAGAAGTTTCACTTAAAAAAAAAACAATATATTTTTTTATCATTTTAGAAACAAACAACACATACTCGTAGATAAATACGAGTGGTAAGCAGTTTACAAGTTTTTAGAAATAATAGTCCCAGTGATATGTCTGAATGACATATTTGGTGAGTGATTCTATACCGTGTGGGAAAAAAATTATCCTGTTAGAAAAGTGATATCATGCCAATTTCATGATAAAATATTAGTCATGCAGAATATATCGAAACACGTGTTCACGCATGTTTTCTGTTCCTAATAAATATCATTCCGAAATGTATTCGTGTGGACAATATTTGTATCGACGTGTTCCGCCGTCCTCATAAAACATTCGCTTTTAACTGATATTTTGATGAAAACTCTGTCGATTCATTCGTTAAAGGTCTGCAGTCCCGTTTTTAACAGTAAAACAATAATTTGATAAGATTTTTAATAAATGAACCGTATTTAATATCATTCAGTTTTCTTCGTGTATATGCGTGATAGTTTTTGTTTATGTGTGTGCGTGTTTATATATGGGTGTGTATGTGTATGTGAGGGTGCGTATGTGTGTGTGTGTGTGTGCGTGTGTTTGTGTATATATGTATCGGTGTGTGTGTGACATGTGTGTATCGGATTGCGTTAATTAGACGAATAAATCGGTCGAGTTTGCCCGTTACTCGATTGAATAATAAAAACAAAAAAAATTGCCGGAACACGTGTTCATATATATATATCCTAATATTTTCGCTTTCCGTCATTATATATTATCAAGGCAGGTGCACGAACACGTGTTCGGATGTATTAGGAATTTACTAAAAGTTTATCAGGAAACGGCCTGCAAACCTGTTTTTAACCGGACTACCAATAATTTTAGGAGATTCTTAATAAATTAGCAATACTCACTTTTTTCCGTGTACCAACCAAACAATCTACCTCAGCCTTGCATTTTTCCTCCACATTTCTCACACGTATAATAATAATAATATTCGGATGATTTGTAAAGTGCCGTTTTTGTGCAAAATCACCTCAAGGGCGCTGTACAAATATTTAATTCATTTCTACAATGATCTATATTATTACGTACTATATATGGAGATAATATACAGTACCATTTTTACCTGGTAGGTCACTTGAGATGAACACTTAATTAACATAAACTAATTGTTTATTAGCGAAATTTAGATACAGGATTTAGGACATAATTGGAAAATTGGATATAATTGGACTTTCTCTCAGTAATGGTATATTTAATTTTAAGGATGTTGTTCGCTTAAAAAGGTAAGTTTTTAGTTTAGACCTGAATTCTGTTGGACTTGTTATGGATCTTAGTTCCGGAGGAAGATTATTCCAAGCCTTCGGCCCAGATGCTCCGAAAACGCGATCACCAAACATAGTCACCAAACATAGCGCCAAACATAGCATCAAACATAGATCACCAAACATAGCGCCCAGTCTTGCGCTTAGGTTCCTTCAGTCTGCCTACAGCTGATGATGTTGCTGATCTAAGAGTCGACTGCCTCAGACCAGTGTTTTTACCAGACATACGCCTCAGGGATCTCATTTCTATACTTTTCAGTTTACTTTCATCCCTCTGCCAGTTCCTAGCGTCACTGCCATAAATCAAGGTAGGCACCAGCACTCCATTGTGGACTGCTAGCTTCGCTTCTTTGGACAATTTTTTGTTAGTTTATTAGACGTCCGATATGGTTATTGAAATTTTTATATTTTAAACTTTGAGAAGCGGTGCCTTCCAAAACAATGATTTTGTCAAAGAGTAAGTTTTGTGAGAATATCGAAAGAAATATGAACACGTTTAGTCAAAGGAAACATCCTCCACTTGTTCGGATAACCGCTAGAGGTCAGCTTATATCCTGTAGTTCATGGCTCCGTGGCTGGTAGTCATGACGCCTGACTGTCAGTCCAGAGAAAAGGTATACCAAGAATATACACTTATTATTTTTAAGGCGATGAAATAAGTAGTAATGCAAAATCATGTGTTTTTGGTTTGAAAATTTGGTCGCCTAGAAATGTTTCAGATGCTTTAATTAAATACTGCGAGTAGAATATATCTTGGCCTTTGAAATAGTCGAGTATTTTTTAGATAAGTCTTTTTATAAGCCCAGAAAAAAATAATGTAAAGGCCTATGAAAACTGCTTTAAAGTTCAAAATCTCCTACTTACGAACCCATTTTCGGTTATGATTTTATTGTATAATGTGGAAAATTAAGTTATTTATAAAATGATCGAAAAAAAATTAAATATTTATGCCTGAGCATCCACAAAATAAAATAAAAAGGACTTTTTGGCCATGTTTTTTTCTTGCATAAATCAAAACAGGCGGATGGTGTTAAGCGGGAATTTAAACCTTATCGCCATCTACGTAAGGAGTGTTATTGATTAAAATATTACACGACGTAGTGCATCGCCTTAAGTAAAACTTATAGTGTTAAAGAGAAATATGTTATAAATCGGTAGAAATTGGGAAATTTAGAAATTGGGCTGAGGTAAAACTTATAGTGTTAAAGATATATATGTTATAAATCGGTAGAAATTAGGAAATTGAGAAATTGGGCTGAGGTAAAACTTATAGTGTTAAAGATATATATGTTATAAATCGGTAGAAATTAGGAAATTGAGAAATTGGGCTGAGGTAAAACTTATAGTGTTAAAGATATATATGTTATAAATCGGTAGAAATTAGGAAATTGAGAAATTGGGCTGAGGTAAGACTTATTGTGTTAAAGATATATATGTTATAAATCGGTAGAAATTAGGAAATTGAGAAATTGGGCTGAGGTAAGACTTATTGTGTTAAAGATATATATGTTATTAATCGGTAGAAATTGGGAAATTGAGAAATTGGGCTGAGGTAAGACTTATTGTGTTAAAGATATATATGTTATTAATCGGTAGAATAGCTTATAAAAAGACTTATCTAAAAAATACTAGATAATTTCAAAGGCCAAGATGTATTCTACTCGCAGTATTTAATTAAAGCATCCGAGTCATTTCTAGGCGACCAAATTTTCAAACCAAAAACACATGATTTTGCATTACTACGTATGGCATCGCCTTAAATGAGTAAATTGGCATCGCATTTGAGTCCCACCCAGGCGTAGTGTGTTCAATTCCTCGGCTGGCTAAGTCCTCCATCACGACACAAGCAACATTTTACGCTTACTGTGAAGGTAGTAGAAGAATTTCAAATACTCTCAGATTTTTTGTAACTTTGGAATATTTATCTTTCTGTAAAAAAAAAATTAAAATAAGCAAGATTAATAAAATAAAATTTACATGTGGACGCCGAGATTTGAACCCGCGACCCCCAGCTTGATAGATGAGAGCTTTACCCCTCGAAATAATAAATAAAATGACAAAGACGTACATACATTAGAAATAATATATTGTGTTAACTTCACCGTTTGAACACGAGCACCGAAATTAGTTTTTCCTGAAATGTAAAACCAAAATCTATGAACGCACACAGCTCCACAACTCCACGGCCCATTGTGATTCTTGATTACAATAATTCGTTCTACGTTTTCCCTTCTCATACAGCGCGCAATCCCACACACAACACAACAATAAGGGTGGGTCGGGGGGCTGAAGGAGGTGAAGGGAGGGGGCACAACGGGCGCCCAAAAGCGGCGTCTGTTCTGGAAAGGTGACGAGACGCCTTTGGAACGCCGATTTGGAACACTGCGCTGAAGTCAAAAGTTGTTTATTAATTATTCATGTAAATTGAAGAAAAAATGAACCCGCACCTTCTGCTTGCCGGTCTATCAGGTTAGTTTTCAATTTACATTTGTGTTTCAGGCGAATAATTATTGCTTATAATAATTTGTATTCCTTTGTGCTTTGCTTAAGAACTCTATCTTCTAAAAATATGTTTACCTTTTTAATAAATTGAAGCGATAAAGAATCATTCGCGACAGGGCGAGAAATAGCTTTGGAATTACCAGAGTGAGAAAAATAATAAACATTATGGTAAGGCCCTGTAGTAAGCATTTAAAGATGGTTTGAAAGGAAGATATGTAAATACGAATGTTAGAGGGAGCGCGCTAATATTAAATAACGATAATAATTAAGCGAAAATATTTAATAAAACACGACTCGTTTAAAAAAGAGCAAAAATCTCTCATTATTCAAATTCTTTAGTTTCATTTAAAGATCTACTATGATTTTTTTCTTGCCTCTAACATATTAAATAACGGAACAAATAATGTTTTTATTAATTTTCTGAGTTTACTTTGCGATTTTGTTCTATCGAGTGAAATTCACATAATCAACGTTTCGGCATAACAAATGTATAGATATTATCTTCAAAAATAACTTTTTTTAAACTTAAAAACGGGCTTAACGTATTAGACATGAGATGGGAAAGTGAGTGTAGAAGAATGACGAAGCTTGAGAAAGACATGACCACGTGAATCAAATATTCATTCCTAGCGACTACTAGCGACAAAAACGTAAAGACATTTTGACAGCAGAGGAATTCTGCGTGACCTATTAGGCCAACCTGCCTGATGCTCACTAGACGAAAGGCTTTATGATAATTGGCGGAGACTGTTTTGTTTGTTCAGTTTGTCACCTGTTCAGACCGGTCGGTGGCTGAGTTGACAAATGCGTCGGGTTTCCACCCATGTGTCTTGGGTTCAATTCCTCGGAGGTTTAATTGAAGTTCTCTATTATCACGATTATTATCAGAGATTCCAACTCGTGTCTAGGAATGTTAAAAAAGATCTGTGCGAATCAATTGAGAAAACATCATTTTAAAAATGTTAATATGAAGTAAAAGAAAACATTCTAAACCGGTCGGTGGCCGAGTTGACATCGCGCTTGGGTCCCACTCAGGCGTAGTGTGTTCAATTCCTCGGCTGGCTAAGTCCTCCATCACAACGCAAGCAACATTTTCCGCTTTCTGTGGTGGTAGTAGGAGATTTTCAAATATTGTCAGGTTATTCGTAACCCGGGAATGTTTGTCTTTCTTTAAAAAAAAAAATTATATATATATATATATAACACTGATACATTATCCTTCTTCTGATTCCCTCTACTATCGGAAGTCTATTATCATTAAGTCTATACAAGGTACCCGGAAACTCGTAGTACAAACGGGAAACTGCTGAATCAATTACCAAAAATAAATAACCAAAAAATAAGAGTTTAAAAAACACTTGGTTCCAGGTCGTAACGACTTTTTTAAAATCGGATCTGAAAAATTCCAACTTTGGACAAGATATACACCAAAACGAAAGCTGTATTAAAGACAACAAAATCAACCGCAATTGTGATATAATCTCACCACTTTTACGCTTGGAATACGAGTTTCCGGACACCGTGTATAAATTAATATATCCTACTTATCTATAAAAACATTTTTTTGCCAATGGTACCTAGTTACATAATAATATATACTTTTTAAATTCAATCGGCGCATAGTCCACTAAATCATAAACACAGGACTTTGCCTTCGAAACCAGATGTAGTTCCTAACAGAAGGGGCGAGGGAGACGGCGGCACTGACGGGCCCGCGGGAGAGAGGGAGAGAAGCGATCATCAAAAAGAAAATGGAATCCGCCGGGCAACGCTGAAATGTAAAATTGAAATGTTAAATACTTTTTGGGCAGAAAAATACATAATATAATAGGAATGTCATCTGTTTTTCTAGTTTTGACATGGCTTACAGCAATATATTATTAACCACAGTTGTACTTACAGCAATATTTTACTAACCACATTTGTACCTACAGCAATATATTATTAACTAGAATTGTACCTACAGAAATATATTACTAACCATAGAGGTACCTACAGCAATATATTATTAACTAGAATTGTACCTAAAGAAATATATTACTAACCACAGAGGTACCTACAGCAATATATTATTAACCACAGTTGTACATACAGCAATATATTATTAACTAGAATTGTACCTTAAGAAATATATTACGAACCACAGAGGTACATATAAGAATATATTATCA
Organism: Hesperophylax magnus; assembly: GCA_026573805.1. Taxonomy (NCBI): domain Eukaryota; kingdom Metazoa; phylum Arthropoda; class Insecta; order Trichoptera; family Limnephilidae; genus Hesperophylax; species Hesperophylax magnus. The sequence goes on along the minus strand of JAIUSX010000230.1, from coordinate 1,435,095 downwards.
ACCACAGTTGTACCCACAGCAATATATTATTAACCACAGTTGCACCAACAGCAATATATTATTAACCACAGTTATACGTACAGCATATATTTTTTTTAATATGTGATACGGCACAACAGTCCCATCTGCTCCCTGCTAACCGGAACCAGTGAGTCTATGGCATCTTCAATTATTGGGATATGTTGTGTTGTGTGTTGTGTTCGCACAAACATGTTTCCAACTCGTCTTGGAAGGAGTTTAATAATAAAATGGTTCTTTATATTAATCAGGGATTTATTAATACTCCACGTATTATAATGATGACTCGATAGTCGACCTAACTAGTAGCTGGCTAATTGGAATCTGAAACAGTGAGTTTCTCTGGGAGCCTTCCCACTGGCCCTGGCGACTACTGGCCACTAGCTCCATCTTGCGGACTTCCCTGCAAGCTCTATGCACTGCCATCTGTGCGTGCATCTACAAAGCTTCCTAACATGTTGTAAGCTTGAAGAGTAGTCGGGAGATGGGAATGACTATTCAGGTCATTTCAAGCAACTTTTCTTATGATGGAGGTCTCTCACTTACACCAGAGCGATTCTGAGAATAGGTATCTACCAATCTATAACGTCCCGCAAGTTTTCTATAATGTATTTTTAATGTGAAATAACACGATTGAATTATGTAAAATTTAAAGTGCACGCGATATTCGAAACTGCGACTTCCGGGTTCATAGTAACCTTATCTTAAGTACCTCAGATCATGGAGGCCGTCTAAAGTCTAAATACATGCCCACATGGCATTTATTTTGTTCTTATATATTCAATGACACACCTAAAATATGACATTTATTTATAACTAGCCGTACCCGCCACCCGTTGCTGTGGTCTGTATGTGCAGATAGAAAAACAATGGCGCGTCTTGCTTTTACGTCCAACAGATGGCGCTGTTTTTTAAAAAAAACATGTTTTTACCTGTCACAGGTAAACCTGATAGTATCTATATATATATAAAAATCACGTGTCACTGTCTTCGTACACGCTAATCTCCCAAATCGCCCAACCGATTTCAATGAAATTTTGTGAATGGTTGGTTCCAGCTTCAAACTTAGGATAGTTTTAACCTTATAGGTGGCGCTGTTGTCGAGATATAAAAAATTTCAACATTTTTTTTTCAGCTTTATTATCCTATAACGACAAATTTCACGTTTCTACACCACCCCCCTCAATTTTTTATAGGAAAAAGGGGTCGTAAATCATTTTTAAGTTGTGTAAGCTTTATGTATTCATATTGGCAAAAGACGGATTGACTAAAAATGCTATTCACCAAATCGCACTACATTCAATTCAAGTTCATTACAATAATTTAAAACAACAATATTGTTTAGACTTAAGAATCAATCTTTATTTACCTCACTTTCAACATTTAATTTTTATCCATTATATGAGATAAGTAAAAAATGAAAAAAAAAAATTTGCTTAATGCCAAATCACCATTTTGATTAATCTTTATAAGGAATTGGTGTACATTATGAATACCAAAAAATACGTTTTAGATAAATTGAATGTTTTCCTATCGTTTCGCTTGAGTAGAATACAAATAAAAAAATAAATTACTCAGTAAAAAATATAAATGAAACTACTAAAAAAAAATTTTTTTTCAATAGAAATGTATGAACGCGTAAAGGAAACAACTTTTTAAAAAATACCGTATTATAGCTAAGATTATGTGTGAGAGTTTCAGTTGATTAACTTTTTTTGCTTTCTTATAAAATTATATACAAAATAAATAAAACAAGTTTTGTGCTTGAAATCGAACGTTCCTAGACTCGGTTTGTCAAGAGATTTTAATGCCTATTACCTACAATATAAGGTATACCAAGAATATACACATTTTTGGCTTAAAGTGTTTTAAGAGTATAGCATTTCGTACTGAACAATAATCACAATTTGCTGAAATGATCGATATCAAATGAAACGTCAAAACGATATCTACGATGGATGTGACTTGCGCATGTATTATATGTATGTCAAGTCATAAAATATCCGACAACAGATAAAAGGCAGCCTACATAAAATGAGGTCTATATAAAAAGAGGTCTACATAGAAGGCGGTTTGTGGCAGGACAACAACTGCCCGGGTCCACTAGTATACATATAAAAACAAACGCAACAGTGCTTCAAAATTTTAAAGCAATCGGTGAAGAACTTTACGAGATATAAGATTTTGAATAAACGAACATTAACATTTTTGTATTTGTATAGACTTTTTAAATTACGCCCAATTGTAGCAACTTTCTCCATTTAGAATTAAAAAGTTTTTAAATGGTTTTAGCTGTGTTCGGCGGCTAGATCTGAATATCCTGGTACCAACCCCACCTTCACTTCCCTCATCTCCTTCCCCTCCCAACCACAAGTACATTCAGCCGCATAACATAGATCGATTGTGGATGCGATTGTATAACTGGGTCCAGAAACGATTGGATACAGTTTGGTCTCGCATAAAAAAAATGATTTGATTAAATTAGAGTGTAGGTAATACCGTAAAACAGATATTTAAATAATAATTTTGTACATTTTCTAAGTCATCTATGTCCACCCATAATAGTACAATATTTTTTTTTTTACCTGAGATTAGCGGTTTTCAACATATCATCAATCGACTTACTGATCATTTTCTTCAGGTGTCACATAGGGGGCTTTATCTTGTCAGGGTTTCTAGCATAGAACAACAATTATTTTTGACTTTGAAAGCCGTTTTCTCAGGAAATATGGTGCCGAATGGACTGAAATTTTGAATACTTTCTGAGAAATTTGGTTTGAAATGGAATCATTGGCAAAATCTACAAAAAGTAGCACTTGTGGAAAAATCATCGTTCACACAGGAAGATTTTAGTTGATCGAGTCGGAGTTGAATGACACTTGAAAGCTAATCGACAAGTGTGGACAGCCTTTCAACAGAGTTGATCAAGTTTTTAGTTGAGCGACAAAAGATGAGATCTACTTTTGTCGTTCAAGTATGAGTCATCTTTCTTACGGCCCTAAATGCAAGACTCGGGTTCAAACTTTGACAGCAGTTTTCTCAGGAAATATGGTGCCGAACAAGCTGTTTTCTCACATATAGTTGCAATTAGAGGCGCTATTTTGTATTAATATCTCATTAAAACTTGTTCCACAATTAGAACGCGATAAGCGGGGCATATTGACCGGATTCAGTAGTTTTAGTTAGAGCAATGAAAGAGTTGGAGGTAAAAAAGCGGAACCTATTTACGGACTATGTTTTGAAATGGAATCAATGATAAAATCTGCAAAAAGTGACATTTGTGGAAAAACCACCACTATCAAAACCTAACCTATCCTAACCTAACCTATCCTGACTTAACCTAACCTATAATAACCTTCCTTTTTTATATTTCTTTATTTTTAAAACAGACCTAAATACATTTATTTTACTTTTCGAGCTCGGTCAAAATAGTATCTACCTAGTATTTGGATAGAGTAAATGGTAAAAATTCTATCCACTCATATCAGGAATACAAACAAAAGAAAATGTCATCAACAGAAATTATTCCGTCTGTCTCTTCATACAACGAAAACGAATTTTCATTTTACGTAATTAAAAATTAAAATGCTACTTTTAAAAATTTCCCAAATGCAGTTGGATTCCTTTAAAAATATTTCGTATAATCCGTGGCCAGCGATTTCAAATTATTACCTTTTTTGTTGGGAATCCAGTACTGATTGAGAAATATCCCACACAAATCCATTAGGAAATTGTAAGGAAATCAGAGTAAAATTTAGAGAACTAAAAATTTTGGGCATACCAACACTGCTGATTTTAGCACCTATAAATATTTTGTCTTGTCTTAGTCAATTTCACTTGTGCCTTGGAGAAAGGTTATCCGTAAATGACCTATTCTACAAAAATAATAATTTTGGTGGGAAGGGTAAAGGCGGGAGAAATGCCACCATTTTGGGAAAATAATATAAATAATAATTGCGAAATAAAATAAAAAATCTGTTTTGCGATTCTAATAATAATTGTTTTATTATCTTGCTTTTTAAATACATAAAAAATAGAGATAATGATGCCCTCACTGGGATCTCCCTTGCTGAAGATTTCATTTACGTACTATTAAAATTCAATAGTATGGATATTAAGAAGTAATTATAATAATATATTATGTAGTGTTTTTTTCTTAACTAATTATAAATATATTTCATGGTGTTTTGAATGCAAGTGAGTGGTTTCGGTTTCTGTTAGTATTTGGTGCCAGTGTATATTTTCTTTGTTTTATATCCCGTTTTTTTTTTTTTAATTAATTAAATTGTTACAATATATTGTTATGAGTTTTGAATGAGATTGGGATTCTGTTGTAGAAATAAGTGCTAAGGAATGCTTTTTGACTCAAATGTTGTTTTTGTAGTAGTTTGTTGGATTATTTTATTTCTTGTGTTATGTATTTAAGAATGTAATGGGGAATTGATTCAGAATAGAGTTATTTAATTAACATGTTAATTTTTTCTATGATCTCGTCAGAAAAAAATTCAATTTGGCTTTGTGGGTTTTAATGGGTGATTTTAGGATATTGTCATTTGCGCTGGCTCATTCGATATTGGTTTTGAAAAAAAAATAGATTTGTTAAATAAAAAAGTATTATTTGAATTATTAATGCGCTTAGTCCATTTAGTAGATCCATTTAGGTTTATTTTTTGTAAAAAAATAATTCATTTCTCACGTGTTCATCCTCTTCAAAGAATCCTGGTGATAATCAGTTTTTTTTAAAGAAAGACAAACATTCCCGGGTTATGAATAACCTGAAATTATTTGAAAATCTCATAATACCACCACAGTAAGCGGAAAATGTGACTTGTGTTGTGATGAAGGACTTAGCTAGCCATGGAATTGAACACATTACGCCTGGGTGGGACCCAAACGCGATGTCAACTCAGCCACCGACCGGTCCTTTTATTTTATCCTTTTGGTTTCGCATTCTCAAGTATTTAGTTGGAATATCTTTGTCACAATTAATTGTATCCCAGATTGACAGTTCTATATCATTACAATATAACACATTTTAGAAAGTTATATATAATAACAAATCTTATGAAATACCATCTCAAACCACAACTTCATCTACGTATTTTAAAAATAAACTACATTCAAAGTAAATATAATCGCTAATATCTCCGCCACATCAAACATTATTACGACTGTGGCATCACTCCCCCTGTGGTGTTTCTCCCGCATTTACCCCACGTCAATGTTTGATAAAGACATTTATCAGAATAATTATTAACTTTGTTGTGCGAACACGTCGACGCTTTTCAATACTTTCTTGTGCTGGATCAAAATGTTGTTCCAGCCCTTTGCAAGCTCTTGTCTATTGTTTTTGGGTGAGTTGATTGTGTTACCTGTAAATTATTAGTTTTTAGAAACCAACAATCTCATTTTAATGATCTATCTGCAAAAATTCTTCACGTTTTTAAATAAATTGACGGATATCATTAGTGATACCGCAAAGTTTCATATAATATTAATATATGTATAGCTATAAGAATATTACATTCATTACACCGATAATACATAACACATCACCCTTCAGATTAATTGTCACGATAACAGCGCAACACTTGTAATTTGTCTAATAGTTTACAACTTATAAACAGTAACCTTCCTCTTATTTTGAAGGTCAACTCTGCAAAGTTTCATCAATCTCGTATAAAAAACAAACCCATAGTTACTCTTCTTTATGTATTTAGAATAGGTGAAGTGAACCCGGCGCTGCTCGGGGTTATTAACGGCTTGGAGTCACGTTTTGAGGTTGTAAATCCTAATAAACTGGGTGTAGTTTAAAGGTGAAAATAGTATTATTGCAACTGTTGTTTTTTAAGTATTCAATTCGCATGTCTTCCTCGAGCGCCCCTAACTTCTTCTATCATTAACTTCCACGTAATGTTATCTCGTTGCACTCATTTCTTCAACCGTTCTTTATGCACGAACAATCTAAGCTTCTGGTAGTAACCTTCTCGTTGTAGTGATTTATTTTGGGAGTATTATATTGTCTTGCGCTTGCCCCCTTTACCCAACTTTTCTGACAGAATTATAGTACCTATCCATCATCAGGGCATTTTTTATATGCATATTTTTTTTTCATGTTCTCGATTCTTTAGAATCATTTAAAATGAATGAATTTTTATTTAGTAAAAGATTATATATTTATATACATTATTTAAGAAATGTTTTGACTCCCCAACTAGGAGGATTCCCGTTTAAGGACAGTCAAATTAGGATGAGTATTAACATTTTGATAAGTTGTTTGATAAGCATAGTATTAAAATAATAATGAAATAATAGGTATATGTACTTTTAACTGGTGCCTAAGCCTACTAACATATTTTTTATAAATATGAATAACAAAGAGAAGAAATAGAATAAAATAAAATATCCAATTAAACATAAGATTAACTGCTGCTTGAGTAGCATTCTAATTTAAAAGTACTAGTTAGGTACATATATACACATAATGATAAAGATTAGAACATAAAGGTTTCTTTTACATGTTTTTTTTTGTTGGAGTTTTTGTTGTTGTTTTTTGTTTGTGTTTGATTTCATTTTTTGTGTAGTAAAAGTTCACTCTCCTTTCTACCTATTTGATGAAACCAATTAGTGGTCAATTTATGAAGAATAGCTGTGTTTTCCCTTTTCCAAGCATCAGGTATGAAGTTGTATAGTTTTGGACCTAAGAATGAGAAGTGTCTTTGAGCGAGAGATGTTTTAGTTGTGAGTGGTACAATTGGATTTCTCCGTGAGTGGCGGGTGTCGTGGGAGTGGTTAATAGATGGGTAGAGGTGGCATTGTTGATGGGTGTTTAAAATTAATTTTCTCATGTATAGTTGTCTAACATCCAGAACTCGGAACTCTTCAAATAGTGCATCGCTATGATGTCCAAATGGTTTTTTGAGGATTACCCTTAATAGTGATTTTTGAGCTTTTGCTAATTTGTCTAAAACAGTTTTTACACACCTACCCCAACCTAAGGATGCATAGTCTAGAAGTGACCCACAAATAAGCATCATAGATGAGTTTCAATTCTTTTTTCCGTAAGATATTTCTGATTGTCATAAACATGTACGTAAGCTTTCTAACCTTTCTGGCAACTAGATCTATGTGTCCGTCCCATCTAAGTTATTTGTCTAATATAACACCAAGGTATTTTATACTGTCTACGCTTTCCATTTTATAGCAATTACAGGTAGTGGAGTCAATGCATTTATGAATAAAAATATTATATGCTTCCTCGGGTTGGGCCGCTTCTGTCGCACTAAATCGTATAAATTTAGTTTTTTTCCGAATTGAGTGTCAACAGATTATAGTCTAACCAAAGTTTTAGCTGTTTCATTCCACTTTCTGCTTTGCAGTGTACATCGTTCCATATTTTTCCTTCAAATATTAAGACAGTATCATCTGCAAATGTTATAATATGATTGGAAAAATTGCTGTTACACAGATCATTGATATAAATACTGAACAAAATAGGTCCTAAGGTACTCCTTTGGGGTACACCAAATTCTACAAGGGCCGGATCGCTAACAGTATCATTAATTTTAACTTTTTGG